>WNGS01006858.1:12702-30816 GCA_020271785.1 Procambarus virginalis
GTATAGGACCCATTATCACCACACAGAAATAAATATCTCTTTGATATCCCCAGGGTCAAACTTTAATCTGTGTAAACACTCTATGCAAATTAAGGGACCTAGTCTATGAACTCACTCCCTAGTGAATTGAAAAACTGTAAAAACTTTTGCCTTATTTAAAAACAAAACCAAAAGTACTTAATTTCATCTTCTTAGTTTCCTACACTGAGCTTTATTTTTTGCTCTGTATCTAGTGTTACCCAATCTCCTAATTCTTATGTATTTAACCCAAACAACCTTATCATTGTGTCATTGCTGTCTTCCATTATGTGCTAGCCATTTGCTGTATGTGCCTACCAAATTTTGTCAACTACCATTCAAGCTTTCATTGCAATCAATCTTAGCTACCTAAGTGCTTATTATACTGTACCTACAATTTTCTCTCATCTTTTTTTTTTCTTTTTTCTTTTCTTGCCATGTAACTGTTATCATTTCTTTTTATATTTTTTGCTAGTATTTACCTACTAAAAATTTTCTTAGATTAAGGACCTGCCCGAACGCTGCGCGTACTAGTGGCTTTACAAGATTGTAATTACCATATTATATATTCTCACATTCCCAATGTACCTTCTTGTATATGAATAAATAAATAAATAAATAAATGTCGTTCATCATTTATGCCCTAAATGTTACATTTAGCCTACCACAGTTTAATTCCATAATTGATGTAATTTAGCCTACCACAGTTTAATTCCATAATTGATGTATTGCCCATGTTGCATGTCGTTTACTTTGCTGTGGTTACAGTTGTCGTTTCACTTGCTTGCCTCTTAAGTTATTAAGTAAGTCAGCGAGGAGGCGCTAGTTGTGGTGTTACGGCCATTGCCTCTTGCATTAAGTTTTCTGGCTTTACAATTCTGTTCGTTTCCTCAGGAATTTATTACCGTGTTTTACGCTTGGTCTTGTTGCATAATTATGTTACTCACCACTGGTTACATTTACGTTGTTTACTCTGCTATTTGCCTCTATACTACTAAGTAAAGTCAGCTAGGATGTACCGGTTGCGGAGTACGGGCCTCATGGTTCTTGCTTTACGCTCATCCACGCCTGTTCAATTTACTTTCTGCGTTTACATTTACGGTCGTTTAACTAATACTGGACGCTGTCTTTTCACTATTTCCCTTAGTTCCCGCTGTGGAGGTGTCCGTTTGTGCCAGGAGCTAGGACTTTTGTATCTGGCAGTACCTTTGCCAGGCTTCTAAGTCCCCCCCACTCAGTTATGCTTGGGACTTTATTCAAATCTAACATTCCTGCCTCTCGCAACAGGTGCAGCATCCAGTTAACCCCACTCTTGCAGCCTCGCTGATACCAGTACGCGTTTGGTGTGGGCCCACCACAACCGTACCGTTGCCTTACACGTTACCACTGCATGCCAGCTTCTGCCCCCTCTTACTGCCTTAAATACTTCCAGATCCACGGTAGAACGTGCACGAGGAACACCATGAATGATCGAGGACCACGTGGTGGGGCCCGAGAGGCGGACCACTGATCACGTGCCACCACGAGAGGTATCCTGGGTGGCGACCCACATATGCCTCTAAGCCGCTTCCTCCCCCCCCCCCACATCCGTGGGACTCGCCACAGCGACAACGACCGACACGGGGTCGATCCTGGAGAGTCAGCGTCTGTGTGGACAGCGTTCGCTTTCCCACACCCGCCCTGGGGCCAGCCTTCCAGGACTGGTCTCTGTGAGGGCGGGCTCCAGAGACAAGGATTTACACGGGATCGAACAGTCAATTGCCATGGTGGAAAGCCTCCCTACATGGGATACAAACCCTGCAGTACGTACTCCTCCTAGGGTCACTGTCGGCGGGTTATCTCGCCTCTCTACGCCCATGGCTTGTCAAGATGGTGCTCCATCAGCCCACCAAGGAAGCTGTCTCCGTTAGCAGCATCTGCCTGTAGACCCGGACTGGTACCTTTTTCAGTCAGGGGCACCTGACTGTTTTTTAACGGCCTCTCCGGGCATACGGGCACGGTTACGCGGCCACGGTAGCGAGCTAGCATGTTCCTCCTTATAGCAGCCTATACTCCCGCTCTGCCACCTCCCCTCCACATCCGTGAGGCTCGCAGCAGCGACTCCGGCCGACACGGGGTCGACCTTGTACATCCTACGTCAGGCGGGATGTTGTTGCTCTGCCACTTTGAGGCCGCCTCGCGGCCAGCGGGCCTCGCCCTTCGGTGGGGGGGGGGGTCCGGCCAGCTGGCCTGCGGTGGGGGGTGCAGCGCCGGTCCCCAAGTGTCCCGCTGTTAGTTAGTTAGTTTAGTTCATTTATTATGCACCCCATACCCATCTTGTGGGCGGTAGTGGAAAGGGTTACAGAGGCACATAATGGGCTCAGGGACTGAACCCCACAATTCATTTAGCTAAGCAAGTTACAATCTTGATGAGCTAGTTACAAAATTCAATATAAGTCGTCACATCAACAATGGGTTCGAGATCGACCTCAAGTACAGGTTCTAAATTAAGCAACTGACATATGTGGAGAGCTAGTGTCAAAATTTATATGTTTGTCCTGCACACCGCCTCCCATCCAGTGGGCAGCGGTGGATAGGTTACAATCACTCAGTTACTACCTACAGTTAGCAAACTGGGGATATTTGGCTAAAATTTCTGGTAGCAGATCATTTTGAATGAAATATTTACACATCGCTGGAACATTGGTTATAGAATTGTCTCTAAATTCACGTATCTTTTCGCACTCCATCACATAGTGACGGAGGGTGTGCGAATAATTTTGTTGACACAGTTTACATTTGGTCAGGTCTACATCGGCAGATAATGAGAATTCCCAGAGATACTTGTAACCGAGTCTAAGCCGAGCAGCAGTAATATCTAGAAGTCTGCTGATTTTATTGGATGATCCATAGATGTGTGGCTCCTCTTGCATGATAGTATGATGATAGATGGAATTACTGGTGTCAATTTCACTTTGCCTCAGATCTACAAGATCTTGTTGAAGTTCTCGGTGTACTTCTGCTCTCAGATTGCCCGCTGTCCGGAGCTAATTCTTTGGCCAGTCGGCCTCCGTTAAGTGTTATGTGGCCTATTCACTTGATTGAACTAGTTTATATAATTACTAAGTTTATATAATTGATTGAACTAGTTTATATAATTACTAAGTTTATATAATTAATTGAACTAGTTTATATAATTGATTGAACTAGTTTATATGATTACTAAGTTTATATAATTACTAGTTTATATAATTACTAAGTTTATATAATTGATTGAACTAGTTTATATAATTGATTGAACTAGTTTATATAATTACTAAGTTTATATAATTACTAGTTTATATATTTACATTACATTGACATTAGGTTTCTGCAGAACGTGTTTACCATGTCACTAGGCTAAGCTAACTCACTTAATACGGGTGTACAATTTAAGTTAAATATTAGTACTCAGTAGACATGGGTATGTTACATTTGTTCCTACTTATAATATACGTTCTGCAGAATTTAATTACCATCTCCAATTTTAATAAATAGCCCCAAATCAGTTGGCGTCTTTTTCCCCCTGAGCAGAAAAAACAAAAATCAGTAAAGACTGACAATATAAATGTAAAATAAAAATAATAAGAAAAATAATAATCATAAAGTAAAATGATTTTGAAGATAATTAGCTTAGTAATGGTTAATTAAAATCCTATAATTAGTATGAACCTAAGAAAACCAATTTCAATTTCAAAGACAAAGTGAGAAAACAAAGTGAGCTCGAATAGATAATTAAAAAAATGACATATAAATTTAAGAAAATCTAGAAATTTACCCTAGGTTACCCTAGAAATTTGCCCTAGGATTAGTGACAAGGGGATTAACTAAGACCAAATAATTAAGAGTTAAGATTAAAAAACAAGCAATGTCAACAACAAAGATGACAATAAAAAATATAAATAAAAATAAAAAACCTTTGGAAAGGAAAGGCAGAGCTTAAGTACACTTTGGTAGTATGTGAGACTACAAATTATGTTCTGTTTATTCAGTTGTTATCCCACAGTCATCCAGGAAAGAAGTGAGGTGTGCCTCAGTGGTTAATTATGACATAGTTTTTCCTAAAGCCACTATTAGAAAATATAAATAAATATGTTTATTCAGGAAAGGTACATACATAGAGAGATTTTACATAAGTGGATCGATTTATAGATAGAGCTAGTACATACAATGCCTAAAGCCACTATTACGCAATGCGTTTCGGGCAAGAAAACATTAATATCTAAAACTTAATGCTAATTGAACAAAAAGAATAAAATGTTTTGAGAACAGATACAAATAAAGGTACAAAAAAGGGGGGAACATGACTGAAAAGCAGCACAAATACAATATGTAGACAAACAGCGTTGAATAAGAAAAAAAAAAATAAGACATGGGTTGACAATAGAGGGGTAAGGTAGGTTACAGGGAGTTTATCAGGTAGTGTTTAGTTTTAATCTTAAACTGGTTGAGAGAGGTACAGTCTTTAACATGGTTGGGAAGGTCATTCCACATTCTGGGTCCCTTGATTTGTAGAGCATTTCTAGTTTGGTTAAGTCGTACTCTTGGAATATCAAAACTGTATTTATTTCTGGTGTGGTGCTCATGGGTTCTGTTACAGCTTTCAATGAAGCTTTTGAGGTCAGGATTGGCATTACAGTTCAGCGTTTTATATATGTATAATACACATGAGAGAATGTGCAGTGACTTAATATCTAACATATTGAGAGATTTGAGTAGGGGTACCGAGTGATGTCTGGGGCCAGAGTTGGATATTGTCCTAATAGCAGCTTTGTGTTGAGTAATTAGAGGACGTAAATGATTTTGGGTAGTAGAACCCCAAGCACAAATACCATAGTTGAGATATGGATAGATGAGGGAGTAATAGAGAGTCACCAGGGCAGGGCGGGGTACATAATATCTGATCTTAGAAAGAATGCCAACAGTTTTTGAAACTTTTTTTGATATATTTAGAATGTGTCCCTGGAAATTAAGCTTGTGATCAATGAGAACGCCAAGGAATTTGCCATCTAATTTGTTACAAATTTGGGTATTGTTAATCTTGAGATTTATTTGGTTAGAGGATTTATTGCCAAACAGAATATAGAAAGTTTTGTCAATGTTAAGGGTGAGTTTGTTGGCAGTTAGCCAAAGATGGACTTTATTAAGCTCGGTATTTACTGTGGCATTTAGAGCAAGGGGGTCAGGACTGGAGTAAATGAAGGTTGTGTCGTCAGCAAATAGAATTGGTCTAAGGTGTTGGGAAGCATTTGGAAGGTCATTAATGTAGATGAGAAAGAGGAGAGGGCCAAGTATACTGCCCTGAGGAACACCAATGTTGATGGGTAGGGTAGGAGAAATTGAATTGTTCACAGAAACATACTGGAGTCTATCAGTAAGGTAAGATTTGAGGTATTGCAGGGAGAGTCCTCTGACTCCATAATGATGTAATTTAAGAAGAAGGTTTTGGTGATTCACAGTGTCAAAAGCCTTACGCAGGTCCACAAATAACCCAACAGGGAACTCATTTTTATCAAGAGCTGCATGAATTAAGTTAATCATACTAATAAGTGCATCGTTAGTGCTTTTTTTAGGTCTGAAGCCATATTGGCAAGAGCTAAGTATATTGTGCTTGGCTAGATAAGAGTAAAGCTGCTTGTAGATTAGTTTTTCAAAAATTTTTGATAAGTTAGGCAGGATTGAAATAGGTCTGTAGTTGTTAACATCAGTGAGATCACCACATTTGTGGACAGGGGTTACTCTCGCTTTTTTTAGAATATCTGGGAAGGTTTGGAGTTCAAGTGACTTGTTGAAGAGCAATGTAATTGCAGGGGCTAAGGATCTGGAGGCTTTTTTGTAAATTAATGTCGGAATCTCCTCAAGGGCACTAGACTTGGTTTTAAGGGAAAGGATTATCTCATTGACATCAGTGGAATTAGTAGGCTTTAGGTACAGAGACTGTGGATAGTTACCTGTAAGGTAGTCCTTAACCTCAGTACTGGAAGAAGGAATATCATTTGCAAGGGATGACCCAATGGAAGAGAAGAACCTATTGAACTCAATAGCAGAATCAGATGCTGAAAGCTGACCATCGTTATTTGACAGGAGTGTTGGTTTGTTATTTAAAATCTTCTTTGATCCCAAGATTTGTGAAATTGTGCTCCAAGTTTTTTTAATGTTGCTCTTTATTTGGGTAAATTTATCTTCGTAGTATTTAGTTTTGGCTCGTCTAATTATCTTAGATAGCAGTAAAGAGTAATTCTTTGAGAATTCTTTAGAGACGGTTCCTAGCCTATACTTCTTCTCAAGGTCATGTTTTTTATTAATGGATTTAAGTATTCCCTTTGTAAGCCAGGGATTGTTAAGCCTTTTGGTAGTGACTTGTTTTGTAAGCATAGGACAGTGGGTGTTATAAAGGCTTAGAGTTTTTTGAAGAAAAGATTGTACTGCTAGGTTGATGTCCCCTATGTTACCCAACTCTGACTCCCAGTTGACATTATCAGCAGCAGTTATAAAATTGCCAATAGCAGATACATTGTGCAGCCTAAAACTTATCTCCCTTGACTCTAGAGGTGGTTTGTTAATGTTAGTTAGGAGAAATGTGGGGTAATGGTCTGTAGTACTGTCGGTGATTATACCTGAAGTAAGCGGAGAGGTTATGTTGGTCCAGATGTGATCAAGAGTCGTGGCAGTACTATCGGTGATTCTGGTAGGTCTAGTGATTAAGGGTATGAGGAAGCAGGAATTCATACAGTTGAGGAAGCTAACAGTAGTAGGGTGCTCAGGCTCGCAGAGGTCAATATTAAAGTCCCCTGCGATAATTAGATGGTTTTTGTTAAGTCTGTTATCGAGTATTAGATTTCTAAGGTTTGAATTGAATTCGGGCACATCAGTGTTAGGAATCCTATAGACTGCTCCCACAGACAGGATAGACTCGGTACCCTTTACTCTGAAACTGGCGAAGATATACTCCCCACAGCAGTCTCTAGTTCTAATTACTTTTAAGCATGTTAGTTCATGATGGTAGTAAAGAGCAGTACCACCACCTCTCTGAGTTTGACGACAGTTGTGAATTGCCAAGTAGTTAGGCATGTTAAAGAGTTGAGTAGTATCCTCTTTCAACCATGTTTCAGTAAGTACAATAAAAGTGAATTTGTTGTCAATAGTTTCAATTAACCCTTCAATTGCGCATCGCATCATATGATGCTTTGACCGACTTGCAGTAAATTGCGTATCGCATCATATGATGCTTTGGAGTACTACGCAAGATTTAAACGGCCCGCGGATACACGGGGTTCACAACACCTTCATCAGGGCTCTTGTAAACAGACGCCATTTAAAAAAAAATCGTGGGCCAAACTTCCGGGTGTTAGGGGCCTCAGTATCGAGTAAGCTACCAAGCCTGACGCATGCAGCATGAGCTCACAGCACTGCTGTTCAGCTTGTGACCACAGCATCCCCTAAAAATGCCATAATATAATTGTTCATGCTATTATGTAGCGATAATATTATTACAGAAGACCCCTGACTGTGATAAAACTGACCAGGGTTCTGATAATAGCAGGGATTGTGGTGATATTTAGCGCTGTGCTCCATGGAGGGAGGAGTAATGCTGTGGGAGGGAGGATTGTGGCGATGTTTTCTGACTGTGTGGCCACCTTTTATTGACTGCACTCACCATACCAGCTTAATGGTTTGCTATGGTGAACACAAATGTAGATACTTATATATAACATGTGTATAGAGGGTATAAACAGCAAGAGGAGTAGGTTGGGAGCCGCCATTTTGGTGAGGGAGGAGCGTCGTCTGCAGGACTTACCATGTTGTTTACTGATGACCACGATAGTCTTTGGGCACCATACCAGTATACTTGTACAAGTATGGTGAATAAAACAGGTAGATATTTATATATAATGTGTGTATATAGCGTAATAACACCACAAACAGTATTGTTGGAGGAGAAATATTAGTGCGTCTGGCCTTGAGGGAGGCAGCCATCTGTGAGGACTGTGTGAGGTCCTACGTCTTTGTGCCTTTACTCACCATATAAGCTTAGATGTACAGTTATGGTGAACAAAACATGTAAATACATATATTTAACGTCTGTATATAAAACCAAAAACAGTATGGTGGGTGGAGAATGGTGGCAAGTCAGGTGAGGTGAGGGAAGGAGGGAGTGGCAGCCTGCCACTGTCACTGCCACTCAGCATACCAACTTAGTGGTTCGTTATGGTGAACACGAATGTAGATACTTATATATAGCGTCTGTATATAGTGAATAAGGGCAAAGACAGTATTGTGGGAGGAGAATGTGGGTGAGTCAAGTGACTGGCTGGTACACGGTGGTCACTCCTCATTACTTTTTGACTCATAATAGCAACTTAGTGGTTCGTTATGGTGAACAAAACATGCAGATACTTATATATAACCTGTGTATATAGTGTAATAACCGACAAAGTATTTGTTCACTGTTTGATGATCATAATTGAATCAACAACATGCACACCATATTTTTGAGTACAGCGATGATTCATTCATTTTATTATATAAATGTATCACACTACACACTATTGAATAATATTACAGCAAAAAACTACGAAAATCAATCAGAGACATTGAAATAATTAGATAATTATCTCTTTGTGGCAACTCTGGCCTGACAGCTGGCGATCAACAGACCGCCTGGGACGCACGCTGAGTCGGCGCCTATTTTTTGCCAGACTTCCCCGCCCTATAGTTGGCAATATATGCCACTTACGATTTTTTTATTATTTTTCCCGTGATCAGTGAACACAAATTAACAGGTTAGGAAGAAAAAATAATTTTTTTTTTTTTTTTGGTATGCGCCAGTGGGTGTCAAATGGTATATAGCTATGCGCCATTTAAGGGTTAAGGCACTAACATCATCGAAGTGTTTACCTAGGGATCTAACATTTAAGTTGATTACAGAGATATTGTGATTACGTGATAATACATTGTTTACATCATTTGCTGTAAAATATCTGCAGTTCAGATCATTAAAGTGATGGTTGTCATAGATAGTGGATAAGAGGTTTAGTTCAGGGTCTAAACTTGCCTGCATAATAAGGATGGTTGCAGGAATACAAGGCAGGAATGGCAAATTACAAAAAAGAATTAAGACATAAAAGGGGAAAATATATATAAAACAAGTCTATATAACACACAAACAAAATGAACAAAAAAAAAAAAAAATAAAAAACGTTTTTATGCAAAGCGTTTTGGGCAGGAAAGACACTAAAGACTAAAACTTAATACTAATTGAGATTAAAGTATAAAATGTGTTGAGAAACTAAAAAAAGGGGGGAACATGGCAGGAAAACAGCAAAAATATAATTTGGTCGGCAAACAGCATTGTTTAATTAAAATTAACAGACATGGGCTGACATTATAGGGGTAAGCTGGGTAGGTTACAGGAGTTAATTAGTGCTTAGTTTTTAATCTTAAACTGGTTAAGAGAGGTACAGTCTTTAACATGATTGGGAAGGTCATTCCACTTTCTGGGTCCCTTGATTTGTAGAGCATTTCTTGTTTGATTAAGTCGTACTCTTGGAATATGAAAAAGGTATTTCTGATCGGGGAGAAAACAAACCAGGAGTGGGGGGACCTTAATTATTAACTAATGTTTACAGAGCAATTGCTGTACCACAATATCCAAGTAGGCGTGTAACATGGCTGAGTAGCATGCCAGTACTGCAAAGATGCACTAAAGGAAATAAGTCATAGGACATTAACCGTGTCTCCCAGCAAACACAGAACGTTTGTGAACGTTTTTAAATGGTGCCACAAAGGTAATACTCTAACATTTGACATAAATACGTATATCTGACGTTCTTAAAACCACTAGATATAACTAAAAACATGTATTCTTGAGACACGGTTTTTTAAGATTTATGTAAAAATTTAAAAATAATAGTGAATGCTATGGAATTATAATGTTTTCTTGCTTTATATATAAAAATATAAAAATTTCAGTCAACATTTCGTTTTTTTTGTTTACTTTATGTAAACCTATCCAATTTACGTTCTTATAACATAAATATAACATTTATATGTCGTCAATATAACGTTATTTACACGACATCGTTACGTTTTTATAATGTTATATTAACGTATAATTCCTGTATAAAAAACAAATATATATTGAGCTTTATATTTTAAACCTTGTAAAATTGTCGTAAAACTTGGAACAAGACAGTAAGCATGCTTTATTTATGAAAATATAGAAACAAATCAAGAAAATCATAAACCACATGTCACCCCTATATATAATTCTTTAGTTGTCTTTCCAGAGAATGTAATTTAAGCTTTGACAATCTTCAAATGACAGGTTTCTAATTTGGGGTATTAACTTTGTTATTCTTTACTGGAAGCATTCTAGTTAATTTTGAACCTTAAATTTTGAAATTAAAATAAATTGAACCCCATGCACAGATACCATAATTAAGATAGGGATAGATTAGTGCATAATATAGAGAGATGAGACCAGAGTTAGGTACATAATATCTGATTTTGGAGAGTATACCAACTGTTTTAGCGATTTTCTTAGTTATGTGTTGTATGTGGGTACTGAAGTTTAGTCTCTTGTCTAGGAATAGGCCAAAAAACTTTCCATCTTTTTTATTGCTAATGTTTACATTATCTATCTGAAGCTGAATTGCATTTGTAGATTTGCTTCCAAATAAGATGTATAGTAGGTCTTTGCTATGTTAATTGTTAGCTTGTTGGTTGACATCCATAAGTGGACTTTTTTAGTTCATTGTTAGCAGCATTATTTAGTGTATGTGGGTTGGGGTTAGAGTAGATGAGGGTAGTATCATCAGCAAACAAAATAGGTTTCAGAATGTTAGAGACATTAGGCAGATCATTGATGTATATAAGAAATAGGAGAGGTCCCAAGATGCTGCCCTGTGGCACTCCAACGGTTATTGGTAGAGTGGGAGAGGTTATATTATTGATGGCTACACATTGGTGTCTATCACTAAGATAGGATTGGATATAGTCCAGTGCATGGCCTCGAATTCCATAATGATGGAGTTTAAGTAAGAGGTAATTGTGATTAACAGTATCAAAGGCCTTTCTCAGGTCAATGAAGAGTCCAATCGGAAATTCATTCTTGTCAAGGGCTGAGTAGATTATATCAAGGAGACTAATAATTGCATCGTTGGTACTCTTTTGGGAGCGGAAGCCAAACTGACAGGGGCTAAGAATGTCGAATTTTACGAGATAGGAGTAGAGCTGTTTGTAGATAATTTTTTCAAATATTTTTGATAGTATGGGTAGGTTTGATATTGGTCTATAATTGTTTATGTTTGCCGGATTACCTCCTTTATGAACTGGCGTTACTCTTGCTTTTTTAAGGATATCAGAGAAGGTATGACACTCAAGGGATTTGTTGAACAGCAGAGCTATAGGTGGCGCAATGGCTTGGGAGGCGCTCTTGTATACAATGGACTGAGCTTTGCATACAATGGAGCTTTGGTTTTTAGTGAGTGTATGATGGACACAACATCTGTCGGGCTGACTGGTGAAAGAAGAAGAGAGTTTGGATAGCTGCCTGAGAGATATGTGTTCATAATGTGTCTGAGTCTGTGGGATTTTACTGGCAAGGTCAGCACCAACCGATGAAAAGAAGCTATTAAATTCATTTGCCATTTCTAAGTCAGTTGACGGTGTAAAGCCATCCTTAGAGAGTGTTATCTGGTTGTGGGAGTGTTGTTTAGTTCCTAGGATATTAGAGATGGTATTCCATGTGATTTTCATGTTGCCTTTTGCTTCTAACTCTATCGTCATTACCTATCCTCTAAACCTTACATTTGTCAGAATTAAACGGCCTCCGCCAATCATTTGACCATATATCAGTACCCAATTTAGATCGTTCGATCGATCAATTTAGTTTAGTTAGTTTAGTTCATTTATTATGCACCCCATACCCATCTTGTGGGCGGTAGTGGAAAGGGTTACAGAGGCACATAATGGGCTCAGGGACTGAACCCCACAATTCATTTAGCTAAGCAAGTTACAATCTTGATGAGCTAGTTACAAAATTCAATATAAGTCGTCACATGAACAATGGGTTCGAGATCGACCTCAAGTACAGGTTCTAAATTAAGCAACTGACATGTGAAGAGCTAGTGTCAAAATTTATATGTTTGTCCTGCACACTGCCCCCCATCCAGTGGGCAGCGGTGGATAGGTTACAATCACTCAGTTACTACCTACAGTTAGCAAACTGGGGATATTTGGCTAAAATTTCTGGTAGCAGATCATTTTGAATGAAATATTTACACATCGCTGGAACATTGGTTATAGAATTGTCTCTAAATTCACGTATCTTTTCGCACTCCATCACATAGTGACGGAGGGTGTGCGAATAATTTTGTTGACACAGTTTACATTTGGTCAGGTCTACATCGGCAGATAATGAGAATTCCCAGAGATACTTGTAACCGAGTCTAAGCCGAGCAGCAGTAACATCTAGAAGTCTGCTGATTTTATTGGATGATCCATAGATGTGTGGCTCCTCTTGCATGATAGTATGATGATAGATGGAATTACTGGTGTCAATTTCACTTTGCCTCAGATCTACAAGATCTTGTTGAAGTTCTCGGTGTACTGCTGCTCTCAGATTGCTCATTGACAATCCAAGGTTACACTCAACCTTGTATCATATATCATCATACATGATGATATAATGATACACACTATTGGGTATGCTGATGATATAATGATACACACTACTTGTTATGCTAACATGCAGAACACTCTTAACTCTGTATTAGTCTCATGTCAGGACTTAGGTTTAGTCATATCTCAGCAGAGTGAATATGTAAGTGTTCACACTAGAAAGATTAGGTGACATCCCATTACCTACAGATGTTCGAAGGAGGTGAAGAGAACAAATTAAAGAATAGACCCATAATGTGCGACATAATCCGGAAGATCATTTAGAACTAAAAGACTCAAAAGTCCCAGGTTTGGATGGAATTCAGTCCAAAGTAGTAAAGGTACTAGCAGATGAACTACTGTATGCCTACCACTGAAACTCCCTTTTCAGACAATCTGAGCCTAGGGATAGTTCCCCTAGATTGGAAATACATTATGCAAGTGTCACCCCTATTTAAAAAAAAAAAACACATCTGCAAGTTCATGAAGAAAATCCTAAGGAAGGGAATCATTCATTATCTCACTGTGAATAATCTTGTAAAATCAATGCAACTTGGATTTGTTAAAAATAGATCCTGCATTACAAACCTGCTCACATTTTTGGAAAGAGCAACCAGCTACTCAGATAAAGGACTTCCGGAAGATATGTAGCTTACATGGACTTTGCTAAAGCTTTTGACAAGGTACCACATGAAAGACTGGCAAGGAAATTACAGGCACATGGAATAAACGATAGAATACTAGAATGGATAAAAGGGTTTTGCTTAACTGGCTTGTACTTATAGGCTCCTCCCAACCACTCTGCATACTCCGCCTCAAGCCAGGTCACACTCCAAACCTTTGTCAGGTTAGGTTAGGGTCTGTAAGTTTCATATCTTTGACCTGTAACCTGGGGCTGGTCCTCTTCCCCAGTTCAGTTGAGATAATCTCAACTGAACTGGGGAAGAGGATCGCTTTGTTTCCTCTCAGCAGAGGAAACAAAGATACTAAACGGGTGTCCACCCAGGCAGGGAGGAGCTGTTCACAAGATGCAACTGTATGATATGTCTCCCAGCTTGACTATGTTAACAGATTCAAATACCTTGGCCTTGTATTGTCCTGTTGTATTTCTGACTCTGTCGTCAGTATAAAGAGAGGCTCCATAAGCCCTCTTGGAGATGTTGCAGGTTATCACTCAGGCTATGGTGCCATTGTCACAATTGTCAAAATGATGTACTTGCATACATCAAATCTTTAGTGGATTATGCTGCACCTCTGCTTGCCTTGATGACTGAAAGAAAGCTTAAAGGGCTTGAAAACTTGCAGAACGAAGCCTTGAAGATAATCCTTGGATGCCCCTCGTACCACAAAGATACTTAACATGAGGAAGGAACTTAATATTAACTTAATAATAGAATATGAGTGCATATATTGTACTGCATTACTCCTTGTAATGATCCTCATATTGTGCTTCAGTAATCCAATGTATAACCCTGAGATGTTTTCCTAATTGTATTTAGGATTCCTTGTTCATTATTGTATTGTGTATTGTTATTATTGTGTATTGTTATTATTGTGTATTGTTCTGATCTGCTTTTGTGTCGAAAATTCTTGCATCGTACCTGTAAATTTTCTTTTACAATTTTACTGTAATTATCCTGCTTAAAATCATCTGTACTTGTAAAGTAAAGCTGTAATGTACCTGTTAAACACTTTTTATCAATTTTACTCCTAATTATTTCTCTAAAACTTTGTTTAAGGATTTGCTCAAAGATTTTTTTTAAGGACTTGCCCGAAATGCTATATATATCTAGTGGCTTTACAAGATTGTAATTCCAACTTAAACTCTATGTTGTCTCTTAACCCCCAATGTACGTTCTTGTATATATATAAATAAATAAATAAATAAATAAATAACTAGGGATCGAGGCATTAATGCGCAGTACGTGCTTCCCTCACCTGTGACGTCACAGCGCCATCTGACGACACCATAAACACAGGCGGCCATTTTATGTTCCACCAAGATTAAAGTTTTGTTTTTTTAAATTTTGCCCCGAGTGTCGAGTTTATTGGGCAGCACCCAATGTGTTCGCAATAGAATGTTCTACAAGAACATATGTATAAAATGTCACACAAGGATGCGTTAGACCGGCCGCAAATGAACAACTATACATAGATCACTAGCCGTGAGCTCCAAACAGCGACGAAATGTTTCTATTCTTTTCAGGGTTGTAAACTCCACACTTATTCTACAGCGTTAAATTTGGTATCACTGAAATCGCAATAAAATTCCCTACACGTACATATGCATATAAATGTAGAATCATGATCGCGCCCATCCTCAAGAGTGTGGGAAGTGGGTGAAGTGTTACCCGTTACCGCACATCGACGAAATTAGTATTGAAAAGTTTACTCTTTTCACTGTCCTGACCTTAATTTTCAAAGTACATATTTCATTTTTGCGCCAATGTGTTCGCAATAAAATGTTCTACAAGGACATATGTATAAAATGTCACACAAGGATGCGTTAGACCGGTAACAAACAAAGAAACCTACGTCGATTAATTACACTCGTCGTGTCAACAATACAATAGTTTTACCACGAAAATCCAATACAATGCCGTTTTCTCTATGCTATGTGACTATTAGAGAAAACAAAAATTGTATGGCAAACATGTGCATAGTATCTCCAAGTCATTGCAAATAGACATGTTATCTTGAGTGAGCTTGCAAGAATGAATATTGGTGGTCGGCTTCTTTGTTGGATCAGGGGTTACTTATCCAACAGGAAGTCATCTGTATTTTTCCAGGGGCATAGGAGTGTAACAAGAGACTTTGAACTAGGTACCCCGCAGGGTGGTGTCCTCAGTCCTACCTTATTTAATATCTTAATAAACACGCTGTTAAACTCTATACCGAGCAAACCCAACGTCCACATCATTATAGCTATGCTGATGATATAATGATACACACCACTGGGTATGCTATCACGCAGAACACTCTTAACTCTGTATTAGACTCATGTCAGGATCTAGGTTTAATTATCTCAGCAGAGAAAACAAAGATATTAAATCGGCGCCCACCCAGGCAGGGAGGAGCTGTTCGCAAGATGCAACTGTCTGATGGCTCCCAGCTTGACTATGTAAACAGATTCAAATACCTTGGCCTTGAGGTGCCACTGTATGGGCCTGTTGTATTCACACTCTGTCGTCAGTATAAAGAGAGGCTCCGAGCTCTCAAGGCTGTTGCAGGTTATCACTCAGGCTATGGTGCCAATGTCAGAATTGTCAAAATGATATACCTTGCATACATCAGATCTTTAGTGGATTATGCTGCACCTCTGCTTGTTTTGATGCCTGAAAGAAAGCTTGGAGGGCTTGAAAAATTGCAGAACGAAGCCTTGAGGATAACCCTTGGGTGCCCTCGTACCACAAAGATACTTAATATGAGAAAGGAACTTAATATTCTGAGCGTTGTTGATCGTGTTACTGAAATTAACTGTCAAATTGGTATAAAAATGCTTAGGCTAACTCATCCTAATCATTGCACAGAAGCCCTTCAGAATTACTTTATTGAAGATCAGCATTGTTCCAAATGGATAACAAAAACTGGAACTCAACTCAGAATGTATCAGATTCATGATTTGTACCAAGAGAAACAACGGCACTTTTCTGCACCGTGGGAGGTTACACCCTTTCCAGTTTTAATCCCTCCCTTTCCACCCAAGAAGCAAATTAGAGATCAGCCCAAGCTTCGTCTTGAGGCAAAGCTCAACGCCTTAAGCCATATTGATGCTGTGTCCTATTGATGTAGATCTGTGGTAGTCATCGCCAGTGTTTGGGTACCCCTAGTGTGGTGTTTTGTTGTGTTGGGTTAGGTGCCACGTGGGCGCTACCCTAAGCTACCCAGGCTTCAAGTAATTCAATAGTAGAGCTTTACCCTACCTGTGTTCAGTGTAAAACCTTGTATCCTGCCTACGTGGACCAAGGCTTTTAACGTAAGATAGTGTGGTAAAGTTATTATTATTATTGTTAGTGGTGAGAATGTATATGGGGGGTTGTTAAGGGGTTAATAAATAAGTAAGCTAGAACAGAGTATCCCTTCTTCCTGTGTGGGAGTGCAACGATCAACCTCAAGCCTAACAGGGTCTAGTAGCAAGTTATTATTACTGTGGATAATTACTTTGGGGGCCGGGCCTTTTAGTTCTCCCATATTTGATACCTCTGTATTCTAACTACCTTACCCCTTAATAGTACAAGTTCCCCCATAGCAAGCCCACCATTATTCTTAACAAGTGGTTGGCCAGTCCGGGAGGAACTTCAGTATTGTAAAAAATTAGGTTTTTGAGTGCCAAAACTAAAAAATTCTTGTTTCCGCAGAAACGGTTGTGTGCTAGCCTAGGGTCCAGCTCATCTGGCGTAGGACATTCTTTGCACTGACTGGACACCCAGCTGGATCCCTTCACAATTAAGGTTAGTGTGGCCTTTGTGGTGTCTGTATATAGCTGAGATAGTCTTGGTAGTAAGGTTGATGTAAAGTCATTCCTGGTTACTGACTTTAATACTTATAAACGATTACATGATATAGTAGCTCCCAAGCTTGGCAGGCGTCCTGTGCGCTCTTGTTTACCTCCTCTAGTGGCGTCCAGCCGCCGCACATAGAAAACAGATGGTACCATTTTCTGTGAACATGACATCCCTCCTTTTCTTTAAAAGAATGAATACAGGATGTCTACCATGCTTGTAGCACAAAGCAAAGTTATTGACACAAAGTAAGTTATTAACATATCAAGAGATATTGCATACATTTAACATTAATTAAACACACAAAGAATTTAAACAACTTTACCACAAAGGATTTCAAGGTTAAAAATACATATGCAATGTTAAACAAATATGAAAAAAACTGTAATACAAAGTTACAAAATATTGAATGAGAGATCTGCATTATTCAAACAATATTAAATTAGTTTAGCATAACAAGTAAATACTTTGCATTACATAGGAACACAATTAATCATCATATCGTGTAGGGCGTTTAACATGACATTTTGGACGAGAGTCCTTAAGTACAAGAATATCCCTCGATGAATTGTTTATCGAGTTATAACTCATTTTTTCTTTTTCTTTTGCACGACTTGCACTTCATCATTTTCTACACTAGTTGGAATCACTTTGAAATAAGCCATATTACGTGTTATACTATGATCTCTATTACTCGCTGTTACCATAGTTCCTTTACACTAATCACTTATATGGTTTTGTATCATACGGAATATCTACTTTCCCTCTTTTTTCTTTTACGAGAACAGTATCTCCAACCTTTATGAATTGTTCCTTTGACGTTGATCATGAGCAATTTTCATTTTGCCCTTGGCTAGTGCATCCTTCTGAGCGAGACGTTTATCCGTTACTTTGGCTGGCATGACAGGTTAGT
>WNGS01006860.1:20277-32166 GCA_020271785.1 Procambarus virginalis
GCAAATGTAAATGTTAAGAAGATAGGGGTAGGAGCAGGAGCCAGATAAAATGTATCATCTGGAGAGAAATACTTCAGAGTCAGAGAGAAGAAAGACTGGGGGTTGATATCACGCCAGACCTGTCCCCTGAGCCATATCAAGAGGATAACATCAGCGCATATGCCAGGTGGCACATAGAACGGCTTCAGAAACTTGTGTAAGAATCTTCAGAACTTTATACCACATATGTCAGCCAATCCTGGAGTATGCGCTCCAGCATGGAGTCCCTATCTAGTCAAGAAAGACTAAACTGAAAAAGTTCAAAGGTTTGCCACCAGACTAGTACCCGAGCTGAGAGGTATGAGCTACGAGGAGGACTAGGAATTAAACCCACTTCGTGGAAGACAGAAGAGTTAGGGGGGACATGATCACCACATCAAGATTCTCAGGGGAATGACAGGGTTGATAAGACAGGCTTTTAACACAAGGGGCACACGCACAGGGGACACAGGTGGAAACTGAGTGCCCAAATGAGCCACAGAGATATTAGAAAGAACTTTTTAGTGTCAGAGTGTGTTGACAAATGGAATGCATTAGGAAGGATGTGGTGGAGGCTGACTCCATACACAGTTTCAAGTGTAGATATGATAGAGCCCAATAGGCTCAGGACTGTACACCGTTGATTGACGTTGAGAGGCGGGACCAAAGAGCCAGAGCTCAACCCCGCAAGCACAATAGGTGAGTACAACTAGGTGAGTCCCAAACACAACACACACACACACACACACAAACCAAAGCTACCCACAGTCACATCAGAAGGAAAACAACAGTGAAAGAACAGGTATTGAAACTAGAACAGGCGAGGACAGGTATACAGAGAATGACAAAGAGGTGTGTGAAGAACTCAACAAGAGGTTCCAGGAGGTCTTCACAATAGAAAAGGTGATGTCACTGTGCTAGGAGAAAGGGAGGTAAATCAGGCGGCCTTGGAAGAGTTCGAAATTACGAGAGAGGAGGTAAAGAGACACCTGATGGATCTGGATGTTAGGAAGGCTGTTGGGCCAGACGGGATCTCACCTTGAATACTGATAGAGTGTGCAGAGGCACTTTGCTTGCCACACTACATAGTGTATAGTAAGTCACTGGAGACGGGAGACCTACCAGAAATATGGAAGACGGCGAATGTGGTCCCAATATGCAAAAAGGGCGACAGGCAAGAGGCACTGAACTACAGGCCAGTGTCCTTGACTTGTATACCATGCAAGGTGATGGAGAAGATCGTGAGAAAAAACCTGGTAACACACACACACCCACACACACACACACACACACACAACACACACCACACACACACACACACACACACACACACACACACACACACACACCACACACACACACACACACACATTCAACACGAGAATGTTAAGTTATGGAAATGGGACTAGGAGATAGGAGACCAAAGGGTCAGTACACAATGAAGGGGAACAGCCTACCTGTGACGACGCGCGAAAGAGACCTGGGTGTGGACGTAACACCTAATCTATCTCCTGAGGCACATATAAATAGGTAACGACAGCAGCGTACTCTACACTGGAAAAAGTTAGAACATCATTCAGAAACCTAAGTAAGGAGGCATTTAGGGGGCTTTACACTGCCTACGTGAGGCCAGTCTTAGAGTATGCCGCCTCGTCATGGAGTCCCCATCTGAAGAAGCATATAATGAAACTGGAAAAGGTTCAGAGGTTTGCAACGAGACTCGTCCCAGAGCTACGAGGGATGGGGTATGAGGAGCGCATGAGGGAACTGTGCCTTACGACACTAGAAAGAAGAAGGGAGAGAGGGGACATGATAGGAATGTATAAAATACTCAGAGGGATTGACAGAGTGGACATAGACGAAATGTTCACACGGAATAGTAACAGAACGAGGGGACATGGATGGAAGTTGGAAACTCAGATGAGTCACAGAGATGTTAGGAAGTTTTTTTTAGCGTGAGAGTAGTGGGAAAATGGAATGCACTCAAGGAACAGGTTGTGGAAGCAAATACTATCATAATTTTAAAACCAGGTATGATAGGGAAATGGGACAGGAGTCATGCTGTAAACAACTGATGCTCGAAAGGCGGGATCCAAGAGTCAATGCTCGATCCTGCAGACACATATAGGTGAGTATAGGTGAGTACACACACACACACACGACAAGACAAGGTGACAAGGTGAGGTCACTGTGCTAGGAGAAAGGGAGGTAAACCAGGCGGCCTTGGAAGAGTTCGAAATTACGAGAGTGGAGGTCAAGAGACACCTGCTGGATCTGGATGTTTGAAAGGCTGTTGGTCCAGATGGGATCTCACCATGGATACTGAAAGAGTGTGCAGAGGCACTTTGCTTGCCACTCTCAATAGTGTATAGTAAGTCACTGGAGACGGGAGACCTACCAGAAATATGGAAGACGGCAAATGTGGTCCCAATATACAAAAAGGCGACAGGCAAGAGGCACTGAACTACAGGCCAGTGTCCTTGACTTGTATACCATGCAAGGTGATGGAGAAGATCGTGAGAAAAAAACCTGGTAATACATCTGGAGAGAAGGGACTTCATGACAATCGCCAACATGGTTCAAGGAGGGTAAATCTTGCCTTACAGGCTTGATAGAATTCTACGATCAGGTGACAAAGATTAAGCAAGAAAGAGAGGGCTGGGTGGACTGCATTTTCTTGGATTGTCGGAAAGCCTTTGACACAGTGCCGCATAAGAAGCTGATACATAAGCTGGAGAGACAGGCAGGTGTAGCTGGTAAGGTGCTCCAGTGGATAAAGGAGTACCTAAGCAATAGGAAGCAGAGAGTTACGGTGAGGGGTGAGACCTCCGATTGGCGTGAAGTCACCAGTGGAGTCCCGCAGGGCTCTGTACTCGGTCCTATCTTGTTACTGATATATGTAAATGATCTCCGGGGGGTATCGATTCATTTCTCTCAATGTTTGCAGACGATGCCAAAATATGAGAAGATTAAAACAGAAGAAGACTGTATGAGGCTTCAAGAAGACCTAGACAAGCTGAAGGAATGGTCAAACAAATGGTTGTTAGAGTTTAACCCAACCAAATGTAGTGTAATGAAGATAGGTGTAGGGAGCAGGAGGCCAGATACAATGTATCATCTGAGAGAGGAAATTCTTCAGGAGTCAGAGAAAGAAAAAGACTTGGGGGTTGATATCACGCCAGACTTGTCTCCTGCAGCACATATCAAGAGGATAACATCAGCGGCATATGCCAGGTTGGCCAACATACGAACGGCATTCAAAAACTTGTGTAAAGAATCATTCAGAACTTTGTATACCACATATGTCAGGCCAATCCTGGAGTATGCAGCCAGAGCATGGAGTCCATATCTAGTCAAGGATAAGACTAAACTGAAAAAGGTTCAAAGGTTTGCCACCAGACTAGTACCCGAGCTGAGAGGTATGGCCTACGAGGAGAGACTACGGGAATTAAACCCACTTCGCTGGAAGACAGAAGAGTTAGGGGGGGACATGATCACCACATTCAAGATTCTGAAGGGAATTGATAGGGTAGATAAAGACAGGCTATTTAACACAAGGGGCACACGCACAAGGGGACACAGGTGAAAACTGAGTGCCCAAATGAGCCACAGAGATATTAGAAAGAACTTTTTTAGTGTCAGAGTAGTTGACAAATGGAATGCATTAGGATGTGATGTGATGGAGGCTGACTCTATACACAGTTTCAAGTGTAGATATGATAGCGCCCAGTAGGCTCAGGAGCCTGTACACCAGTTGATTGACAGTTGAGAGGCGGGACCAAAGAGCCAGAGCTGAACCCCCGCAAGCGCAATTAGGTGAGTACACACACACACACACTCCCCACTCGCTGGCCAGGCCTTGGGCTGAGAGGACGTGCGCGCCTCCTCTCCCCTCGAGGGCTTAAGTCCCTCATCCCCAGCCCTGTGCTGTGATCGCTGGGGCGGTATCGTCACAATACTATTGTGTTGCTGAGTGTTCCGACACTATTGCAAAAGTCACTAGTATCAAAGGAACCCTAGAGTGAACTAGCGAGTGGCGCCTGAGGCTTGGAGGCAGGCTAGCCTGCCCTCTCCGCTCCCTTAGGGGAAGCCTACCAAACATTAGTGTTTGATGCATTGCTGGTGCTAATAACACAGCATCCCCTGTACAGTGTACCTGGGACTCACTGTAAGACTCTCTAGCAAGAATCACAGGGCATCAACAGCTTCAGGGAACAAACAGCATGGAGAGTGGTGGGACTGTAACCTGACCCCCGTGGACCTCTGACCCTTGCGGTCAGAGCACTGACCCAACGGTCTCCCTTCCCTGGCGGGAGGGTGACATAGCCGCCAACATTACAATGATGCCAGCTTTGTACTGAGCACCTGTACACTCTTAGTTTAAGACTTATCTTCCCCACTTTCACTTATTCTTCTCATTTCGCCATTTCAACAAGTCAAGTGGAACGGTCCAATGGCCCATGCGGTTACCTGTAAAATCTGGGGGGCCACTTGACTTGGGCATCTGTTCACCCTTGTAGCAGGGTTAGGCTGTCTTAGGTGACATTCTGTCCACACATAGGACATAGGAGAATAAGTCACTGAGGGCTGCCCTCTGCGAGTCACAACCAACCAAGTGGAATATCCAAGTGTTTTTCCAAGTCGTCTGAGCACTCTCAACCCAACTCTACCCCTCAGAGCAGGTTTATGACTGTTGGCGCTGATGACTGCTAAGGCATGCTGCCTGCTCTGCCATTTGTCGTGTTAATCATCATCATATGATTATCAATGCAAACCAGGTATCGGAGGAGGTTAGAGCAACAATTAATGCCGCCTGAAGAAGCAGGTATGGAGGAGGTAGGTGCTGGACCCTCAGGGCTCTCCCCTACCGTGACCAGCGACACTGTCACCCCACCACCCAGTGAAGATGGGTTTATGGAGGTGGTAAGTAAGAGCCAGAGAAGGAAACAAGGGAAACAGAAGCCTGGTGAACAACAGGGTGAAAGACGTCCAATAGCACCAAGGAGCCAGTACACACGTCTGACCTTCCCTAAAGGCACGAGTGTGGCAGACAGGATTGTGTGGAGTAAGTAACTGAGCGTGGTGTACCCACCTGGCTCTGCAGGCGTGGTACGTCCACATGTCAACTCTCCATATGTGTATGTTTTAAGAGAGAAGCAGCTGGTTGTGGAGGCTCTTCTACAAGGGAAAATAGGTGATGTAAAGCTCTCACCTCTAGATAATCCAACACGGAACAAGAAGATGGATGAATACCTAGTCTACAGGTATAGTCACGGGTATCCACTAGAGTGGGCCTATGAATTAGACGGGGTACACAGAGCACGAAGATTGACCAAGAATGGTAAGCCTACTGATCAAATAGTCATAGTCTGGAATAAGCCTGATCCGCCACCTGACCAGTATTGGTTTGGTGGGTTGTATGCGCGCCCCAACACGTTCAGGGTATGGGAGCCGAACATTGTGGAGTGTTACGAGTGCTGTGGCAGTGGCCACATAGCTAAGTACTGCTGGTGCCCCACACCCAAGTGTGCTCTCTGTTCCGGTCCTCATGCACTGAAGGATTGTCAGTATAAGAAAAACCAGAGACAAAAGAAAGCAGGAACAAGAGCAACAGAACACTGCAACAGAAGCAGGGCAACAACCTGAATCTGTGGCTCCGTCTAAACCGCCTCTGAAGTGTTTCAGATGTGGTATGGAAGGAGTCACCATCTGGCACTCGGGCTGTACCAAACGGCCAGCCTCCTTTGGCACAAGGAGGCAAGTGCCCGAGACACAACAAGTGCCTACTGATGCCGGCTCTAGTACTGTTGACCCATCCCATAGTGGTGACAGTACCAGCAACGCCCCTGACAACACACACCAGCCTGAGACAACAGTTAAAGGACAGTTGGCAACCTTGCAAGCATAGGTAGCAGAACTGGCTAAAATTATACAGACGCTACGTCGGGCTCCTCCACAAGAGATACAGCAGCCTCCACACTGCTGTGTCACAGCCGTGGCCCGCGCTGGTAAAGGTTCCTGTGGTGGTGGTGACGGTGGCGGCGGCAGCAGCAGCGCAACCCGTCCTCGCAAATTTAATAAGTCAATATTGACTTATTAAATATGTGCATAGGTGACATACTTAACACAATAGTTTCCCTTGAAAATCTTCATAGAAAACACCGACCTTAACTAACCTTGTTAGTATGTTAAGACAAGCATCTTATTGCTTCGTAATTACAATTATTACCTAACCTATACCTATAATAGGTTAAGTAACAATTGTAATTACGAAGCTATAAGATGCCTATTTTAACATACTAACAAGGTTAGGAAAGGTCGGTGTTTTCTATGAAGATTTTCAAGGGAAACTATTATGTTAAGTATGTCACCTATGCACGCAACTAATAAGTCAATATTGACTTATTAAATTGCGAGGACGGGTTGAGCAGCGGCGGCAGCAGAGATGAGAGCGACAACGGAGGCGGTGACAGTGACGTCGTCAGTCAACTCAGTGATGACAGCAGTGTTAGTGACACAGAAACATTAACTAGAAGAGGAAGTCGATCTGCATCAGCATGTTATAAAATGATTCATGACCTTAACGATCGCGCTCAAGCCAAGTACAAGACTGAAAAAGATAATATTCTGAGTGACAGTAATTATGCCATACGACTTACAGAGAACATTCACTTGCGGACCATCCCAAATTGAAAAGTGATCAAGAAACTGATGATGTCACCAGATGTTCCTGACGACACCAAACGCCAGGTTGGTGTGGCTCTTTACGTCGTAGAGTGACTTATTGACACATTGTGTAAGTGGGATGAGGACAACAATGGGACCACCAGTCCCAGGGAGGAACAACACCAAGACGATGGCTGCTGCTGACACAAGGACCATTAGGTTTCTCAGGTTTTTTTTTTTTTTTTTTTTTTTTTTTTTTTTTTTTTACATGCAAAGCATGCAAGTTAAATACAATAAAAAAACAAATTAAGAACATAGAAAAACATTACAAAACAAGGGAAAAAAAGAAAACCACCAGCCAGAAGGGCTGACAGTACAGTATAACAAATTTCAAAACTCGAGAAAGGCATTGAAAAGACAGTACAAAAGATAAAACAAATGCAAAACAACAAAACACAGGAGCATGTCAAAACAGAACAGTATAAAACAAAAATCAAGATGGATAACACGCAATCAAAAGAAAACCATCGTTACATACACAACAACAAAACAAAACACCGGCCTGAAGGACCGAGAACAAAACAACAGAATGAACAAACGGAAGTATTACAAAAAATGCAATAAGAACATACACCACACAATAAGCCACACAAATACAAAACAAAAACTAATACAACACGTAAGCATAAAATAAAAAACACATAGGGCACGTTAACAACATGAAAGTTAAGACATGAAGGCCAGACACACACACACCCAAACACCCGCCTCGCCACAAAACAAAGGGAGAGGCACGGGCACAAACTACCAGAAGGCAGACAAAACAGCCAGAAGGGCACACAGCACAAAAGAATACAATCACTCGTATTTGCGCGGAAACGCGTCCCGAGAGAAGCGTACATGGTACGCCTCCCATCGTAACCACTGCCAAGGGTCCTGACCATCCACCGGGGACGCCATCTTATCCGGGACGTTGGCCACAAACACCCGCAAACATGGCACCCAAACCGTATCACACCGGAACCGAGTGACCGGTACATGGTCCCACACCTCATCGCCGAAAGGTAGCTCAGCAACCCGCGACCAGTGACCCGACGGCATCACAGACTTCGGTGACACGGCCCCAAGTGCCCAACGGTCAACCTCCGAGGAGGGAGCGTGGTAGAAGGCACCACCACAGGGGCACCAGCGCCCACGGGCACACCACCGGACGACCGCGTGGGAACCGAACCGCGCACATCTTTCCGTAAGGTCACCACCAGGCCACGCCCAGACCCACCATCCCCACCCACTCCGGCAGCGGAGGCCACCACTCCCCACCGCGGAGAGGCCCCCGGCGGAGAAGGAACAGCAGGCACACCCGAGACACGGACACCAATGTCAGCAGGCGCATGGACGTCCGCCACCACTAACTGCGGAGCCAGCAACGTAACCGGAACCACTCCATCCACACCCGAGGCCTCACAGTCACTAAAGTCCCCAACATCGGCCCAGGTAGACGACGAAGGCCGGGATCGTTTGGGCACCGGCCTGAGATCGTCAGAGCCGGAAGCCGACCCAGAAACATGGGCACTACTAGCCGGACGAACTGACGTCCGCCGCAAAACGGCAGCAGCCTCGACCACAGGGGGAACCGGACCACACACAACAGGGGACCCCACAGCCACCCCAGCACCCAGCACAGCCGGGATCCGAGGCGAGGATGCATGGCCAGGCGCAGCAGCTGAAGTCAGGTGAGCAGACGGTGAGGAGGGCGCAGCAGAAAGGCCCACTGGAGCAGCAGGGACAGGAGCAGGAGTATCCACCGATGGCATCGCAACATCCTGAGGAGGGCCGGCGACATCGGGGGAACGTCAGGCGACGCCGGGGTAGCCGCAACAACGAGCGGGTCGGTCACTGCATCCCCGGAGTCCTCGTCCAGGGGAAGCGGAGGGAAATCTTCTTCCCGGAATAGTTGACAGGAGCAACCGGAGCCGCATCGCACCCGGCAGCCTGATGCCCCACCAGGCCACACCGGAAACAGGTCCGAGGCTGTCGGGCATAGTACACCCGGATGTAGCACCCCAGGAGCCGGACCGAAGATGGAATATCCGACCGCAGGCGCATCCCCAAGGTGCGAATGTTCGTCCGTCTCCCGGCATACCTCCCAGAGGATATCGTGTTGACCCTCACACTGATGACCGCTCCAAACCGCTGAAAGTAACGCCGAAGAAGATCCTCGGGAAACTCCAGGGGCGCCCCATGCACACTGACATAAGTCAGCGCACCACTCCGGTCGGATATGGAGACAGAGCCGGCACCACCCGGCATCGACAACGAGCGTCCCTCGTAACGACTGAGGAAATCACGGTATACTTCCTCCGTCACAAGCTTGATGACAACTCGATGGGCAGTCACAAGCTCAATACCGTCAACGTCCATCACAGGGACATGAAGCAAGTCGCACAGAACCACGGCTATTTCCGGATATCCAGCACGACCAGTGAACTCCAGGCCCACGGAGTTCACGCGCTTGATAGATGGAAGGGGACCACCCATGGTAAGCTCGCCACGTCAACACGCAGCCCGCAGCAACAACAGGGGGGGGGGGGGGCAGAAACTCCCACACCCCCTCTGGTGACGAAAACGGCAAACACCTCAAACCACCAGAGGCCAGACGACACGTCTGTACCCCACGGCAGCTCCAGGCGGACTCCCCTTAGGTTTCTCAGTTGGAACATTTCTAGCATCAACAAAAGACTGAATGACCTAATTGCACATGTTACCAGTAACAACATAGATATAATTGCTTTACAGGTGCCCTACACGTCCAATATGATAAGCAAAACCCCACCAAAGATCAGAGGGTATGCATCCCATAACAACAGTAACGCCACAGGCCTATTAACATACATCAGAAGTGATTTACCGCACATTTTTGTGAGCACGTCACACAATGTACACACACAGTACCATCACTTTCATGTACAAACTGCAGCAGGCCACTTTCATTCCTCAACTATGCCTAAAGCCAGAAACTCAATGTAACATTGCTCCCAGATCTAGACAATCATGGGACAATATACATGGGAGATTTTAATGCTAGACATATTACGCTGGGAGACATTACTAACAACGATAATGGATGCAAATTTATCAAATATGTTTATGACAACAGAATAACCGTGTATACTACGGATACCCAAACTCATTTATTGGGAGGCAGACTTGATTATGTAATGGGTAGAAACCTTGAGCAAGATAGGAGGGAATGTTCGTTGGTAAATCACTTTGTTTGTGATCACTGCAGTTTCTGCTTCCTATGAGGTACAGTGTGATGTACCTGATAGACATCAGAGACGGAAAATGAATATTCCATATGGCTTGCATGACCGCTTTATTAATTGTATATCAAAATGGTATCAAGATTACACAATAACGAATGTACAAGCTTTCTCCAGAGATCTCGTTGATACGATTACTGCCTACTACGACACACGGGTGTGTTGGGGAACAAGTCGTAAGCCTAGCAGAAGTGGGCAACACCTGCCACCACCCAAGTGGGTCCTTGACCCTGTATTTGTTATAAAACATGAACGAGTAAAGCAACTTGGAGATACGTACAAACGAACCAAAGCACAAGGTGACTTGCATGCATTTCTAGTTGCAAATAGAGGTGAGAGGCATGGGCAACGTTATACGTAATAAACATTGGGAAGAGTTCCTACAAGGTATAAATGAACAAACAACACTTGTTGAAGTTTGGGAAAAGATACGAAAAATCTCTAGAAGCAACCCAACCAAACCACTGCACCACAGCCCACTAGAACAAGCAAACATTTTTCTTGATCAATGGGCACTAACATCAAGCTACAGCTCACTCCCAATTAACATACAGCAGAAACTTAATGACACACGCCCCAACAGACAACGAACTATCAATCTTGCCTGTACAGCTATCGACGTGTCGGACCTTAATGATGTAACTGAATGGGAATTAAATCATGCACTAAACATGGGAAAATCAACTGCTCCTGGAGAGGACGGTATTACTTACAGTCTACTGAGATTAGTCTCACACGTACCAGGTAATCCACTGTTAGTGTTGTACAGAATGAGTTTACGTGAAGGAGTATTACCTGATGCTTGGACAAAGAGTGTCATTGTTCCCATCCCCAAACCACACTCAGATAATTATAGACCCATATCTCTAACATCGTGTGTCTGTAAAGTGCTTGAACGTATTGTTCTTAACAGACTCATGTATCGTATACATGGGCACCTGTCACCCCAACTGTTTGGATTTATGCCTGGGCTCAGGATACAACACTGTTTTGCTGAATACTTCGCACATATTGAAGCTTCCCCTCAAACAGTCTTCGTCGACCTAGCAGCAGCTTTGGATACAGCAAACAGAGAAATCATACTGGAACAGCTTGCCGAGCTGGGAATACAAGGAAAATTACTGAAATGGATAAAGGGCTATTTGTCTAATCGAACAGCATACGTTTTGTTTAATGGTGTTAAAAGCACAGAGAGCAAACACTTTGAACTGGGAACTCCACAAGGAGGGGTCCTCAGCTCCCTGTTGTTCAACGTTCTGATGCATAAACTTATTAAAGATCTTCCAACTAATAATGAAGACACTGTCATTTGTTATGCTGATGATATATGTTACAGGCTGCCTCCGAGCCTAGAATGCAAGTTCTGCTCGATGCTTTTGCTACTAGAGCTGAGGAATGTGGCCTCCTTATCTCTGTACAGAAAACTCTTGCCCTCATTCCATGTGATATTCCACCACCCAATTATCATATAGATGGGCGAGCACTTGAGAACTGCGAGTCTTACAGATACCTTGGTGTCCCCATTAACGACCCTGGGTACCTTTCTTCTCTCAAGAGGAGACTGTGGGAGAGATTAAAGCCCTTGCGGGTCCTTGTTGGTGTCAATCATGGAATCAACGTGAGACTTGCTAGAATGTTTTATGTATCATTTATACGCTCTGTGATTGACTACAATGCCCTACATCTCACACTGTATACTGACAAAGAGCTGAAATCTCTTGAAACCTTGCAAAATGAAGCTATGCGTCTCATCCTTGGGGCTCCAAAGTCCACGAGAATAGTTAATATGAGAGCAGAGTTAAAATTACCTACCATAAGTGAGAGAATTTTGTCAATTAGCACAGGTTTCGGCGTGAAGGCATTGAATAGATCTAGACAACAC
>WNGS01006862.1:6286-18786 GCA_020271785.1 Procambarus virginalis
CGTCGAGCTCCCGCCAGAAGGGACCCCTAGCGATATTATCTCCAAGAGAAGAGAAGAGAAGGTGCAGACGTTCCAGCTGTTGAGTCGAGCTGAGGACGTGTGGTCTCAAGTTCTGGACGGCGAGGAGAGAGTATTAAGCCGCCCAGAGACAGTTTTGTGTGCTGTGACAAGCGCCCTGGTCAGACGATGTCAGAGGGAGAAGCGCCCTCGACCAGATAATCTGTGGTTTGTCCTTTGGGGAAGAAGTTGCTGAGGACTTGGAAGCCAGCACAGAGGGAGTGGTTGATGAGACTCCAAGGCAGGGGAGGAGAGGACCCGAGCTATGAAGAAGCAGTGAGGGAGGAGTGTCCACGTGCTTCTGCAGAGGTGTGAAGTGCCACAGTTATTCGAGGAAATTTATGGTGCAGCAGCCAGGAGATCTGTGGATGACCCTAGTAGGAGTAGGAGGGCACCATAGTTGTTCCAGGAATCTTCATGGTAGCAGCCTGGAGGAGCTGCAGAGGATCCTGCTGTTTAAGCCCTGAGGAACCTGAAGTTGTCAGGGTAGGTAAATAGTTCTAACTGATCACTTGTATGGAGGTGAGAGTGTTTTGTCATTAGCGTGAACGACGCAGTGAGAGGTGAGTGATCGATTGCCATTTATGTGCCAAGAAGTGTATATTGAAGTTTAGAGCTACAGACGTAGGCAGGAGTACCTACAGATATATATGTATTCTAAGACTGATAGAATGGTCGATTGATTCGTTGTGTGGCACGGATCATTTATACTGATATATATATATATGTATGTTATTGCTTTCAAATGCTGATTTGCCTTATATGTGTTATAGGTATATATATGTATACATTCGCTTGATGGTAGTGTGAACATTATATTGTAAGTACTTAATCTACTTGAGGAGGATGATAATATTAAACCAAGATATAGGATACACTTAGCAAGCTGAGGGATAGAGTTCTGATGGCGTTGGAGTGCAACCTGATATAATAGTACAGAGATATGGATTTCATCATTATTATTATATGTATGCATGTATGTTATGTACTTCGCTTCTCCAGTAAATGTATTCAAATTGCTGGTGTTTGCACTTGTCAGTGAGGCTTCCCAGGAAACAGTAAAGAAAGGGAGAGAGGAGAGAGAGCAAGAAACAGGATACCACTGCTGTGGACAGGGTACAGACAGAAGTCTAGCAAGACAAAGGGATTGAGGAGGTCATATTCCATAAGGAGAGAGTGGGGAGTCACGGCGGCTCGATTGGGTGTGTGCACGTGACAACAAGGCTGGTGTTGAGCCGCAATCCCCTTAAACGTGGTGACGTTGAGCCCCCTCTCCAAGAGCAGAAGTGCCTAGTGGATCTCCTAGTGAATATGAGCATTTGTCGAGTTGTGGTTTGGGTGGGTCCGTCAGCGGTAACACCACCCATCCACCACCGCAACATGGGCTACTGAAGGGGTTACAGATGGAAGAGGCTACACACAACATTGAGAAGGTTTTCAGGTTGGGCTGGTACAACAGGGACAGAAACCGACTTATAAAGGTGGTGTTTGCAAACGAAACCACAAAGGAGGATATTCTAGAAAAGAAGAGTCGTCTCCAACATGTGGAGGGATACAAACAAGTATTCCTGCAGAGGGACAGGACGAAGGAGGAGAGAGCCAGGGCAGCAGAGGCAAGGAGGAAGCGCAGGGAGAGAGGAGCAAACCAGGAAATCACAGCCCCCAACACAGCAGTCCCAGAGACAAGAGGGGAACCCAAAACCAGCATCCCAGCAACACCAGAGGGGGGGCAACACCACCAACCCCCTCTGCATAGAAACCCTTCCTTCCTCACCCTACCTGCCCCCACCCAACCCTCCCTCCCCCCCACCCCATTCTGACCCCGAAAACCCATCCCCATTCCCATCATGTCCCCCCTCCCACCTTTCCCCCCCAGTCCCCCTTCCCCCTTCATCCCATACCCTCCCTATTCCTCCTCCCCCTCACCCCGTATCCTCCATGTCCCCCCTATCTCCTTAACCCACACCCTACCCGTTCCCCCTTCCCTTAAACCCCACCCCCCACCCAAAACCCTCTGCGACCCTGCAAACCACCTCACAGATCCTCTCACCCACGGAACAGCTTCCCACACCAGTAGAATACTCGCCAAGAAAGGGATATGTAAATGAACAGAAGAAAGTGAGCTTCAAGGCGATGTACACTAACATAGATGGGATTACAAATAAAACTAGTGAACTTGGAGAGTGGGCACTAGAAGAAAACCCAGACATAATAGCACTCACAGAAACAAAGCTAACGAAAATCATAACAAATGCAGTGTTTCCACAGGGCTACTATGTAGTGAGGAAAGAGAGAGAAGGGAGAGGAGGAGGTGTGTGGCTTTGCTACTAAGAGAAGGTTGGAGTTTCGAAGAGATGGTAATTCAGAACTGTGAAGGTTTCAGGGACTACATATCAGGCACCATTGCAACTGGAGGACAGAAAATTATAATAGTAGTCATATATAACCCCCCACCGAATGACAGAAGACCCAGACAGGAATATGATAGAAACAACATGGCCACCATCAATATAATAGAGAGAGCAGCTTCTGTGGCTAGCAGGAACGGATCCAGACTTCTAATCATGGGAGACTTCAACCATGGGAAGATAGATTGGGGGAACAGAGACCCACACGGAGGCCCAGACACGTGGAGAGCTAAGCTGCTGGATGTGGCAACAAGAAACTTTCTAAGTCAACACGTCAAGGGACCGACAAGAATGAGAGGAGGGGATGAACCAGCCTTGCTGGATTTGATATTTACCCTAAATGAGTCGGATATAAGGGAAGTTAAGTTGGAAGCCCCCTTGGGAATGAGTGATCATAGTGTATTGAGCTTTGAGTACCTGGTTGAGCTAGGAATTATCACCCCCAAAAAAGAACTGGGAACCAAAGGGCTGGCGTACAGAAAGGGAAACTATGAGGAGATGAATAAATTCCTATGGGATATACATTGGGACACAGAACTCGGAACCAAGTCCGTACAAGACATGATGGACTATGTCACCCAAAAATGTCAGGAGGCTGTAAGCAGGTTTGTCCCAGCCCAACAGGAAAAACAGAGAAGCAAAGGAAGAATCCGTGGTTTAATAGGGAATGTATGAAAGCAAAAGAGCTGAACAAAAGGGCATGGAGGAACTTTCGTAATAACAGAACACCAGAAAGTAGAGAGAGATACCAGAGAACCAGGAACGAGTATGTCAGTGTGAGAAGAGCAGCTGAGAAAAGGTATGAAAATGATATAGCTAACAAAGCCAAGACTGAACCAAAGCTACTACACAGTCACATCAGGAGGAAGACAACAGTGAAGGAACAGGTGATTAAACTTAGGGTGGGCGAGGACAGGTACACAGAGAATGACAAAGAGGTGTGTGAAGAACTCAACAAAAGGTTCCAGGAGGTCTTTACAATAGAACAGGGAGATATCACGGCGCTGGGAGAGGTGGCAGCAAACCAGGTGACCTTGGATAGGTTCGAAATTACAAGAGATGAGGTCAAAAAGCACCTATTGGAGCTGGATGTGAGAAAAGCTGTTGGGCCGGATGGAATCTCGCCATGGGTATTGAAAGAGTGTGCAGGAGCACTTTGCTTACCACTCTCCATAGTGTATAGTAAGTCACTGGAAACGGGGGACCTACCAGAAATATGGAAGACTGCTAATGTAGTACCAATATACAAAAAGGGTGACAGACAAGAGGCACTGAACTACAGGCCAGTGTCCTTAACTTGTATACCATGCAAGGTGATGGAGAAGATTGTGAGAAAAAACCTAGTAACACATCTGGAGAGAAGAGACTTCGTGACAACCCATCAACATGGGTTCAGGGAGGGTAAATCTTGCCTTACAGGCTTGATAGAATTCTACGATCAGGTGACAAGAATTAAGCAAGAAAGAGAAGGGTGGGCGGACTGCATTTTTTTGGACTGTCGGAAAGCCTTTGACACAGTACCCCATAAAAGGTTGATGCATAAGCTGGAGAAACAGGCAGGAGTAACAGGTAGGGCGCTCCAGTGGATAAGGGAGTACCTAAGCAATAGGAAACAGAGAGTTACAGTGAGGGGTGAGACCTCAGACTGGCGTGAAGTCACCAGTGGAGTCCCACAGGGCTCTGTACTTGGACCTATCCTGTTTCTGATATACGTAAATGATCTCCCAGAGGGTATAGACTCATTCCTCTCAATGTTTGCTGACGACGCCAAAATTATGAGAAGGATTAAGACAGAGGAGGACAGCTTGAGACTTCAAGAAGACCTGGACAAGCTGCAGGAATGGTCGAACAAATGGCTGTTAGAGTTTAACCCAAGCAAATGTAATGTAATGAAGATAGGGGTAGGAAGCAGGAGACCAGATACAAGGTATCATTTGGGAGATGAAATACTTCAAGAGTCAGAGAGAGAGAAAGACCTGGGGGTTGATATCACGCCAGACCTGTCCCCTGAAGCTCATATCAAGAGGATAACATCAGCAGCATATGCCAGGTTGGCTAACATAAGAACGGCCTTTAGAAACTTGTGTAAGGAATCTTTCAGAACATTATATACCACATATGTCAGACCAATCCTGGAGTATGCGGCTCCAGCATGGAGTCCCTATCTAGTCAAGCATAAGACTAAACTGGAAAAGGTTCAAAGGTTTGCCACCAGACTAGTACCCGAGCTGAGAGGTATGAGCTACGAGGAGCGACTGCAGGAATTAAACCTCACTTCGTTGGAAGACAGAAGAGTTAGGGGGGACATGATCACCACATTCAAGATTCTCAGGGGAATCGACAGGGTTGATAAAGACAGGCTGTTTAACACAAGGGGCACACGCACTAGGGGACACAGGTGGAAGCTGAGTGCCCAAATGAGCCACAGAGATATTAGAAAGAACTTTTTTAGTGTCAGAGTGGTTGACAAATGGAATGCATTAGGAAGCGATGTGGTGGAGGCTGACTCCATACACAGTTTCAAATGTAGATATGATAGAGCCCATTAGGCTCAGGAAACTGTACACCTGTTGATTGACGGTTGAGAGGCGGGACCAAAGAGCCAGAGCTCAACCCCCGCAAGCACAACTAGGTGAGTACAACTAGGTGAGTACACACACACACACACACACGAGGCGGGACCAAATAGCCAGAGCTCAACCCCCGCAAACACAACTAGGTGAGTATACACACACACACACACACACACACATTAATTGATAATGGACTGTTTTGTGTGAGTATCCATGTGTACTATTGTCATGACCTACAGACACGTGAAGCTATATGTGTTTATGTGTACCTGTAATTGAACTGACATGTGTACGGTAATTATCTGTATGTGTCCATTTTAAAGGTACATATTAGTGAATGTTTATTTATGTAAATTGATTGACATATGTACGTGTGCGCGCGTTTAGTGTTACTGTAATTTATATGGTTAACATGTATACGTTTGAATGACATAGTTTCCCATTATTGTCACATTTTTTGTTACATGTCTACTATTGTCAAGATCGACAGACACGTCCAGCTATGTGTGTTTATGTGTAGCAGTAATTGAACTGACATGTGTACGGTAATTATGTGCGTGGGTCCATTTTAAAGGGACATACTAGTGAATGTTTATTTATGTAAATTGATTGGCATATGTATGTGGACGCTCGGTTAGTGTTACTGTAATTTATATGGGTAACGTTTGAATGACATAGTTTCCCATCATTGTCACATTTTTTGTTACTATTTCGCTGTTCACTCTCACTCTCTCTGACCCCCGTTGACTAATTGTGCTCACGTGTGTTTGTTCAAGGTACGATAACAATTAGCTTTTGAGAAAGTAATTTGCAATTTTTTTAGAACAAGTATTTCTGAAGAACGTCTATGTTTTTGATAAATATTCTTTTTCCTTATATAGAAGTCAATCACACAGTACCTAACCTCAGTCAGAAACAATTTTCTTACTATCTCTCGCAACGTCTTTTGCATATATATCCTATCTTAATAAATTCATAATTTAAATTCATAACTGGCAACCCTCTTCCACCGTCTTCAAGGCCACCAAACATCATTCCTTTCCCTTAACCTCTCCCACATTATCTTTTGCACCAATACACACACTAGGGGGCTTTATAGCTGAGTGGACAGCGCTCTCGACTCGTAATCCTAGCGTCAAAGTTCGATCCCCCGGTGATGGCGCAAACGAAAATCAGCAGTGTTTCATTCATTCAGATACTCCTGTTACCTAGCAGTACATAGGTACCTGGGCGTTAGACAGCTGTTACGGGTTTCTTCCTGGATGTGTGTGTGTGTATGTGGAATTTTTTTTTATTAGTTAGTAAAAATTGATTGATTGACAGTTGAGAGGCGGGCCGAAAGAGCAGAGCTCAACCCTCACAAGAACAACTAGGTGAACACAACTAGATAAACACTAACTAACCACAATCTCGTATAATCCACTCACACGCTACCACCCCCCCCCCCTCCCCCCACTCCCAAAATGACTCTACCTAAGTCATTAAAAATATAAAACAAATCAATTAATACACCAAAAATACTAACTATAAATATAGGAACCAAATTTGAAAAATACAGCAACTCCAGCGTGGTCTAGTCGGAGGAGAACGTGTTCTCATCCGGATAGATTGCGATCGAGCCTGTCGGAACGGTTGTGTAACTGCAGGGCACAAATATTTGTGTGTCCCCTCCTGTAGCTGCCTCTGTTTCGACAGGTTCCCTGGATAGCTGGAATTGGCCTGGCCCTAGGAAAGTGGGGAAGGGTGAAATTCGTTGGGCCCACGGATGGATACCTTGGATCCATAGACCTAGGGCAGGTCTAATCACCTGGGATTCGAACCCACGGTGGGAATAAGGGAGGATATTTGGGGAAAGAGGGACACAAATGGTTCCAGGAACCAAACCTCACATAAACCCGGACACACACACCCACCCTTACCCGAACACTCACAGGGACACTCACACACATCCATAGACTGTGATAAGGGAGACCATCTGAGGGGACACAGATGGCCTCCTAGACCCAGAGGTATAACCGGACACGCACTCACCCGGACACTCACAGGGACACTCACACTCACTCACCCGGACACTCAAAGGGACACTCACACACAGACACACATCCATAGACACAAACTGTGATAAGGGAGACCATCTGAGGGGACACAGATGGCCTCCTGGACCCACAAGTATAACCGGACACACACACTCACCCGGACACACACAGGGACACCCACAGTCACACACACTCACCCGGACACACACAGGGACACTCACACTCACACACAGACACACATCCATAGACACAAACTGTGATAAGGGAGACCATCTGAGGGGACACAGATGGCCTCCTGGACCCACAGGTATATATCAATATTTAAATATACATGTATATTTATAAATATAAAATATTTAAAAAAAATAATATACATATATATATATATATATATATATATATATATATATATATATATATATATAAACATATATATATTGTATTATAATAATTATGAATAAAATATTTTTATTCCTTTATGTATCATTGACATTTTTTTTATTTTTCATTTAAATTATTTTTTTAATTTTTTTCATTAATTTAATAATTGTTATTGTTCGATTTTTAGTTCTTCATATAATTTCTAATTGTTTAATATATATATATATATATATATATATATATATATATATATATATATATATATATATATATATATATATATATATATATATGTATGAAAACAAGCTTGAATGGTCCCCAAGCCAATATGCAATTGAAAACTTCGCACCCATGAAGGATTCGAACCCAGACAGCCAGGAGGGCTCTTCATCCCAAACAAGGATGAAGATGGAGGAACAGGAGGGAGGAGTGGAGCAGGTGAAACTGGGATAAAGAGGGTGGAACAGGGTGAGTGGTGCAGGTGAAACTGGGATAAAGAGGGTGGAACAGAGTGAGTGGTGCACTTGAAACAGGGATGAAGAGGGGGGACAGAGGGAGTGGTGCAGGTGAAACTGGGATGAAGAGGGTGGAACAGGACGAGTGGTGCAGGTAAAACAGGGATGAAGAGGGGCAACAAGGGAAGATGTGCAGGTGAAAGAGGGATGAAGAGGGAGTGAAAGAGGTGCAGGGGGCGGGGGGTAGAGAGTGATGTAGGAGGGAGGACGATGGGAAGGGCTGGCGGCGGGAGGGACGACTACAAGATGGGTAAGATGGGAAGGTGAGTGAACGATGGGAAGGACTAGCAGCGGGTGGGAGAGAGGGAGGGAAGACAGTGGGAAGAGCGAGAGTGAGAAGCGGCGGAAGGAGTGAGAACGAAGGGAAGAAACTGCGGCGAGAGGGAAGACGATGGGAAGGGCGGGATGGGAGAGGGGCGGGAGTGGGAAGGGCAGAAGGATGGAGGATGAGCAGGGTTATCAGAGGGAGGAAAAGAGAAGAAGGGGCCGGTACGAGAGGAGGGAGTTTGGGAGTACGATAGGAGAGGGAGTGGGGAGGATGTTGATAGATGGTTATGATAAACGGATAGATTAATGGAAAATTTATATAGGTAGATAGATGGATGGATACATTGATTGCTAAATATATATACTGACGGATAAACGGATGCATAGATGAGTTGATGGATGGAAAGACAGATGAGTAGATAGATGTATAGAAAGATGAGTTCATGGACATATAAATGGATAGATAGATGTATATAATAATAATATGGATTGTTATAATATGGTTTGTTTTAAGAAGATAGATTAATGGATTGACAGATATAAGTAGATAGATAGATGGATACATTGATATATACATTTGTGCTAGGAGAACAGACAAATCAGGTTAAAGAATATCTTTCGATTTCCTATTGCATCAACCGGGATTCGATCGGGGAACATTAGGATTATAACCATCGAACTCTCTCCATTTAGACGGTAGGCCTCCAGTTTGTGTGTGTGTGTGTGTGTGTGTGTGTGTGTGTGTGTGTGTGTGTGTGTGTGTGTGTGTGTGTGTGTGTGTGTGTGTGTGTGTGTGTGTGTGTGTTAGAGAGAAATAGATGTAGTAGATATAAAAGAGGATAAGTACATTTATTTGATAGGCGGGGTCCAAGAGCTAATAACTCGATTCTGGAGACACATATAGTAAATATAAGGATAAAACACACACACACAGAGGCGGGGACGAAATAGCCAGAGCTCAACCCCCGCAAACACAACTAGGTGAGTATACACACACACACACACACACACACACACACACACACACACACACACACACACACACACACACACACACACACACACACACACACACACACACACACACACACAGAGGCGGGACCAAATAGCCAGAGCTCAACCCCCGCAAACACAACTAGGTGAGTATACACACACACACACATTAATTGATAATGGACTGTTTTGTGTGAGTATCCATGTGTACTATTGTCATGACCTACAGACACGTGAAGCTATATGTGATTATGTGTACCTGTAATTGAACTGACATGTGTACGGTAATTATCTGTATGTGTCCATTTTAAAGGTACATATTAGTGAATGTTTATTTATGTAAATTGATTGACATATGTACGTGTGCGCGCGTTTAGTGTTACTGTAATTTATATGGTTAACATGTATACGTTTGAATGACATAGTTTCCCATTATTGTCACATTTTTTGTTACATGTCTACTATTGTCAAGATCGACAGACACGTCCAGCTATGTCTGTTTATGTGTAGCAGTAATTGAACTGACATGTGTACGGTAATTATGTGCGTGTGTCCATTTTAAAGGGACATACTAGTGAATGTTTATTTATGTAAATTGATTGGCATATGTATGTGGACGCTCGGTTAGTGTTACTGTAATTTATATGGGTAACGTTTGAATGACATAGTTTCCCATCATTGTCACATTCTTTGTTACTATTTCGCTGTTCACTCTCACTCTCTCTGACCCCCGTTGACTAATTGTGCTCACGTGTGTTTGTTCAAGGTACGATAACAATTAGCTTTTGAGAAAGTAATTTGCATTTTTTTTAAAACAAGTATTTCTGAAGAACGTCTATGTTTTTGATAAATATTCTTTTTCCTTATATAGAAGTCAATCACACAGTACCTAACCTCAGTCAGAAACAATTTTCTTACTATCTCTCGCAACGTCTTTTGCATATATATCCTATCTTAATAAATTCATAATTTAAATTCATAACTGGCAACCCTCTTCCACCGTCTTCAAGGCCACCAAACATCATTCCTTTCCCTTAACCTCTCCCACATTATCTTTTGCACCAATACACACACTAGGGGGCTTTATAGCTGAGTGGACAGCGCTCTCGACTCGTAATCCTACCGTCAAAGTTCGATCCCCCGGTGATGGCGCAAACGAAAATCAGCAGTGTTTCATTCATTCAGATACTCCTGTTACCTAGCAGTACATAGGTACCTGGGCGTTAGACAGCTGTTACGGGTTTCCCTCCTGGATGTGTGTGTGTGTATGTGGAATTTTTTTTTATTAGTTAGTAAAAATTGATTGATTGACAGTTGAGAGGCGGGCCGAAAGAGCAGAGCTCAACCCTCACAAGAACAACTAGGTGAACACAACTAGATAAACACTAACTAACCACAATCTCGTATAATCCACTCACACGCTACCACCCCCCCCCTCCCCCCACTCCCAAAATGACTCTACCTAAGTCATTAAAAATATAAAACAAATCAATTAATACACCAAAAATACTAACTATAAATATAGGAACCAAATTTGAAAAATACAGCGACTCCAGCGTGGTCTAGTCGGAGGAGAACGTGTTCTCATCCGGATAGATTGCGATCGAGCCTGTCGGAACGGTTGTGTAACTGCAGGGCACAAATATTGTGTGTCCCCTCCTGTAGCTGCCTCTGTTTCGACAGGTTCCCTGGATAGCTGGAATTGGCCTGGCCCTAGGAAAGTGGGGAAGGGTGAAATTCGTTGGGCCCACGGATGGATACCTTGGATCCATAGACCTAGGGCAGGTCTAATCACCTGGGATTCGAACCCACGGTGGGAATAAGGGAGGATATTTGGGGAAAGAGGGACACAAATGGTTCCAGGAACCAAACCTCACATAAACCCGGACACACACCCCACCCTTACCCGAACACTCACAGGGACACTCACACACATCCATAGACTGTGATAAGGGAGACCATCTGAGGGGACACAGATGGCCTCCTAGACCCACAGGTATAACCGGACACACACTCACACTCACGGACACTCACAGGGACACTCACACTCACTCACCCGGACACTCAAGGGACACCACACACACTCACACACAGACACACATCCATAGACACAAACTGTGATAAGGGAGACCATCTGAGGGGACACAGATGGCCTCCTGGACCCACAGGTATATATCAATATTTAAAATATACATGTATATATTATAAATATAAAATATTTCAAAAAATATACATATATATATATATATATATATAGATATATATATATATATNACACAACACACACATAATTGATAAGGACTGTTTTGTGTGAGTATCCATGTGTACTATTGTCATGACCTACAGACACGTGAAGCTATATGTGTTTATGTGTACCTGTAATTGAACTGACATGTGTACGGTAATTATCTGTATGTGTCCATTTTAAAGGTACATATTAGTGATGTTTATTTATGTAAATGATTGACATATGTACGTGTGCGCGCGTTTAGTGTTACTGTAATTTATATGGTTAACATGTATACGTTGTTTGAATGACATAGTTTCCCATATTGTCACATTTTTTGTTACATGTCGACTATTGTCAAGATCGACAGACACGTCCAGTATGTGTGTGTGTTTAAGTGTAGCAGTAATTGAACTGACATGTGTACGGTAAGTATGTGCGGAGTCCATTTTAAAGGGACATACTAGTGAATGTTTATTTATGTAAATTGATTGGCATTGTATGTGGACGCTCGGTTAGTGTTACTGTAATTTATATGGGTAACGTTGAATGACATAGTTTCCCATCATTGTCACATTTTTTGTTACTATTTCGCTGTTCACTCTCACTCTCTCTGACCCCCGTTGACTAATTGTGCTCAAGTGTGTTTGTTCAAGGTACGATAACAATTAGCTTTTGAGAAAGTTATCTGCAATTTTTTTAAAACAAGTTTTTCTGAAGACAGTCTATGTTTCTGATAAATATTCTTTTTTCTTATATAGAAGTCAATCACACAGTACCTACCTCAGTCAGAAACACTTTTCTTACTATCTCTCGCAACGTCTTTTGCATTATATATACTATCTAATAAATTCATAATTTAAATTCATAACTGGCAACCCTCTTCCACCGTCTTCAAGGCCACCAAACATCATTCCTTTCCCTTAACCTCTCCTACATTATCTTTTGCACTAATACACACACTAGGGGGCTTTATAGCTGAGTGGACAGCGCTCTCGACTCGTAATCCTAGCGTCAAAGTTCGATCCCCCGGTGATGGCGCA
>WNGS01006862.1:23786-46301 GCA_020271785.1 Procambarus virginalis
ATGTGGATTTTTTTTTTATTAGTTAGTAAAAATTGATTGATTGACAGTTGAGAGGCGGGCCGAAAGAGCAGAGCTCAACCCTCACAAGAACAACTAGGTGAACACAACTAGATAAACACTAACTAACCACAATCTCGTATAATCCACTCACACGCTACCACCCCCCCCCCTCCCCCCACTCCCAAAATGACTCTACCTAAGTCATTAAAAATATAAAACAAATCAATTAATACACCAAAAATACTAACTATAAATATAGGAACCAAATTTGAAAAATACAGCGACTCCAGCGTGGTCTAGTCGGAGGAGAACGTGTTCTCATCCGGATAGATTGCGATCGAGCCTGTCGGAACGGTTGTGTAACTGCAGGGCACAAATATTTGTGTGTCCCCTCCTGTAGCTGCCTCTGTTTCGACAGGTTCCCTGGATAGCTGGAATTGGCCTGGCCCTAGGAAAGTGGGGAAGGGTGAAATTCGTTGGGCCCACGGATGGATACCTTGGATCCATAGACCTAGGGCAGGTCTAATCACCTGGGATTCGAACCCACGGTGGGAATAAGGGAGGATATTTGGGGAAAGAGGGACACAAATGGTTCCAGGAACCTCACATAAACCCGGACACACACCCACCCTTACCCGAACACTCACAGGGACACTCACACACATCCATAGACTGTGATAAGGGAGACCATCTGAGGGGACACAGATGGCCTCCTAGACCCACAGGTATAACCAGACACACACTCACCCGGACACTCACAGGGACACTCACACTCACTCACCCGGACACTCAAAGGGACACTCACACACAGACACACATCCATAGACACAAACTGTGATAAGGGAGACCATCTGAGGGGACACAGATGGCCTCCTGGACCCACAGGTATAACCGGACACACACACTCACCCGGACACACACAGGGACACCCACAGTCACACACACTCACCCGGACACACAGGGACACTCACACTCACACACAGACACACATCAATAGACACAAACTGTGATAAGGGAGACCATCTGAGGGGACACAGATGGCCTCCTGGACCCACAGGTATATATCATTATTTAATTATACATGTATATTTATAAATATAAAATATTTAAAAAAAATATATATATATATATATATATATATATATATATATATATATATATATATATATATAAACATATATATATTGTATTATAATAATTATGAATAAAATATTTTTATTCCTTTATGTATCATTGACATTTTTTTTTATTTTTTCATTTAAATTATTTTTTTTATTTTTTTCATTAATTTAATAATTGTTATTGTTCGATTTTTAGTTCTTCATATAATTTCTAATTGTTTAATATATATATATATATATATATATATATATATATATATATATATATATATATATATATATATATATATATATATATATATACATATATATATGTATGAAAACAAGCTTGAATGGTCCCCAAGCCAATATGCAATTGAAAACTTCGCACCCATGAAGGATTCGAACCCAGACAGCCAGGAGGGCTCTTCATCCCAAACAAGGATGAAGATGGAGGAACAGGAGGGAGGAGTGAAGCAGGTGAAACTGGGATAAAGAGGGTGGAACAGGGTGAGTGGTGCAGGTGAAACTGGGATAAAGAGGGTGGAACAGAGTGAGTGGTGCACTTGAAACAGGGATGAAGAGGGGGGACAGAGGGAGTGGTGCAGGTGAAACTGGGATGAAGAGGGTGGAACAAGGGCAGTGGTACAGGTGAAACTGGGATGAAGAGGGTGGAAAATGGGGAGTGGTGCAGGTGAAACAGGGATGAAGATGGGGGAACAGGACGAGTGGTGCAGGTAAAACAGGGATGAAGAGGGGGAAGAGGGGGAGTATTGCAGGTGAAACAGGGACGAAGAGGGGCAACAAGGGAAGATGTGCAGGTGAAAGAGGGATGAAGAGCGGGGAACAGGGTGAAACATAGTGCAGGTGAAAGAGGGATGAAGAGGGAGTGAAAGAGGTGCAGGGGGCGGGGGGTAGAGAGTGATGTAGGAGGGAGGACGATGGGAAGGGCTGGCGGCGGGAGGGACGACTACAAGATGGGTAAGATGGGAAGGTGAGTGAACGATGGGAAGGACTAGCAGCGGGTGGGAGAGAGGGAGGGAAGACAGTGGGAAGGGCGAGAGTGAGAAGCGGCGGAAGGAGTGAGAACGAAGGGAAGAAACTGCGGCGAGAGGGAAGACGATGGGAAGGGCGGGATGGGAGAGGGGCGGGAGTGGGAAGGGCAGAAGGATGGAGGATGAGCAGGATTATGAGAGGGAGGAAAAGAGAAGAAGGGGCCGGTACGAGAGGAGGGAGTTTGGGAGTACGATAGGAGAGGGAGTGGGGAGGATGTTGATAGATGGTTATGATAAACGGATAGATTAATGGAAAATTTATATAGGTAGATAGATGGATGGATACATTGATTGCTAAATATATATACTGACGGATAAACGGATGCATAGATGAGTTGATGGATGGAAAGACAGATGAGTAGATAGATGTATAGAAAGATGAGTTCATGGACATATAAATGGATAGATAGATGTATATAATGATAAATGGTTTGTTTTATGGGAAGATAGATTAATGGATTGACAGATATAAGTAGATAGATAGATGGATACATTGATATATACATTTGTGCTAGGTGAACAGACAAATCAGGTTAAAGAATATCTTTCGATTTGCTATTGCATCAACCGGGATTCGATCGGGGACCATTAGGATTATAACCATCGAACTCTCTCCATTTAGACGGTAGGCCTCCAGTTTGTGTGTGTGTGTGTGTGTGTGTGTGTGTGTGTGTGTGTGTGTGTGTGTGTGTGTGTGTGTGTGTGTGTGTGTGTGTGTGTGTGTGTAGAGAGAAATAGATGTAGTAGATATAAAAGAGGATAAGTACATTTATTTGATAGGCGGGGTCCAAGAGCTAATAACTCGATTCTGGAGATACATATAGTAAATATAAGGATAAAACACACACACACAGAGGCGGGGACCAAATAGCCAGAGCTCAACCCCCGCAAACACAACTAGGTGAGTATACACACACACACACACACACACACACACACACACACACACACACATTAATTGATAATGGACTGTTTTGTGTGAGTATCCATGTGTACTATTGTCATGACCTACAGACACGTGAAGCTATATGTGTTTATGTGTACCTGTAATTGAACTGACATGTGTACGGTAATTATCTGTATGTGTCCATTTTAAAGGTACATATTAGTGAATGTTTATTTATGTAAATTGATTGACATATGTACGTGTGCGCGCGTTTAGTGTTACTGTAATTTATATGGTTAACATGTATACGTTTGAATGACATAGTTTCCCATTATTGTCACATTTTTTGTTACATGTCTACTATTGTCAAGATCGACAGACACGTCCAGCTATGTCTGTTTATGTGTAGCAGTAATTGAACTGACATGTGTACGGTAATTATGTGCGTGTGTCCATTTTAATGGGACATACTAGTGAATGTTTATTTATGTAAATTGATTGGCATATGTATGTGGACGCTCGGTTAGTGTTACTGTAATTTATATGGGTAACTTTTGAATGACATAGTTTCCCATCATTGTCACATTTTTTGTTACTATTTCGCTGTTCACTCTCACTCTCTCTGACCCCCGTTGACTAATTGTGCTCACGTGTGTTTGTTCAAGGTACGATAACAATTAGCTTTTGAGAAAGTAATCTGCAATTTTTTTAAAACAAGTATTTCTGAAGAACGTCTAATTTTTTGATAAATTTTCTTTTTCCTTATATAGAAGTCAATCACACAGTACCTAACCTCAGTCAGAAACAATTTTCTTACTATCTCTCGCAACGTCTTTTGCATATATATCCTATCTTAATAAATTCATAATTTAAATTCATAACTGGCAACCCTCTTCCACCGTCTTCAAGGCCACCAAACATCATTCCTTTCCCTTAACCTCTCCCACATTATCTTTTGCACCAATACACACACTAGGGGGCTTTATAGCTGAGTGGACAGCGCTCTCGACTCGTAATCCTAGCGTCAAAGTTCGATCCCCCGGTGATGGCGCAAACGAAAATCAGCAGTGTTTCATTCATTCAGATACTCCTGTTACCTAGCAGTACATAGGTACCTGGGCGTTAGACAGCTGTTACGGGTTTCTTCCTGGATGTGTGTGTGTGTATGTGGATTTTTTTTTTATTAGTTAGTAAAAATTGATTGATTGACAGTTGAGAGGCGGGCCGTAAGAGCAGAGCTCAACCCTCACAAGAACAACTAGGTGAACACAACTAGATAAACACTAACTAACCACAATCTCGTATAATCCACTCACACGCTACCACCCCCCCCCTCCCTCCACTCCCAAAATGACTCTACCTAAGTCATTAAAAATATAAAACAAATCAATTAATACACCAAAAATACTAACTATAAATATAGGAACCAAATTTGAAAAATACAGCGACTCCAGCGTGGTCTAGTCGGAGGAGAACGTGTTCTCATCCGGATAGATTGCGATCGAGCCTGTCGGAACGGTTGTGTAACTGCAGGGCACAAATATTTGTGTGTCCCCTCCTGTAGCTGCCTCTGTTTCGACAGGTTCCCTGGATAGCTGGAATTGGCCTGGCCCTAGGAAAGTGGGGAAGGGTGAAATTCGTTGGGCCCACGGATGGATACCTTGGATCCATAGACCTAGGGCAGGTCTAATCACCTGGGATTCGAACCCACGGTGGGAATAAGGGAGGATATTTGGGGAAAGAGGGACACAAATGGTTCCAGGAACCTCACATAAACCCGGACACACACCCACCCTTACCCGAACACTCACAGGGACACTCACACACATCCATAGACTGTGATAAGGGAGACCATCTGAGGGGACACAGATGGCCTCCTAGACCCACAGGTATAACCAGACACACACTCACCCGGACACTCACAGGGACACTCACACTCACTCACCCGGACACTCAAAGGGACACTCACACACAGACACACATCCATAGACACAAACTGTGATAAGGGAGACCATCTGAGGGGACACAGATGGCCTCCTGGACCCACAGGTATAACCGGACACACACACTCACCCGGACACACACAGGGACACCCACAGTCACACACACTCACCCGGACACACAGGGACACTCACACTCACACACAGACACACATCAATAGACACAAACTGTGATAAGGGAGACCATCTGAGGGGACACAGATGGCCTCCTGGACCCACAGGTATATATCATTATTTAATATACATGTATATTTATAAATATAAAATATTATAATAATATATATATACATATATATATATATATATATATATATATATATATATATATATATATATATATATATAATATTATATATATATTGTATTATAATAATTATGAATAAAATATTCGATATTCCTTTATGTATCATTGACATTTTTTTTTATTTTTTTTTTCATTTAAATTATTTTTTTTATTTTTTTCATTAATTTAATAATTGTTATTGTTCGATTTTTAGTTCTTCATATAATTTCTAATTGTTTAATATATATATATATATATATTTATATATATTATATATATATATATATATATATATATATATATATATGGGCCCACGGATGGATACCTTGGATCCATAGACCTAGGGCAGGTCTAATCACCTGGGATTCGAACCCACGGTGGGAATAAGGGAGGATATTTGGGGAAAGAGGGACACAAATGGTTCCAGGAACCTCACATAAACCGGACACACACCCACCCTTACCCGAACACTCACAGGGACACTCACACACATCCATAGACTGTGATAAGGGAGACCATCTGAGGGGACACAGATGGCCTCCTAGACCCACAGGTATAACCAGACACACACTCACCCGGACACTCACAGGGACACTCACACTCACTCACCCGGACACTCAAAGGGACACTCACACACAGACACACATCCATAGACACAAACTGTGATAAGGGAGACCATCTGAGGGGACACAGATGGCCTCCTGGACCCACAGGTATAACCGGACACACACACTCACCCGGACACACACAGGGACACCCACAGTCACACACCTCACCCGGACACACAGGGACACTCACACTCACACACAGACACACATCAATAGACACAAACTGTGATAAGGGAGACCATCTGAGGGGACACAGATGGCCTCCTGGACCCACAGGTATATATCATTATTTATTATACATGTATTTATAAATATAAATATTTAAAAAAAATAATATACTATATATATATATATATATATATATATATATATATATATATATATATATATATATATATATATATATATAAACTATATATTGTATTATAATAATTATGAATAAAATATTTTTATTCCTTTATGTATCATTGACATTTTTTTTTTATTTTTCATTTAAATTATTTTTTTTATTTTTCATTAATTTAATACATATATATATAGATATATATATATATGATATCTATTATATATATATATTATATATATATATATATATATATATGTATATATAATATATATATATATATATATATATATATATATATTATATATATATATATATATATATATATATTGTGACGGTGTTCCCCCCCTTCTAATTCTCCCACGCCTGCTGTAAGAGTCATGTCCACTATTCCCGAGCGTTCTCTACATTGCAGGCAACAATTGAACATGTGTGGGAGAGAACAGTATTCTCGAAGAGCCGAGAAATTTGCAAAATGTACATTTTGTCCTGTGGGATAGGCCCTTTAGGGAGCCAATATGGCGCTGGCAAGTCTGTTCTCCCGCCAAAACTGTGTGACGTCAGTGGCGCCAGATTGGTCACCGTCAGCGACATGGCACTGGGAGCCAATGAAAACCAACTTTGGGAAAAGTGACGTCACATAGGCATAGGGGGTCCGCCCGTGTTGGCGCCAGGCGACATCAGTCTTTCACGACACGTCCGAGAGGTAGGACGCGCGATCGGTCATCCTGTCAGAGTGACGGATTTACCGAACTCCGGTGGATTTAAGCGTCTCCAGTTGTTGGCACGCACTCTGTGAGGTCTTCCTGCAACCCAGATGTGGCTCAGATAAGGAATTGACAAAATATTGAGCAACAAGTGCTCAGGGACAGGTGCGTTGCAAGAAGTGGGCCGGGCATCGACGTGTGTCGTCGTTGGCAGTTCACCAGTATAAGAGGCAGCTTAGTGGCCGGGCCACCCACCGTGAGGAACCAGGTTGACAGCCTTGTCAACCAGGTTGAACGTGTGATCGACGATCCTGTCAAGTTTGACAGTAACCCCACCTTCGTGGAACCCTACGAGTCAACAGTTGGATGCAAGCACGTCGAGAAGTCTTCCCAAATACCTAGCGATATATCTAGACGACGAGGGAATTGACGGTGTTGTGAGCTTCAAGTGCTCTGAAGTCGGGTGCTGTGCGTGTGTCGTCCGGGACGGCTGATAACTTCAGTGACTTCGTAGTGGTGAGAGGCAGTTACTCTGGGAGTACAGTGACAAGGACTAATTGGGAAACGTACGACGACCGCCGAGACGTAGGCTGGCTGCCGTAGTTGGGAGGAAAGTTGACGGCCAGGAGACCGACTTCAACCCTGCGACGTACTGTAGGGAAAGAAGCACGGACCTGCTGTGTACAGAAGCGGCGAGACGCGACATCCTAAGGCGTGGGGCTTGTGTTTCTGGATGAACGAGGCGAGAGCCTGGACCAGGAGCTACAACCCAACTGTCATCCTAGGATAGGTGAAGTAGGTGTTTACAGTTCCCTCCCATTTCCCCTTTAGTTAGCTATATATATTCTTGTCAGGATATTTTATATGTCGTGAGCAAGTCTCACTTGAGTTTAAGTCACAGAGAGCACAGTATGTGGTGAGGCTGCCCAGAGCGCTCACAGTATCAATTTACATATATATCTATGTGTGGGTGTGTGCAAGCACCAAGATTCATCAGAGAATTTACTGTGACTATTATTATTGATCTGTGATTATTATTATATATATATTGGTAGTGAACCAGATATTGGTGTATTGATCTCTATAATCTATTGATATAAATGCCTGTGGATTGATCTCTATAATCTATTGATATAAGTGCCCGTGTGTTGATCTCTATAATCTATCAATATAAATGCCCGTGTGTTGATCTCTATAATCTATCGATATAATGCCTGTGTGTTGATCTCTATGATCTATTGATATATATGCCTGAAGTTTGATTACTGATTTATATATGACATGATTGTGTGCTGAATAATATCATATACGTGAAGTGTTTGCCAGTGATATCTCTGTGAGAGGAAGTATAAATATAAAGAAAAGTTCAGTGATCAAGTGAGTGCATTCACAGTAAATATTATTAAGAATAGAGTAATCTTTTGGTACAGTGAAAGTCACTGTGAGAGTATTGTGAATATAGATGTTGATCGTGAGGCCAGTGAAATCATAAGTAAGCCATGTGAACGTTGAATAGTGTTTTGGAAAAAGTTAAATAAACGGGATCGTGACAATTAGAAAACAAGTACTAGTCTGTTCCCACGATCGCGAGGGCCCGGTCAGCTGGCATTCTGACAGGTGACACGTGCCGATGTTGCCATATGGTGCGCTCTAGAATATTATGCTATGAATGGAGCGATTGTCATATATAATTCTGATACATTGATGCATATATTTTCTCGTTGTCTTTTAAGTAAAATACCAAAACTCTTTGGTGTTTGATATCATCCCCTCCATTTATCTTGTGACCGTGTTATGATGTAAAGTAGAGTGACCTGCCTGATACTATATATTGGATTTGCTCTTGCCACAATTACACCTGACCACTGCAGTGTTACTGGACACCAAAAAACCAGTTGGCGACCTTGAAGGCTGTGTAAGAGTTCGGTGTCGGGAGGGCCACAGATTGAGGGAACGATCTGTGCTCCCACTCATCTTACAATCTAAAGGCCGGTTGTGAGATCGACTGGGATACTCTCCGAGGCCAGCAGTGGAGCCTAGAGGATTGAGGGAAGACCCGCCGAACGACGGTGAGTAAGGGTTATTGTTGGAGCAACCACCTGGAAAGGAGATCCAGTCTACTGTTGCTTTAACCCTTCTATTACGAGAACACCGTGAAACCCCGACAACAAGTCTCAGTATTTACTGAGTCTGTATAACCAGTGTCTGGGATCGTCGCCATCCCTGAGACTCGATGGTCGATGCCATTGTACTCCCTATTCGGAAACCAGGTCTCTTGGTACGTCCCTAAGGACTCTCCGTCCCTATTGCTCTCTCACGAGTTGTGTTTGCAAGCTCTTTGAGCATATGGTAAATGTCCGTCTGATATGGTTCTTGGAACACCATCGCCACCTCTCTCCTTCTCAATTTGGTTTTCGCAAGTGCCGCAGCACGACTGATGTCCTGGTGAACTTGGACTTCTATATTCGTACTGGTTTTGCTGCGAAGACCTCCTTTGTTGCTGTCCTTTTTGAACTGGAAAAGGCTTATGATACGACTTGGAGATACCATATTCTGTCCCAACTTCGTTCTTTTGGCCTTCGTGGTAATCTCACTCTCTTCCTTCAAAGCTTTCTCTCTCATCGTACCTTTCGGGTCAGGCTTGGTGCCACTCTCTCTGCCTCTTTTCAGCAGTATGAAGGTGTGCCCCAAGGTAGTGTTCTGAGTACTACTCTTTTTTCTGGTTGCCCTCAATGGTCTTCTTTCCTCCCTTCCTCCTGGCAACTTCTCTGCTCTTTATGTTGACGATCTTACTCTTTGCTGTCGGGGCGATGATTCGCCTCTCCTTCAACGGCTGCTTCAACTTGCGATTGATGCCGTGTCATCTTGGGCCACCAATCATGGCTTCAAGTTATCTAGTACTAAGACTTGTGCCATGACTTTTAATCGGAAGCGAGTCGTTCTTCGTCCCTCTTTGTCACTTTATGGTCATCCCCTTGAGTACAAAGATTCCGTGAAGCATTTGGGGTTATTCTTTGACACTCGTTTGTCTTGGTCGCCCTATGTCTCTTACCTCCGTGTTGAATGCTCTAAGGCCCTTAACCTACTTAAGGTTTTGTCCCATACTTATTGGGGCGCGGATAGGCGCACGCTCCTCTATTTACATTCCTCTCTCGTCCTGTCTAAACTCGATTATGGTTGCCCTGACTACTCTTCTGCTTCTCCTTCTACTCTTCGCTGTCTTGATCCTTTGCGCCATACTGGGTTGTGCCTCAGCTCTGGTGCTTTTCGTTCAACTCCTACCCTCAGCTTGTAAGCTGACACTGGCTTTCTGTCTCTCCAGGATCACCGTGATCGCTACAGTCTTCGCTATCTTGCGCGATCCTTACAGCATCCTCACTCTCGCCTCTATCGTGCTTTGACTTTTACCCCTCCTGTAGTTCCTGTTCCTCTTCACCTCCTTCCTCTTTCTGTCCGTTTGTCTCGCTTACAGGATTCTCTTTCAGCTCATAATACCAATGTTTCTCCTCGTATTGTTCCATCCTTGCCCCCGTGGAGGGTCCCCCTTCCCAAATTTTGTACTTCTCTGACCCGCATCACTAAAGCTTTTACCCCTCCTACAGTTCTGAAACGCCTCTTCCTTGAGCACTTTTCTTCTCACTTCCACTCCGTTCCCATCTTCACCGATGGGTCTAAGTCTGCTGACGGTGTGGGCTACTCTGTTGTTTTCCTGACCACACTTATGTGTTGCCTTCCTCCGGAGGCTAGCATCTTCACATCAGAACTTTATGCTATTCTCTATGCTCTTCGTCTCCTGCTTTCCCGGTGTCAGTCCTCCTTTGTGGTGGTAGTTGACTCTCGTAGTGCCCTCATGGCGTTAGGGTCCTTTAATCCGGTCCACCCGGTGGTTGTCGAGATTCAACATTGGCCGTTTCTTATCTCCAGTAAATTTGAGTCAGTTGCATTTTGCTGGGTTCCCAGCCATGTTGGTGTGTCTTTAAATGAGCGTGCGGATGCTGCCGCCAAGGAAGCTATCTGCGCTTGTCCCATCTCTCGTAAAAGTATTCCTTTTTCCGACTTTTACACAGTTATTCATGCCTCCATCCTAGCCTGCTGGCAGAGTTATTGGTCTTCTGTTATTGGTAACAAACTGCGTACTCTTAAGAGACGTGTGTCCCAGTGGCCTTCCTCCTGCCACTGTAACCGGCGGTGGGAAACAGCTCTGGCTAGGTTACGTATTGGCCATACCCGTTTAACTCACGGTCACTTAATGGAGCGCCACCCTGCTCCTTATTGTCCACATTGCATTGTCCCTCTTAAGGTCGTGCATATCCTTGTTGAATGTCCTGACTTCCAGAACAAGCGTGTGTCTTTTTTTCCGACTGTCCCCCCGCGGTCGCTTGTCCCTTGATAGAATTCTTGCCAACTCGGATACTTTTGATATCATTCGCCTTGTGCGTTTCTGTTCTCGTATTGGCATCCTTGGTGATTTTTAGCGCCCTCTGGTTATCCCGCACGTCTGATGGTGCTACATAGCCTTCCCAGTTTGGTTGCCTTCTATTGATAATTACTTACTTGTGTGGTAATGATCAATCAAGATCAACCAATCCTCTTAAGAAAATTACAAAATTTACCTCTGTACAGTACTGCAAAGTGCATCAAGACATAAGTGTATTTGCAACAGAGTCGAATAACACAACTACGTTACCAACAGCTCAATTAAAATTGATTACCAAGGGATCTAGGATTTCCACTTGTGGTCTCTTTGACCAAGGTTCGCAGAAAACCTTTATTTCTCAACAGTTAGTTGATCAGTTAAAACTGAAGCTTATTGCTCGAGTGAATTTGAATATCTCTGGATTTCTAACCAACAGTGGACCTCGTGAGTATCAGGTTGTTAAAGTCTTGGTACGTTTAGGAGGCTGCACCAGCCCAATTCAAGCCATAGTCGTTGACAAGATCCCTTCAGAATTATATGTTACAGGTCTTGCTCAAACAGTCAAATTTCTTAAACGCAGCGGTATTAGGCTAGCGGATCATAAAATAAATAGAGACTGTCTCAACGATGTAGGTATTCTTATTGGAGCTGACTATTACTATAGATTTATTACTGGATGCACCAGGCAACGAGGTGTAAACATGTTACTGTCAGCTGGGGGTAAACTACTCACAGGACTGGTGTTGATCCAACAACATTCTAAATCTACTAGTAATCAACCAACTAACTCAATAGTGGCGTGACTAGGCCTAGAGCAGTCACCACTACATGTCAGAGACGAAACCGAGGATGATGAGTCCAATCCCCCTGTTCACAAATTATGGGATTTTGACACCTTACGCATAGTCCCTGAACAACCCAGTCCAGATGACACATGGACATATCGACAATATCTTGATACTGTGATTTTTCAAGATAATCAATATTGGGTGAGACTCCTGTGGAAGCTGAACCACCCACAGCTTCCAGTAAATTATTTCATGGCCTCAACCCAATTAAATTCTCAATTAGCTTGGCTACGGAAGACACCAGATAAATTGCAACTGTGTCATGCTTTGATACAGCAACAACTTGCTAAAATTTATAGAAGTTATTGAAGAAGACAACCATAAATCAGGCCATTATTTGCCACATCATGCTGTCCTGAAAGATTCAGTTACAACACCAATCAGGATTGTATTTAATTGTAGTGCCAATTAAAGGCAGACAGTGTGTCACTAAATGATTGTCTACAAACTGGACCTAGCCTAACCCAAAGACTACAAGATGTCTTATTACGATTTCGCTCTGGTGTTTTCGCCTATACGGCCGACATTAGTAAAGCCTTTTTAAGAGTTGACTTACAAGAAATGGATCGTGATTTTACTAGATTTCGCTGGGTGAAAGATCCACAGGATCCTAATAGCAAATTCATTACTTATAGATTTGCCTCAATACTGTTCGGAGCGACATTTTCACCATTCTTACTCCAGGCTACTCTGGATACACATCTTAAGAAGTCTAAAAGCCTCTACAAGACTGAGATTAACAACAATTTATACGTTGACAATTTTCAAAGAACCACTAATGATGAGAATAAACTAGTGGAAATCTACCACGAGGCTAATCGTGAACTGTTAGGAGCTAACATGCCCTTACAGTCGTGGGCCTCCAATAATAAACAACTAAACCAAATAATCAAGGAAGAATTTCCTGATTATAAGGTACCAAATTGAAAGCCTTAGGTATGGAATGGAATACTTCCACAGACAAATTGAATATCAAGTCAGTGGAGATCAACCATTCACCTCTAACCATGAGAAAATTACTCCCATGTCTGCAAGCCATTTGACCCTTTAGGCCTACTCAGTTCTATTCTACTTAAGGGTAAACTCCTTATGCAGGAGTGCTGGAAAAGGAATTTGAGGTGGTGATGAGACATTGTCGGAGGATCTCCAAGAAAAATGGCAGCAGTTGATTCCTGATTACAACAAACTTGGTATTCCACAATTTCCTCGAAATACCTTAAGACTAAATTTACCCACAAATTTACATGTATTCTGTGATGCTTCAGGCAAAGCGTATGGCTCAGTAGCCTATCTAGTTAATACTCAACAATCATTTTTGCTTACAGTTAAGGCAAGGGTAGCCCCTACCCCAAATGGAATTAACTGCCTTATTAGAAGGTGTAAGACTGGCTCATTGCCTGATCAAAACCCTCAGTAATATTCACCTTGGTGAAATAGTAGTGTGGTCAGACAATGAGGCAGTATTGCAGTGGGTAATAAACGACAACAACAAAACTCCCTATGTCAGCAATCGAGTAAGGGAAATTCGAGAATTGTCTGCTGGTTATAAATTAAGACATGTCCCAACCAAGGACAATCCAGCTGACTATTTATCCAGAGGTTTGACTTTAAATTAATTAGTTAAAACCGAGATGTGGTTTAATGGACCCCAATGGCTAGTTAGTGGTCAGTGGCTCCAACAGAAGCCACAAGACATTGTGACCAATGTCACCACCCCTGGTCATTGTGACCAATGTTCCTGAACCCCATCGAACTTCAGCTATCAATCCTCATCGTTATTTCAATTTAAGCAAATTACTAAGAGTTACAGAAATGGTATTTGATTTCATCAACAAGATGGGGATCAAGTATCGATTTCCTAGTTCCATCACATATTGTGTCAAACAAGCTCAACAAGAGACTTATGGGAAGGATTATGAACATCTCCCAAATAAGTTGAGTAAGTCTCTGGGTATCTGACTTGACTCAGACAACTATAACATTTTGAGATGCGGCGGACGTCTGCTTCACGCAGAAATAAATTTGGATACGACGAATCCTATACTTCTTCCACGTCACCACATCATTACTAAACTCATAGTTTTACATTACCATGAGCATAATACATTGCATGGTGGAGTATTACATACTACTCTTACTTAAATCGGACAACGTTTTTGGCTTTACCAAGGTCGCCAAACTGTCAAATCTTTAATGAAGTCTTGTGTAATCTGCAAGAGATATGATGTTCGAGTGTGTCCTTATCCAGGTCCACCGCCCCTACCTAAGGAGCGAGTCGTCCACCTTCGTCCCTTTGAAACCACAGGTGTCGGCTATACAGGAGCACTAATTTTAACAGGCACACCGGACAAGATGCGTGTAGGCGATATGAGGAAAAATTAGTGAACAGCGATTCGTGGAACAGTGAAGTGGAACGGGTATCACAACACACATATAAGTTGGAAGTGTAGGAAAATCGTGCATAGAATATAATAAATATAGTATACTAGAAATATAGAATAGTGGCAAGAGCGGCATCAGCTAGGCTGTGTTTACACAAGCCACGAGGCCTACCCCAGGGCACGTCCCACAGAGATAAAATACGGAAAATATATAGTGTAATATGGAATTGTGGATCTAGGAATTAGTAATATAGTGAGTACCATTGCAAGCAGGAAATTGGGCAGAAAATTCCTTGTAAGAATACAAGCAAAGAATAAATCAGTGTTATAAATCGAGTAACTGGAAACTGGTGACATCAACCTGGGACAACAAGAGGTCAACTGTACCGCACCGGGGACCAGCTTCGCTACCTACGCTAAGTACCTGCCATAAAGTTTGAACAAAATAATATACATAATATTACAAATATATGGTATACATATAATATAAATATATACATATCAATTTATAAAGAGTTAAAAGGACTGATATCAACAAGTGATCCATAGAGTGAAGCACAAATACAATACAATACATCAGACAATGGACAGGTGTGGCGAGTGTTCGGGAGTATTGGGAAGACGTAATGTAGGAGTTAAGTGTTGCATCTGTAACAAAAGATTTCACCTGGGTTGTGCAGAATTATCTCCAGGATGCACAAAAACGCAAGGAATTTACTGGTTTTGCAAAGATGACAGATTAATGTTGGAGAACATAACTAATCTGATGAAAAACATTCCAGATTCACAGCAATTTTCATTCACAGAAAAGTTACCAGTGATATATGCGGACTGGGAAAAGACAACATTGGATAACGACCACAACTCAGGAACAGATAGTTTAGAGAACCGCAGCAGTAGTGTGGAGGAAGAGGGTATTGTGGTACAAAATAACAGCAATATTACAGAGCCAGGTAATATAAACAGTGAGACAGAGTGCATAAATGAAGGAATTGGGACGAAAGACAGAGATGGCTCCAATAAAGAGGTAGACAAGACAGACACAAGGTATAAATACCTTGAAAAACGCAAAACCTGAACATATTTGCAAATTCTACGCCAAAGGAATATGCAAATATGGAAAATTAGGAGCAAAATGCAATTTTCTGCATCCTCGAAAATGCAGGAACATGTTCGCGAGGGGTACATGCCGTTTTGGAACAGGGTGTAGATACTTTCACCCTAAATTATGTCAATTTTCAATTAGGGACAAAAAATGCTACAATCTTCAGTGTCCGAAATTCCATGTGAGAGGTACACAGCGTTATAGACGGGAAGATCAATATGACACTACTGGAAATTTTTATAGGAAGGCAGAAACAGAGTAGGAAATATAAGAGAGAGGAACAGTCAGATGGAACCACTACAGGACTGCAGAGGTGAAGGGAGATACCCACAAGACTGGAATACAAATTATCAACAAGCACACAGGTACTACACTACACAACACCCGTCCTACTACCAAAACGGGACGAATCACTTCCAAAACAACACACCCTGGACCTGGGTAGAGTGGGGGGAGAACTACCAAAGCTCACCAAAAGTGACACGCAATGTGGGAAATCATTCATATTTGCAAACATACAAGACTTGAAACCAAAATCAAGAAGTAAAGTGAAGTTCATAAATGGCCTCCTAATAGAATCGAACTCAATATTTGGTGCATTTACAGAAACCCACACAAAAGACCACATGGATAGTGAAATCTGGATTCCGAATTATAATCTATATAGATGTGACAGAGTAATTAGGTCAAGTGGAGGAGTAGGTCTGTATATTAAAAGAGGAGCTGGCATGCACAGAGCTCCTGAATTTGTCCAATGAGGTGGTAGAGGTACTTGGAATCAAGGTAGAAAATATGAATCTACTTATTATTTTAATATACAAACCGCCAGATGCAACTCTTGAGGAATTCACTGAACAGATCCACAAAATAGAGAATATCCTTAATAACCTAGAAAACCCAGTACCAAACATCTTCCTTGGAGACTTCAATCTACCCAGTTTAAAATTAAGAATAGTAAACAATAACATTATAGCAGGAAGTCAACCTGGAAATAACCAACCACAGGTCAGAGAACTACTGAGATTCTGTGACAAATTCTCGCTCAGTCACAGATTACGAAGACCAACTAGGAACGAAAACACGCTGGACCTGNTGTAACAGTGAATACTGAGCTAATCAAGTCCATCACTGGGTAAACTGCCAACAAACTCCCCTCAATATTGACAAAACTTTCTATATTTTGTTTGGCAATAAATCCTCAAATCAATAAATCTCAGGATTAACAATACCCAAATTTGTAACAAAGTTGATGTAAATTCCTTGGCGTTCTCATTGACCGAAGCTGAATTTCCAGGGACACATTCTTAATATATAAAAAAAAATCGAAAAACTGTTGGCATTCTTTCTAAGATCAGATATGTACCTCGCCCTGCCCTGGTGACACACTATTATTCTCTCATCTATCCTTATCTCAAATATGGTATTTGTGCTTGGGGTTCTAGTACCCAAATCATTTACGTCCTCTAATTACTCAACACAAAGCTGCTATTAGAACAATATCTCACTATGTCTGGGGCAGACATCACTCTGTACCCTACTCAAATCTCTGATATGTTAGATATTAAGTCCCTGCACATCCTCTCCTGTGTATTTTATATATATATATATATATATATATATATATATTATAATATATATATAATATATATAATATATATATATAATACTACTATATAAAAATACATTATATATAATATATATATATATATATATATATATATATATATATATATATATATATATATATATATATATATATATATATATACATGATCCCAGCTTCACAGACTGCACAACCAAATGGGTCTCTCTCGCAGGACCAGCACCCCAACCACTGCCTTCTGAAGCCCATAAGCAATCCAGCTGGGATCGCCCCATTGCCGACCAAGAAGCTGCGACTTTGCTAGAAGCTGCGACAACACCACATGACACTGCCCGACTTAGAGCAGTAGCAGCTCCCCATGCAGGTGATTTCCTATTAGCAATCCCAATGTCAGCAACGCGGCACTCGTCTCACACCGCAGGCCCTTCGAATTGCCGTGGCTCTCCGTCTCGCTGCCCCAATCCACACCGAATACAGGTGTATTTGCGGCGAGGCAGAGGCCGACAGGTACGGACGCATGGCCTTCTCTGCCAAAGGACAGGAGGATGGCATGCAAGACACGGCGAGGTCAATGACATTATTAAGAGAAGCCTTACCACAGCCGGCTGTCCAGCAGAGAGAGAGCCCGGTACCTAATGTCCCACAACTCTAATGAGCCTGTCGGTCGCCCAGATGGAATCACGGTGAACCCCTGAAGAATGGTAGACAGTTGGTGTGGGACTACACTTGCGTCTCAACTTTAGCCAATACCTATGTTGACTTCAGTGCTACTCAACAGGAGGAGCTGCCAATCACCGGGAAGCGGCCAAGTCACGTAAATACAGAGACCTTGAGCACCACTACAATTTTGTCCCCATTGCCTCAGAGACACTTGGTGCCTGGGGTAAAGTGCTGCTAGCTTTTTGAAGGAGTTGGGGTCTAAGCTAATCGAAACAACTAGAGACCCTAGAGCTGCCAGTTTTCTTTTTCAGCGCCTCAGTTGTGGCAATCCAGAGAGGAAATGCTCACTGCATCCATGGTTCCTGCCCGCCATCTGAGGAGCTAGAGGAGCTTTTCAACTTGTGACAAGCAGCCTTGTACCCTGCATGTAATCAATACTGTAACTTTTTGTGTAATGACATTTTCAAATAAAGTTAAATTAATATACACCTATATAACATAATATATATATATATATATATTATATATAATATATATATATATATATATATATTATATATATAGTATATATATATATTTATATATATATATATATATATATATATATATATATATATATATATATATGCTGAACTGTAATGTCAGTCCTGACCTTAAAAGCTTCCTAGAAGGTTGTAACAGATCCCATGAGCACCACACCAGAAACAAATACCTATTTGATATTCCAAGAGTACAACTTAGTCAAACTAGAAATGCTTTACAAATCAAGGGACCTCGAATGTGGAATGACCTTCCCAATTATGTTAAAGACTGTACCTCTCCCAACTAGTTTAAGATAAAAACTAAGTACTACCTAATTAACTCGATGTAACCTACCTCACCCCCAAAATGTCAACCCATGTCTTTTATTTTAAAGAATGCTGTTTTGTTGACCAAATTGTAGTTTTGTTTTTTTCTGCCATGTTTCCCCCCCCCTTTTTCCATTCTTTTCTTATTTTTTTCTCATCACAATTTATACTTTAATCTCAATTAGTATTAAGTTTTAGTCTGTGTTTTTTCCTGCCCGAAACGCTTTGCGTAATAGTGGCTTTAGGCATTGTATGTACTAGCTCTGTCTATAAATCCATCAACTTTTGTATCTTACCTTGTATGTATGTACCTTACATGATTAAAACTTTATTTATTTATAGTATACCCGCATTCTCTGGTAACGAGAATGACAGCTGGGATATTTTCTGGAGTAAATTCGTGGATGCAGTAGACTTTAAAACTAACATCCCTAAAACAACCAAGTTCACTTATTTACGAGGCTTGTTATGAAATGAAGCCTTGAAGGTAATCTCTAACATAACACTGACCAGAGATGGTTACGACCAAGCTGTTCAATTGCTTAAGAGCAACTACGATAACAAGGAAAGGACTATTACTATCTTAGTCCAAAAATTGCTGGATTTACCATCTAATAATTCTACAGATTCTCTCCAAACTTTCAGACTAGAACTAGTCTCTACTCAAGGCCTTAAGCCTTAAAGTCCACATTCAGACTGCTGAATGGATGACAAAAGTAGTTGTAAGGCGCAAATTACCGAGAGAAACTTTAGATAAATTGTGTACTATGTACAATAAAACCTCTCTGACCATGAATGAAATCACAGAAGGTTTACATACCCTAGTCGAAAGACAAAAAGCCAACCAAGATGGGAAGTGTGTTTCAAACTTCTCTACTGACTCTCATCATAAACCCCAACGTACTGCAACTACTGTAGTAAAACCAGATTTCAATAAATAATCTCCGAAATGGAAATCTGGAAATGTAGGTACATACTGTCGGGGTGTCACGGTGTTCTTGTTAGTGAAGGGTTAAAGCAACAGTAATAACCCTTACTCACCGTCGTTCTACGGGTCTTCCCTCGATCCTCTAGGCTCCACTGCACGCCCCGGAGAGTACCCCAGTCGATCTCACAACCGGCCTTAAATTGCAAGATGAGTGGAGGCACAGATCGTTCCCTCAATCTGTGGCCCGCCCCGACACAGAACTCTTACACAGCCTTTAAGGTCGCCAACTGGTGTTTTTAGGTGTCCAGTAACACTGCAGTGGTGAGGTGTAATTGTGGTAATTGTGGTAAGAGCAATTTCAAATAATATGGTATCAGGCAGGTCACTCTGTTTTACTTCATTACACGGTCACAAGATAAATGGAGGGGATGATATCAAACACCAAAGAGTTTTGGTATTTTACTTAAAAGACAACGAGAAATATATATGCATCAATGTATCAGGAACAATATATGACAACTGCTCAATCCATAGCAGAATAATCTGGAGCGCACCGATATGGCAACACCCGACAGCGCCACGCGTCACTTGTCAGATATCAGCTGACCGGGGCCCTCGCGATCGTGAGAACAGACTAGTACTTGTTTTCTAATTCTATCACGAACCCCGTTTATTTAACTTTTTCGCAAAACACTGTATTCAACATTCACATGGCATACTTATGATTTCACTGGCCTCACGATCAATATCTTATTCACACTGCACTCACAGCGACTTTTCACCGTACCAAAAGATTACTCTATTCTTAATAATATTTACTGTGAATGCGCTCGCTTGATCACTGAACTTTTCTTTATATCTATACTTTCTCTTAAAGAGATATCACTGGCAATCACTTCACGTATATGATACTATTTAGTACACAGGCTTGTCATAGATAAATCAGTAATCAAATTACAGGCATATATATATATAAATCATGAAGATCAATACACAGGCATTTATATCAATAAATCATGGAGATCAATACACGGGCATTTATATCAATAAATCATGGAGATCAATACACAGGCATTTATATCAATAAATTCTAGGCTCATAGCCTAACACCAATATCTGGTTTACTACCAATATATGTAATAATAATAATCACAGGAAATTAATAATAGTCACAGTAAATTCTTTGATGAATCCTGGTGCTTGCACACACCCACACATAGATATATATGTAAACTGATACTGTGAGCGCTCTGGGTAGCCTCACCACACACTGTGCTCTCTGTGACTTAGACTCAGGTGAGACTTGCTCACGACATATAAAATATCCTGACAAGAAAATATATAGCTAACTAAAGGGGAAATGGGAGGGTAACTGTAAACACCTACTTCACCTATCCTAGGATGACAGTTGGGTTGTAGCTCCTGGTCCAGACTCTCGCCTCGTACACCATTCAGAAACACAAGCCAACGTCATAGGATTTTCGCGTCTCGCCGCTTTCTGTACACAGCAGGTCCGTGCTTACCCTACAGTATGTCGCCGGGCTGAAGTCGGTCTCCTGGCCGTCAACTTTCCTCCCAACTACGGCAGCCAGCCTACGTCTCGGCGGTCGTCGCACGTTTCCCAATTAGTCCTTGTCACTGTATTCCCAGAGGAACTGCCTCTCACCACTACGAAGTCACTGTGAAGTTATCAGCCGTCCCAGACGATACTGCTTAAGCTCCACACGCACAGCACCCGACTTCAGAGCACTTGAAGCTCACTTCACTGTCAATTCCCTCGTCGTCTAGATATATCGCTAGGTATTTGGGAAGACTTCTCGACGTGCTTGCATCCAACTGTTGACTCGTAGGGTTCCACGAAGGTGGGGTTACTGTCAAACTTGACAGGATCGTCGATCACACGTTCAACCAAGTTGACAAGGTGGTCAACTCGATTCACTCACGGTGGATTGCCCGGCCACTAAGCTGTCTCTTATACTGGTGAACTGCCAAGGACGTCACACGTCGATGCCCGGCCCACTTCTTGCAACGCACCTGTCCCTGAGCACTTGTTGCTCAATATTCTGTCAATTCTTATTGAGCCACATCTGGGTTGCAGGAAGACCTCACAGAGTGCGCGCTAACAACTGGAGACGATTACATCCACCGGAGTTCGGTAAATCCGTCACTCTGACAGGATGACCGATCGCACGTCCTGCCTCTCGGACGTGTCGTGAAAGACTGATAGCGCTAAGGCGCCACCACGGCTGGACTCCCCCTGCCTATGTGACGTCACATTTTCCAAAGTCGGTTTTCATTGGCTCCCAGTGCCACGTCGCTGACGGTGACCAATCTGGCGCCACTGACGTTACACAGTTTTGGCGGGAGAACAGACTCGCCAGCACCATATTGGCTCCCTAAAGGGCCTATCCCACAGGCCAAAATACTATATTTTCGCAAATTTCTCGGCTCATCGAGAATACTGTTCTCTCCCACATATGTTCAATTGATGCCTGCAATGTAGAGAACGCTCGGGAATAGTGGACATGACTCTTACAGCAGGCGTGGGAGAATTAGAAGGGTGGGAACACCGTCACAATACACAGTAACCCTTCAACCTCATAGTGTGCACCACTCCTACGACTTCTCCTACAGTGAAGAAGTCTTTGTTCTGCAATAATGATCATTTACTTATAGGTGTAGTACGTATCCAGACCATAACACCCGAATTCATCGTTTGCAAGAGTTACACAGATGCACAAAA
>WNGS01006863.1:0-23813 GCA_020271785.1 Procambarus virginalis
CGGCCCACACCAGCTGGTGCAGGTTGGGGACGGCCCACACCAGCTGGTGCAGGCTGGGGCAGGCCCACACCAGCTGGTGCAGGCTGGGGCCGGCCCACACCAGCTGGTGCAGGCAGGGGCCGGCCACACAAGCTGCTGCAGGCCCACACCAGCTGGTGCAGGCTGGGGCCGGCCCACACCAGCTGGTGCAGGCTGGGGCCGCCCACACCAGCTGGTGCAGGCTGGGGCCGGCAACACACCAGCTGGTGCCAGGCTGGGGCCGGCCCACACCAGCTGGTGCAGGCTGGGGCCGGCCCACACCAGCTGGTGCAGGCTGGGGCCCGGCCACACCAGCTGCTGCAGGCTGCTGCAGGCCCACACCAGCTGGTGCAGGCTGGGGCGGTCCACACCAGCGGTGCAGGCTGCTGCAGGCTGGGGCCGGCCCACACCAGTGGTGCAGGCTGGGGCCGGCCCACACCAGCTGCTGCAGGCTGGGGCCGGCCCACACCAGCTGTTGCAGGCTGCTGCAGGCTGGGGCCGGCCCACACCAGCTGGTGCAGGCTGCTACAGGCTGGGGCCGGCCCACACCAGCTGGTGCAGGCTGCTGCAGGCTGGGGCCGGCTAACACCAGCTGCTGCAGGCTGGGGCCGGCCCACACCAGCTGCTGCAGGTTGGGGCCGGCCCACACCAGCTGGTGCAGGCTGCTACAGGCTGGGGCCGGCCCACACCAGCTGTTGCAGGTTGGGGCCGGCTAACACCAGCTGGTGCAGGCTGCTACAGGCTGGGGCCGGCCCACACCAGCTGTTGCAGGTTGGGGCCGGCCCACACCAGCTGTTGCAGGCTGGGGCCGGCCCACACCAGCTGGTGCAGGCTGGGGCCGGCCCACACCAGCTGTTGCAGGCTGGGGCCGGCCCACACCAGCTGGTGCAGGCTGGGGCCGGCCCACACCAGCTGTTGCAGGCTGGGGCCGGCCCACACCAGCTGGTGCAGGCTGGGGCCGGCCCACACCAGCTGGTGCAGGCTGGGGCCGGCCCACACCAGCTGGTGCAGGCTGGGGCCGGCCCACACCAGCTGGTGCAGGCTGGGGCCGGCCCACACCAGCTGGTGCAGGCTGGGGCGGCCACACCAGCTGGTGCAGGCTGGGGCCGGCTAACACCAGCTGCTGCAGGCTGGGGCCGGCCCACACCAGCTGGTGCAGGCTGGGGCCGGTCCACACCAGCTGGTGCAGGCTGCTACAGGCTGGGGCCGGCCCACACCAGCTGCTGCAGGCTGGGGCGGCTAACACCAGCTGCTGCAGGCTGGGGCCGGCCCACACCAGCTGGTGCAGGCTGGGGCCGGTCCACACCAGCTGGTGCAGGCTGCTACAGGCTGGGGCGGCCCACACCAGCTGGTGCAGGCTGCTGCAGGCTGGGCCGGCCCACACCAGCTGCTGCAGGCTGGGGCCGGCCCACACCAGCTGGTGCAGGCTGGGGCCGGTCCACACCAGCTGGTGCAGGCTGCTACAGGCTGGGGCCGGCCCACACCAGCTGGTGCAGGCTGCTGCAGGCTGGGGCCGGCCCACACCAGCTGGTGCAGGCTGGGGCCGGTCCACACCAGCTGGTGCAGGCTGCTACAGGCTGGGGCCGGCCCACACCAGCTAGTGCAGGCTGCTACAGGCTGGGCCGGCCCACACCAGCTGGTGCAGGCTGGGGCCGGTCCACACCAGCTGGTGCAGGCTGCTACAGGCTGGGGCCGGCCCACACCAGCTGGTGCAGGCTGCTGCAGGCTGGGGCCGGTCCATACCAGCTGGTGCAGGCTGCTGCAGGCTGGGGCCGGCCCACACCAGCTGGTGCAGGCTGGAGCCGGTCCACACCAGCTGGTGCAGGCTGCTACAGGCTGGGGCCGGCCCACACCAGCTGCTACAGGCTGGGGCCGGCCCACACCAGCTGCTACAGGCTGGGGCCGGCCCACACCAGCTGGTGCAGGCTGGGGCCGGCCCACACCAGCTGCTACAGGCTGGGGCCGGCCACACCAGCTGCTACAGGCTGGGGCCGGCCCACACCAGCTGCTGCAGGTTGGGGCCGGCCCACACCAGCTGCTACAGGCTGGGGCCGGCCCACACCAGCTGCGCAGGTTGGGGCCGGCCCACACCAGCTGCTGCAGGCTGGGGCCGGCCCACACCAGCTGCTGCAGGCTGGGGCCGGCCCACACCAGCTGCTGCAGGCTGGGGCCGGCCCACACCAGCTGCTGCAGGTTGGGGCCGGCCCACACCAGCTGCTGCAGGTTGGGGCCGGCCCACACCAGCTGGTGCAGGCTGGGGCCGGCCCACACCAGCTGCTGCAGGCTGGGGCCGGCCCACACCAGCTGCTGCAGGTTGGGGCCGGCCCACACCAGCTGGTGCAGGCTGGTGCAGGCTGGGGCCGGCCCACACCAGCTGCTGCAGGCTGGGGCCGGCCCACACCAGCTGCTGCAGGTTGGGGCCGGCCCACACCAGCTGCTGCAGGCTGGGGCCGGCCCACACAGCTGCTGCAGGCTGGGGCCGGCTCACACCAGCTGCTGCAGGTTGGGGCCGGCCCACACCAGCTGTTGCAGGCTGGGGCCGGCCCACACCAGCTGTTGCAGGCTGGGGCCGGCCCACACCAGCTGCTGCAGGCTGGGGCCGGCCCACACCAGCTGGTGCAGGCTGGGGCCGACCCACACCAGCTGGTGCAGGCTGGGGCAGGCCCACACCAGCTGGTGCAGGCTGGGGCCGGCCCACACCAGCTGGTGCAGGTATGGGCCGGCCCACACCAGCTGCTACAGGCTGGGGCCAGTCCACACTAGCTGGTGCAGGCTGCTACAGGCTGGGCCGGCTCACACCAGCTAGTGCAGGCTGCTACAGGCTGGGGCCGGCCCACACCAGCTGGTGCAGGCTGGGGCCGGCCCACACCAGCTGGTGCAGGCTGCTACAGGCTTGGGCCGGCCCACACCAGCTGTTGCAGGCTGCTGCAGGCCCACACCAGCTGGTGCAGGCTGGGGCCGGCCCACACCAGCTGGTGCAGGCTGCTGCAGGCCCACACCAGCTGGTGCAGGCTGGTGCAGGCTGGGGCCGGCCCACACCAGCTGGTGCAGGCATGGGCCGGTCCACACTAGCTGGTGCAGGTATGGGCCGGTCCACACCAGCTGGTGCAGGTATGGGCCGGTCCACACCAGCTGGTGCAGGTATGGGCCGGCCCACACCAGCTGGTGCAGGTATGGGCCGGTCCACACCAGCTGGTGCAGGTATAGGCCGGTCCACACCAGCTGGTGCAGGTATGGGCCGGCCCACACCAGCTGGTGCAGGTATAGGCCGGTCCACACCAGCTGGTGCAGGTATGGGCCGGCCCACACCAGCTGGTGCAGGTATAGGCCGGTCCACACCAGCTGGTCAGGTATGGGCCGGCCCACACCAGCTGGTGCAGGTATAGGCCGGTCCACACCAGCTGGTGCAGGTATAGGCCGGTCCACACCACCTGGTGCAGGCTGGGGCCGGTCCACACCCGCTGGTGCAGGCTGGGGCCGGCCCACACCAGCTGGTGCAGGCTGGGGCCGGCCCACACCAGCTGGTGCAGGCTGTGGCCGGCCCACACCAGCTGCTGCTGGCTGGGGCCGGCCCACACCAGCTGCTGCAGGCTGGGGCCGGCCCACACCAGCTGCTGCAGGCTGGGGCCGGTCCACAACAGCTGGTGCAGGTATGGGCCGGCCCACACCAGCTGGTGCAGGCTGGGGCCGGTCCACACCAGCTGGTGCAGGTATGGGTCGGCCCACACCAGCTGGTGCAGGCTGGGGCCGGTCCACACCAGCTGGTGCAGGCTGGGGCCGACCCACACCAGTTGGTGCAGGCTGGGGCCGGCCCACACCAGCTGGTGCAGGTATGGGCCGGTCCACACCAGCTGGTGCAGGTATGGGCCGGCCCACACCAGCTGTTGCAGGTATGGGCCGGCCCACACCAGCTGTTGCAGGCTGGGGCCGGTCCACACCAGCTGGTGCAGGCTGGGGCCGGTCCACACCCGCTGGTGCAGGTATGGGCCGGTCCACACCAGCTGTTGCAGGTATGGGCCGGCCCACACCAGCTGTTGCAGGTATGGGCCGGTCCACACCAGCTGCTGCAGGCTGGGGCCGGCCCACACCAGCTGTTGCAGGTATTGGCCGGCCCACACCAGCTGTTGCAGGTATGGGCCGGCCCACACCAGCTGTTGCAGGTATGGGCCGGTCCACACCAGCTGTTGCAGGTATGGGCCGGCCCACACCAGCTGTTGCAGGTATGGGCCGGTCCACACCAGCTGCTGCAGGATGGGGCCGGTCCACACCAGCTGTTGCAGGTATGGGCCGGCCCACACCAGCTGTTGCAGGTATGGGCCGGCCCACACCAGCTGTTGCAGGCTGGGGCCGGCCCACACCAGCTGTTGCAGGTATGGGCCGGTCCACACCAGCCGGTGCAGGCTGGTGCCGGCCCACACCAGCTGTTGCAGGTATGGGCCGGCCCACACCAGCTGCTGCAGGCTGGGGCCGGCCCACACCAGCTGGTGCAGGTATGGGCCGGCCCACACCAGCTGTTGCAGGCTGGTGCAGGCTGGGGCCGGCCCACACCAGCTGTTGCAGGCTGGGGCCGGCCCACACCAGCTGGTGCAGGTATGGGCCGGCCCACACCAGCTGGTGCAGGCTGGTGCAGGCTGGGGCCGGCCCACACCAGCTGGTGCAGGCTGGGGCCGGCCCACACCAGCTGGTGCAGGCTGGGGCCGGCCCACACCAGCTGGTGCAGGATGGTGCAGGTATGGGCCGGCCCACACCAGCTGTTGCAGGCTGCTGCAGGCTGGGGCCGGCCCACACCAGCTGTTGCAGGCTGGGGCCGGCCCACACCAGCTGTTGCAGGCTGCTGCAGGCTGGGGCCGGCCCACACCAGCTGGTGCAGGCTGGGGCCGGCCCACACCAGCTGGTGCAGGCTGTGGCCGGCCCACACCAGCTGCTGCTGGCTGGGGCCGGCCCACACCAGCTGCTGCAGGCTGGGGCCGGCCCACACCAGCTGGTGCAGGCTGGGGCCGGCCCACACCAGCTGGTGCAGGCTGGTGCAGGTATGGGCCGGCCCACACCAGCTGGTGCAGGCTGGTGCAGGTATGGGCCGGCCCACACCAGCTGCTGCAGGCTGGGGCCGGCCCACACCAGCTGTTGCAGGTATGGGCCGGCCCACACCAGCTGCTGCAGGCTGGGGCCGGCCCACACCAGCTGTTGCAGGCTGGGGCCGGCCCACACCAGCTGTTGCAGGCTGGGGCCGACCCACACCAGCTGGTGCAGGCTGGGGCCGGCCCACACCAGCTGGTGCAGGCTGGGGCCGGCCCACACCAGCTGGTGCAGGCTGGGGCCGGCCCACACCAGCTGGTGCAGGCTGGGGCCGGCCCACACCAGCTGGTGCAGGCTGGGGCCGGCCCACACCAGCTGGTGCAGGCTGGGGCCGGCCCACACCAGCTGGTGCAGGCTGGGGCCGGCCCACACCAGCTGGTGGGTGGTGGCGTGAACACCAGTGAACACAAGTCACTGAACTTTCACTTCGCCTTTAGAAAAACTAATTCTCAACTGGACTGGCAAATAACATAGTCGGAAACTCTCCTCACACATTAGAGTCCGCCGTGACTGACACATCAGGCAGAGTCAGGACTCTCCTCTCAGAAACCTCCTCCAGACGTAAACCTCCTCCAGACGTAAACCTCCTCCAGACGTAAACTCATTTATAAATGGTAAGTCTAATGTTTATTATGAACTTTGAAGAAATGCTGCGTGTTAATCCCGCGTGTTGTATATTTAACGTTACCGCAAAGGAACTTACTCTAGAACTGATCTAGTTATTTATTTATTTATTTATTTTATTTATTTATATATATACAAGAAGGTACATTGGGTTTGTGAGAATACATTGAATAGTTCAGTACTTACACTTGTAAAGCCACTTGCACGCGCAGCGTGTCCGGCAGTTCTTTTAAGTGCCTTCTCTGTAGGACCGACTCTGAAATTTCTTTGTAAATATATCTATAATTTCATGATATTCTTTGCCACGGGAAGTTTGAACAAAAGTGCGTTCTTGTCCACTCATTATTAGCGTTACTGTTCTCAAAGGGAATTAAATAAATTCAATTTTTTTTTTAATTTTAAACACACATTAAAGATTATAACTATCAATAGACATGAGTTTAAATATTCAGCCGCTTTCATAGGCACTCATAGGTAATTGTGCAACACTCAGTACAACTTATACACTTCAGCTTCATGCTCCAAGAACAACATTTACAAATGTGATCACGATACAAAAATAGTAAAGAGAAAAAATTCAATCTAAGACAAAAAAATGCTATGACGATGTAGATAAGCTTTCAAAATACACAAAATATTGCGGCCCACTAGACAGCTGCTTGCGTCGACCCAAACTCTAGAAACATGGCAGGAATTAACGTGTCACAATACCAATCATGGGAACACTGCTACGTCAACAACATGTGAGCGAGCAACCTGCTCACAATTTCAATGACAGGGAAGAGGTTGATAGGAATTCATCTTCTCGTAAGATCTTTTATGGGCCAATATTTTAGGCAATTTGCTCAGATATTTTCCCTGGCGGAGTGCAGGTGCCCCCAGGAGACTACTCAACCCGCCAGCAATATTGCCACGTCGCTCCTGCAACATTTTCACAGTTCTCAATATGTGCAACATTAGTGAAGGTGAAGAGTGACTTACACTCATCCTCATCCTCCAGCAGCTTCAGGGACGCTCCCTAGCCCCTGTGGTAATGGGAGGGGGCTTCAGGGACGCTCACTAGCCTCTGTGGTAATGGAAAGGGGCTTCAGGGACGCTCACTAGCCCCTGTGGTAGTGGGAAGGGGCTTCAGAGACCCTCCCTACCCCATGTGGTAGGGGGAGGGGGCTTCAGGGACACTCACTATCCCGGTGGTAGTGGGAGGAGGGCTTCAGGGACACTCACTATCCCCTGCGGTAGTGGGAGGGGCCTTCAGGGACGCTCCCTAGCCCCTTTGGTAGTGGGAGGGGGCTTCAGGGACACTCACTATCCCGGTGGTAGTGGGAGGGGCCTTCAGGGACGCTCACTAGCCCCTGTGGTAGTGGGAGGGGGCTTCAGGGACGCTCCCTAGCCCCTGTGGTAGTGGGAGGGGGCTTCAGGGACACTCACTATCCCGGTGGTAGTGGGAGGGGCCTTCAGGGACGCTCACTAGCCCCGGTGGTAGTGGGAGGGGCTTCAGGGACACTCACTATCCCGGTGGTAGTGGGAGGGGCCTTCAGGGACGCTCACTAGCCCCTGTGGTAGTGGGAGGGGCTTCAGGGACACTCACTATCCCGGTGGTAGTGGGAGGGGCCTTCAGGGACGCTCACTAGCCCCTGTGGTAGTGGGAGGGGGCTTCAGGGACGCTCACTAGCCCCTGTGGTAGTGGGAGGGGCTTCAGGGACACTCACTAGCCCCTGTGGTAGTGGGAGGAGGGCTTCAGGGACGCTCACTAGCCCGGTGGTAGTGGGAGTGGGCTTCAGGGACGCTCACTAGCCCCTGTGGTAGTGGGAGGAGGGCTTCAGGGACGCTCACTAGCCCCTGTGGTAGTGGGAGGGGGGCTTCAGGGACGCTCACTAGCCCCTGTGATTGTGGGAGGAGGGCTTCAGGGACGCTCACTAGCCCCTGTGGTAGTGGGAGGGGGGCTTCAGGGACGCTCACTAGCCCCTGTACTCCCCTATTTGTACTCACCTATTTGTACTTCCGGGGGTTGAGCTCTGGCTCTTTGGTCCCGCCTCTCAACCGTCAATCAACAGGTGTACAGTTTCCTGAGCCTACTGGGCTCTATCATATCTACACTTGAAACTGTGTATGGAGTCAGCCTCCACCACATTACTTCCTAATGCATTCCATTTGTCAACCACTCTGACACTAAAAAAGTTCTTTCTAATATCTCTGTGGCTCATTTGGGCACTCAGTTTCCTCCTGTGTCCCCTAGTGCGTGTGCCCCTTGTGTTAAATAGCCTGTCTTTATCTACCCTGTCGATTCCTCTGAGAATCTTGCACGTGGTGATCATATCCCCCCTAACTCTTCTGTCTTCTAGCGACGTGAGGTTTAACTTCTGTAGTCTCTCCTCGTAGCTCATACCTCTCAGCTCGGGTACTAGTGTGGTGGCAAACCTTTGAACTTTTTCCAGTTTAGTCTTATGCTTGACTAGATAGGGACTCCATGCTGGAGCCGCATACTCCAGGATTGGTCTGACATATGTGGTATATAATGTTCTGAAAGATTCCTTACACAAGTTTCTAAAGGCCGTTCTTATGTTAGCCAACCTGGCATATGCTGCTGATGTTATCCTCTTGATATGAGCTTCAGGGGACAGGTCTGGCGTGATATCAACCCCCAGGTCTTTCTCTCTCTCTGACTCTTGAAGTATTTCATCTCCCAAATGATACCTTGTATCTGGTCTCCTGCTTCCTACCCCTATCTTCATTACATTACACTGGCTTGGGTTAAACTCTAACAGCCATTTGTTCGACCATTCCTGCAGCTTGTCCAGGTCTTCTTGAAGTCTCAAGCTGTCCTCCTCTGTCTTAATCCTTCTCATAATTTTGGCGTCGTCAGCAAACATTGAGAGGAATGAGTCTATACCCTCTGGGAGATCATTTACGTATATCAGAAACAGGATAGGACCGAGTACAGAGCCCTGTGGGACTCCACTGGTGACTTCACGCCAATCTGACGTCTCACCCCTCACTGTAACTCTCTGCTTCCTATTGCTTAGGTACTCCCTCATCCACTGGAACAATTTACCAGTTACTCCTGCCTGTTTCTCCAGCTTATGTACCAGCCTCTTATGGGGGACTGTATCAAAGGCTTTCCGACAGTCCAAAAAATGCAGTCTGCCCACCCTTCTCTTTCTTGCCTAATCTTTGTCTCCTAATCGTAGAATTCTATTGAGCCTGTCAGGCAAGATTTACCCTCCCTGAACCCGTGTTGATGGGTTGTCACGAAGTCTCTTCTCTCCAGATGTGTTACTAGGTTTTTTCTCACAATCTTCTCCATCACCTTGCATGGTATACAAGTTAAGGACACTGGCCTGTAGTTCAGTGCCTCTTGTCTGTCACCCTTTTTGTATATTGGTACTACATTAGCAGTCTTCCATATTTCTGGTAGGTCTCCCGTCTCCAGTGACTTACTATACACTATGGAGAGTGGCAAGCAAAGTGCCTCTGCACACTCTTTCAATACCCATGGTGAGATCCCATCTGGACCAACAGCCTTTCTCACATCCAGATCCAACAGGTAGTGTTGATCCTGTGGTAGTGGGAGGGGGCTTCAGGGACACTCACTAGCCCCTGTGGTAGTGGGAGGGGGCTTCAGGGACGCTCACTAACCCCTGTGGTAGTGGGAGGGGCTTCAGGGAAGCTCACTAGCCCGGTGGTAGTGGGAGGAGGGCTTCAGGGACACTCACTAGCCCCATTGGTAGTTGGAAGGGGCCTTAGGGACGCTCACTAGCCCGGTGGTAGTGGGAGGGGCTTCAGGGACGCTCCCTAGCCCCTGTGGTAGTTGGAGAGAGCTTCAGGGACACTCACTAGCCCCTGTGGTAGTGGGAGGGAGCTTCAGGGACACTCACTAGCCCCATTGGTAGTTGGAGAGGGCTTCAGGGACGCTCACTAGCCCGGTGGTAGTGGGAGGGGCTTCAGAGACGCTCATTAACCCCTGTGGTAGTGGGTGAGGGCTTCAGGGACGCTACCTAGCCCCTGTGGTAGTGAGATATGGGCTTCAAGGACGCTCACTAACCCGGTGGTAGTGGAAGAGGGCTTCAGGGACGCTTACTAGCCCCTGTGGTAGTGGGAGGGGCTTCAGGGACGCTTACTAGCCCCTGTAGTAGTGGGAGGGGGCTTCAGGGACGCTCACTAGCCCCTGTGGTAGTGTGAGGGGAGCTTCAGGGACGCTCACTAGCCCCTGTGGTAGTGGGAGGGGACTTCAGGGACGCTCACTAGCCCCTGTGGTAGTGGGAGGGGACTTCAGGGACGCTCACTAACCCGGTGGTATTGGGAGGGGGGCTTCAGGGACGCTCACTATCCCTTGTGGTAGTGGGAGGGGACTTCAGGGACGCTCACTAACCCGGTGGTAGTGGGAGGGGGGCTTCAGGGACGCTCACTAGCCCCTGTGGTAGTGGGAGGAGGGCATCAGGGACGCTCACTAGCCCCTGTGGTAGTGGTAGGAGGGCTTCAGGGACACTCACTAGCCCCTATGGTAGTGGGAGGGGGCTTCAGGGACACTCACTAGCCCCTGTGGTAGTGGGAGGGAGCTTCAGGGACACTCACTAGCCCCTGTGGTAGTTGGAGGGGGCTTCAGGGACGCTCACTAGCCCGGTGGTAGTGGGAGGGGGCTTCAGGGACACTCACTAGCCCCATTGGTAGTTGGAGGGGGCTTTAGGGACGCTCACAAGCCCGGTGGTAGTGGGAGGGACTTCAGGGACGCTCACTAGCCCCTGTGGTAGTTGGAGGGAGCTTCAGGGACACTCACTAGCCCCTGTGGTAGTTGGAGGGGGCTTCAGGGACGCTCACTAGCCCGGTGGCAGTGGGAGAGGCATCAGGGACGCTCATTAACCCCTGTGGTAGTGGGTGAGGGCTTCAGGGACGCTCCCTAGCCCCTGTGGTAGAAAGAGAAGGGCTTCAGGGACGCTCACTAGCCCGGTGGTAGTGGAAGAGGGCTTCAGGGACGCTTACTAGCCCCTGTGGTAGTGGGAGGGGCTTCAGGGACGCTCACTAGCCCCTGTGGTAGTGGGAGGGGCTTCAGGGACACTCACTAGCCCCTGTGGTAGTGGGGGGGGCTTCAAGGACGCTCTCTAGCCCCTGTGGTAGTGGGAGGGGAATTCAGGGACGCTCACTAGCCCCTGTGGTAGTGGGAGGGGACTTCAAGGACGCTCATTAACACGGTGGTAGTGGGAGTGAGGCTTTAGGGACGCTCACTAGCCCCTGTGGTAGTGGGAGGGGACTTCAGGGACGCTCACTAACCCGGTGGTAGTGGGAGGGGGCTTCAGGGACGCTCACTAGCCCCTGTGGTAGTGGGAGGAGGGCATCAGGGACGCTCACTAGCCCCTGTGGTAGTGGGAGGAGGGCATCAGGGACGCTAACTAGCCCCTGTGGTAGTGGGAGGAGGGCTTCAGGGACACTCACTAGCCCCTGTGGTAGTGGGAGGAGGGCATCAGGGACGCTCACTAGCCCCTGTGGCAGTGGGAGGAGAGCATCAGGGACGCTCACTAGCCCCTGTGGTAGTGGGAGGAGGGCATCAGGGACGCTCACTAGCCCCTGTGGTAGTGGGAGGAGGGCATCAGGGACGCACACTAGCCCCTGTGGTAGTGGGAGGAGGGCTTCAGGGACACTCACTAGCCCCTGTGGTAGTGGGAGGAGGGCATCAGGGACGCTCACTAGCCCCTGTGGTAGTGGGAGGAGGGCATCAGGGACGCTCACTAGCCCCTGTGGTAGTGGGAGGAGGGCTTCAGGGACACTCACTAGCCCCTGTGGTAGTGGGAGGAGGGCATCAGGGACGCACACTAGCCCCTGTGGTAGTGGGAGGAGGGCTTCAGGGACACTCACTAGCCCCTGTGGTAGTAGGAGGAGGGCATCAGGGACGCTCACTAGCCCCTGTGGTAGTAGGAGGGAGCTTCAGGGACACTCACTAGCCCCTGTGGTAGTTGGAGGGGGCTTCAGGGACGCTCACCAGCCCGGTGGTAGTAGGAGGAGGGCTTCAGGGACACTCACTAGCCCCATTGGTAGTTGGAGGTGGCTTTAGGGACGCTCAGTAGCCCGGTGGTAGTGGGAGGGGCTTCAGGGACACTCACTAGCCCCTGTGGTAGTTGGAGGGAGCTTCAGGGACACTCACTAGCCGCTGTGGTAGTGGGAGGGGTTTCAGGGACGCTCATTAGCCACTGTGGTAGTGGGTGAGGGCTTCAGGGACGCTCCCTAGCCCCTGTGGTAGTGGGAGGAGGGCATCACGGACGCTCACTAGCCCCTGTGGTAGTGGGAGGGAGCTTCAGGGACACTCACTAGCCCCTGTGGTAGTGGATGGGAGCTTCAGGGACGCTCACTAGCCCCTGTAGTAGTGGGAGAGGGCTTCAGGGACACTCACTAGCCCATGTGGTAGTGGGAGGGAGCTTCAGGGACGCTCACTAGCCCCTGTGGTAGTGGGAGGGTGCTTCAGGGACACTCACTAGCCCCTGTGGTAGTTGGAGGGAGCTTCAGGGACACTCACTAGCCCCTGTGGTAGTGGGAGGGGCTTCGGGGACGCTCATTAGCCCCTGTGGTAGTGGGTGAGGGCTTCAGGGACGCTCCCTAGCCCCTGTGGTAGTGGGAGGAGGGCATCAGGGACGCTCACTAGCCCCTGTGGTAGTGGGAGGGAGCTTCAGGGTCACTCACTAGCCCCTGTGGTAGTGGGAGGGAGCTTCAGGGACGCTCACTAGCCCCTGTGGTAGTGGGAGGGTGCTTCAGGGACACTCACTAGCCCCTGTGGTAGTGGGAGGGAGCATCAGGGACACTCAATAGCCCTTGTGGTAGTGGGAGGGGGCTTCAGGGACACTCACTACCCCATTAGAAGTAGGAGGGGCTTCAGGGACGCTCACTAGCCCCTGTGATAGTGGGAGGGGGGGCTTCAGGGACACTCACTACTTCTGTGTTAGTGGGAGGGGGCTTCAGGGACACTCACTAGCCCCATTGGGAGTAGGAGGGGGCTTCAGGGACGCTCACTAGCCCATGTGGTAGTTGGAAGGGGCTTCAGGGACACTCACTAGCCCCATAGGGAGTAGAAGGGGGCTTCAGGGACGCTCACTAGCCCCTGTGGTAGTGGGAGACGGGGCTTCAGGGATTCTCACTAGCCCTTGTGGTAGTGGGAGGGGCTTCAGGGACGCTAACTAGCCCCTGTGGTAGTGGGAGGGGGCTTCAGGGACGGTCAGTAGCCTCTGTGGTTGTGGGAGGTGGCTTCAGGGACGCTCACTAGCCCCTGTGGTAGTGGGACGGGGCGCTTCAGGGACGCTCACCAGCCCGGTGATAGTGGGAGAGGGTCTTGAGGGACGCTCACTAACCCGGTGGTATTGGGAGGGGGGCTTCAGGGACGCTCACTATCCCTTGTGGTAGTGGGAGGGGACTTCAGGGACGCTCACTAACCCGGTGGTAGTGGGAGGGGGGCTTCAGGGACGCTCACTAGCCCCTGTGGTAGTGGGAGGAGGGCTTCAGGGACGCTCACTAGCCCCTGTGGTAGTGGGAGGAGGGCATCAGGGACGCTCACTAGCCCCTGTGGTAGTGGTAGGAGGGCTTCAGGGACACTCACTAGCCCCTATGGTAGTGGGAGGGGGCTTCAGGGACACTCACTAGCCCCTGTGGTAGTGGGAGGGAGCTTCAGGGACACTCACTAGCCCCTGTGGTAGTTGGAGGGGGCTTCAGGGACGCTCACTAGCCCGGTGGTAGTGGGAGGAGGGCTTCAGGGACACTCACTAGCCCCATTGGTAGTTGGAGGGGGCTTTAGGGACGCTCACAGCCCGGTGGTAGTGGGAGGGACTTCAGGGACGCTCACTAGCCCCTGTGGTAGTTGGAGGGAGCTTCAGGGACACTCACTAGCCCCTGTGGTAGTTGGAGGGGGCTTCAGGGACTCTCACTAGCCCGGTGGCAGTGGGAGAGGCATCAGGGACGCTCATTAACCCCTGTGGTAGTGGGTGAGGGCTTCAGGGACGCTCCCTAGCCCCTGTGGTAGAAAGAGAAGGGCTTCAGGGACGCTCACTAGCCCGGTGGTAGTGGAAGAGGGCTTCAGGACGCTTACTAGCCCTGTGGTAGTGGGAGGGGCTTCAGGGACGCTCACTAGCCCCTGTGGTAGTGGGAGGGGCTTCAGGGACACTCACTAGCCCCTGTGGTAGTGGGGGGGGCTTCAAGGACGCTCTCTAGCCCCTGTGGTAGTGGGAGGGGAATTCAGGGACGCTCACTAGCCCCTGTGGTCGTGGGAGGGGACTTCAGGGACGCTCATTAACACGGTGGTAGTGGGAGTGAGGCTTTAGGGACGCTCACTAGCCCCTGTGGTAGTGGGAGGGGACTTCAGGGACGCTCACTAACCCGGTGGTAGTGGGAGGGGGCTTCAGGGACGCTCACTAGCCCCTGTGGTAGTGGGAGGAGGGCATCAGGGACGCTCACTAGCCCCTGTGGTAGTGGGAGGAGGGCATCAGGGACGCTCACTAGCCCCTGTGGTAGTGGGAGGAGGGCATCAGGGACGCTCACTAGCCCCTGTGGTAGTGGGAGGAGGGCATCAGGGACGCACACTAGCCCCTGTGGTAGTGGGAGGAGGCTTCAGGGACACTCACTAGCCCCTGTGGTAGTGGGAGGAGGGCATCAGGGACGCTCACTAGCCCCTGTGGTAGTGGGAGGAGGGCATCAGGGACGCTCACTAGCACCTGTGGTAGTGGGAGGAGGGCATCAGGGACGCTCACTAGCCCTGTGGTAGTGGGAGGAGGGCTTCAGGGACACTCACTAGCCCCTGTGGTAGTAGGAGGAGGGCATCAGGGACGCTCACTAGCCCCTGTGGTAGTAGGAGGGAGCTTCAGGGACACTCACTAGCCCCTGTGGTAGTTGGAGGGGGCTTCAGGGACGCTCACTAGCCCGGTGGTAGTANACTCACTAGCCCCTGTGGTAGTTGCAGGGAGCTTCAGGGACACTCACTAGCCCCTGTGGTAGTGGGAGGGGTTTCGGGGACGCTCATTAGCCCCTGTGGTAGTGGGTGAGGGCTTCAGGGACGCTCCCTAGCCCCTGTGGTAGTGGGAGGAGAGCATCAGGGACCCTCACTAGCCCCTGTGGTAGTGGGAGGGAGCTTCAGGTACACTCACTAGCCCCTGTGGTAGTGGGAGGGAGCTTCAGGGACGCTCACTAGCCACTGTGGTAGTGGGAGGGGGCTTCAGGAACACTCACTTGCCCCTGTGGTAGTGGGAGGGAGCTTCAGTGACGCTCACTAGCCCTTGTGGTAGTGGATAGGGGCTTCAGGGACACTCAATAGCCCTTGTGGTAGTGGATAGGGGCTTCAGGGACACTAAATAGCCCTTGTGGTAGTGGATAGGGGCTTCAGGGACACTCACTAGGCCCATTGGAAGTAGGAGGGGGCTTCAGGGACGTTCACTAGCCCCTGTGATAGTGGGAGGGGGGGGCTTCAGGGACACTCACTACTTCTGTGGTAGTAGGAGGGGGCTTCAGGGACACTCACTAGCCCCATTGGGAGTAGAAGGGGGATTCAGGGACGCTCACTAGCCCCTGTGGTAGTGGGAGGGGGCTTCAGGGACACTCACTATCCCGGTGGTAGTGGGAGGGGTTTCAGGGACACTCACTATCCCCTGTGGTAGTGGGAGGTGGCTTCAGGGACACTCACTACCCCCTGAGTTAGTGGAAGGGTGCTTCAGGGACGCTCACTAGCCCCTGTGGTAGTGGAAGGGTGCTTCAGGGACGCTCACTAGCCCCTGTGGTAGTGGGAGAGGCTTCAAGGACGCTCACTAGCCCCTGTGGTAGTGGGAGGGGCTACAGGGACGCTCACTAGCCCTGTGGTAGTGGGAGGGTGCTTCAGGGACGCTCCCTAGCCCCTGTGGTAGTGGAAGGGTGCTTCAGGGACGCTCACTAGCCCCTGTGGTAGTGGGAGAGGCTTCAAGGACGCTCACTAGCCCCTTTGGTAGTGGGAGGGGCTTCAGGGACGCTCACTAGCCCTGTGGTAGTGGGAGGGGGCTTCAGGGACACTCACTGGCCCCTGTGGTAGTGGGAGGGGGCTTCACGGACACTCACCATTCCCTATGGTATTGGGAGGGGCATTCAAGGACACTCACTAGCACCTGTGGTAGAGGGAGGGGCTTAAGGGACACTCACTAGCCCATGTGGTAGTGGGTGGGGCTTCAGGGACGCTCACTAGCCCCTGTGGTAGTGGGAGGGGACTTCAGGGACACTCACTAGCCCGATGGTAGTGGGATGGGGCTTCAGGGACGCTCACTAGCCCCTGTGGTAATGGAAGGGGTATTTAGGGACGCTCACTAGCCCCTGTGATAGTGGAAGGGGGGTTCAGGGACGCTCACTAGCCCCTCTGGTAGTAGGAGGGGACTTCAGGGACACTCACTAGCCCCTGGGTAATGGGAGGGGCTTCATGGACACTCACTAGCCCCTGTGGTAGTGGGAGGGGGCTTCAGGGACGCTCACTAGCCCCTGTGGTAGTGGGAGGGGCTTCAGGGACGCTCACTAGCCCCTGTGGTAGCGGGAGGGGCTTCAGGGACACTCACTAGCTCCTGTGGTAGTGGGAGGGGCTTCAGGGACGCTCACTAGCCCATTTGGTAGGGGGAGGGGCTTCATGGACGCTCACTAGCCCCTGTGGTAGTGGGAGGGGGCTTCAGGGACACTCACTAGCCCCTGTGGTAATGGGAGGGGCTTCATGGATGCTCACTAGCCCTAATGGTAGTGGAAGGGGGCTTCAGGGACGCTCACTATCCCGGTGGTAGTGGGAGAGGGCTTCAGGGACGCTCACTACCCCCTGTGGTAGTTAGACGGGGCTTCAGGGACACTCACTAGCCCTGTGGTAGTGGGACGGGGCGCTTCAGGGACGCTCATCAGCCCGGTGGTAGTGGGAGAGGGTCTTCAAGGACGCTCACTAGCCCCTGTGGTAGTGGGAGGGGGCTTCAGGGACGGTCACTCGCCCCTGTGGTAGTGGGAGGGGCTTCATGGATGCTCACTAGCCCTAATGGTAGTGGAAGGGGGCTTCAGGGACGCTCACTATCCCGGTGGTAGTGGGAGAGGGCTTCAGGGACGCTCACTAGCCTCTGTGGTAGTGGGAGACGGTGCTTCAAGGATTCTCCTAGCCCCTGTGGTAGTGGGAGGGGCTTCAGGGACGCTCACTAGCCCCTGTGGTAGTGGGAGGGGGCTTCAGGGACGCTCCGTAGCCCCTATGGTAGTGGGAGGGGGCTTCAAGGACGCTCACTAGCCCCTGTGGCAGTGGGAGGGGGCTTCAGGGACACTCACTCTCCCATGTGGTAGTATGAGGGGGCTTCAGGGACGCTCACTAGCCCTATGGTAGTGGGAGGGGGCTTCAGGGACACTCACTAGCCCCCTGTAGTAGTGGGATGGGGCTTCAGGGACGCTCCCTAGTTCCTGTGGTATTGGGAGGGGGCTTCAGAGACACTCATTGCTTCCCTGTGGTAGTCGGAGGGGGCTTTAGGGACACTCACTAGCCCCTTTGGTAGTGGGAGGGGCTTCAGGGACACTCACTAGCGCCTGTAGTAGTGGGCGGGGGCTTCAGGGACGCACATTAGCCCCTGTGGTTGTGGAGGTGGCTTCAGGGACGCTCACTAGCCCCTTTGGTAGTGGAACGGAGCGCTTCAGGGACGCTCACCAGCCCGGTGGTAGTGGGAGAGGGTCTTGAGGGACGCTCACTAGCTCTGTCGCAGTGGGTGGGGTTTCAGGGACACTCACTATCCGATGTGGTAGTGGAGAAGGGGCTTCAGGGACGCTCACTTTATGATGTGGTAGTGGGGAGGGGCTTCAGGGACGCTCACTAGCCCAGTGGTAGTGGAAGGGGCTTCAGGGACGCTCACTAGCCCGGTGGTAGTGGGAGAGAGCTTCAGGGACACTCTCTAGCCCCTTTGATAGTGGGAGGGGCTTCAAGGACGCTCCCTAGCCCCTATGGTAGTGGGAGGGGGCTTCAGGGACGCTCACTAGCTCCTGTGGTAGTGGAGAGAGCTTCAGGGACGCTCACTACCCCCTGTGGTATTGGGACGGGCGCTTCAGGGACGCTCACTAACCCCTGTGGTATTGGGACGGGGCGCTTCAGGGACGCTCACCAGCCCGGTGGTAGTTGGAGAGGGTCTTCAGGGACGCTCACTAGCGCCTGTGGTAGTGGGAGGGGGATTCAGGGACGCTCACTAGCCCTGTGGTAGTGGGAGCGACTTCAGGGACGCTCACTAGCCCCTGTGATTGTGGGAGGGGGCTTCAGGGACACTCACTACCCCTTGTGGTAGTGGAAGTGGGGCTTCAGGGACGCTCACTAGCCCGGTGGTAGTGGGAAGGGCTTCAGGGACGCTCACTAGCCCCTTTCGTAGTGGGACGGGCGTCGGGACGCTCACTAGCCCGGTGGTAATGGGAGGGGCTTCAGGGACACTCACTAGCCCCTGTCGTAGTGGGACGGGCTTCGGGACGCTCACTAGCCCGGTGGTAGTGGTAGGGCATCAGGGACACTCACTAGACCCTGTCGTAGTGGGACGGGCTTCGGGACGCTCACTAGCCCGGTGGTAGTGGGAAGGGCTTCAGGGACACTCACTAGCCCCTGTCGTAGTGGGACGGGCTTCGGGACGCTCGCTAGCCCCTGTGGTAGAGGGAGTGGGCTTCAGGGACGTTCTCTAGCCCCAGTGGTAATGGGAGGGGCTTCATGGATGCTCACTAGCCCCTGTGGTAGTGGGACGGGGCTTCAGAGACACTCACTAGCCCTGTGGTTCTGGAATGGGATTTTAGGGACGCTCGCTATCCCTGTGGTAGTGGGAGGGGGCTTCAGGGACGCTCACTTGCCCGTGTGGTAGTTGGAGGGGCTTCAGGGACGCTCACTAACCCCTGTGGTAATGGGAGGGGCTTCAGGGATGCTCACTATCCCTGTGGTAGTGGGAGGGGCTTCAGGGACGCTCACTAGCCCCTGTGGTAGTGGGAAACGGGGCTTCAGGGATTCTCACTAGCCCCTGTGGTAGTGGGCGGGGGCTTCAGGGACGCTCACTAGCCCCTGTGGTAGAGGGAGGGGGCTTCAGGGACGCTCAGTAGCCCCTATGGTAGTGGGAGGGGCTTCAGGGACACTCACTAGCGCCTGTAGTAGTGGGCGGGGGCTTCAGGGACGCACATTAGCCCCTGTGGTTGTGGGAGGTGGCTTCAGGGACGCTCACTAGCCCCTTTGGTAGTGGAACGGAGCGCTTCAGGGACGCTCACCAGCCCGGTGGTAGTGGGAGAGGGTCTTGAGGGACGCTCACTAGCTCTGTCGCAGTGGGTGGGGGTTTCAGGGACACTCACTATCCGATGTGGTAGTGGAGAAGGGGCTTCAGGGACGCTCACTTTATGATGTGGTAGTGGGGAGGGGGCTTCAGGGACGCTCACTAGCCCAGTGGTAGTGGAAGGGGGCTTCAGGGACGCTCACTAGCCCGGTGGTAGTGGGAGAGAGCTTCAGGGACACTCTCTAGCCCCTTTGATAGTGGGAGGGGGCTTCAAGGACGCTCCCTAGCCCCTATGGTAGTGGGAGGGGGCTTCAGGGACGCTCACTAGCTCCTGTGGTAGTGGGAGAGAGCTTCAGGGACGCTCACTACCCCCTGTGGTAGTGGGACGGGGCTTCAGGGACACTCACTAACCCCTGTGGTATTGGGACGGGGCGCTTCAGGGACGCTCACCAGCCCGGTGGTAGTTGGAGAGGGTCTTCAGGGACGCTCACTAGCGCCTGTGGTAGTGGGAGGGGGATTCAGGGACGCTCACTAGCCCCTGTGGTAGTGGGAGCGACTTCAGGGACGCTCACTAGCCCCTGTGATTGTGGGAGGGGGCTTCAGGGACACTCACTACCCCTTGTGGTAGTGGAAGTGGCGCTTCAGGGACGCTCACTAGCCCGGTGGTAGTGGGAAGGGCTTCAGGGACGCTCACTAGCCCCTTTCGTAGTGGGACGGGCGTCGGGACGCTCACTAGCCCGGTGGTAGTGGGAGGGGCTTCAGGGACACTCACTAGCCCCTGTCGTAGTGGGACGGGCTTCGGGACGCTCACTAGCCCGGTGGTAGTGGTAGGGGCATCAGGGACACTCACTAGCCCCTGTCGTAGTGGGACGGGCTTCGGGACGCTCACTAGCCCGGTGGTAGTGGAAAGGGCTTCAGGGACACTCACTAGCCCCTGTCGTAGTGGGACGGGCTTCGGGACGCTCGCTAGCCCCTGTGGTAGAGGGAGTGGGCTTCAGGGACGTTCTCTAGCCCCAGTGGTAATGGGAGGGGCTTCATGGATGCTCACTAGCCCCTGTGGTAGTGGGACGGGGCTTCAGAGACACTCACTAGCCCTGTGGTTCTGGAATGGGATTTTAGGGACGCTCGCTATCCCTGTGGTAGTGGGAGGGGCTTCAGGGATGCTCACTAACCCCTGTGGTAATGGGAGGGGCTTCAGGGATGCTCACTATCCCTGTGGTAGTGGGAGAGGGCTTCAGGGACGCTCACTAGCCCCTGTGGTAGTGGGAAACGGGGCTTCAGGGATTCTCACTAGCCCAGTGGTAGTGGGCGGGGGCTTCAGGGTCGCTCACTAGCCCCTGTGGTAGAGGGAGGGGGCTTCAGGGACGCTCAGTAGCCCCTATGGTAGTGGGTGGGGGCTTCAGGGACGCTCACTAGCCCCTGTGGTAGTGGGAGGGGCTTCAGGGACACTCACTAGCCCCTGTGGTAGTGGGAGGGGGCTTCAGGGACGCTCACTAGCCCTATTGTAGTGGGAGGGGGGCTTCAGGGACACTCACTAGCCCCTTTAGTAGTGGGATGGGGCTTCAGCGACGCTCCCTAGTTCGTGTGGTAGTCGGAGGGGGATTTAGGGACGCTCACTATCCCCTGTGGTAGTGGGAGGGGCTTCAGGGACACTCACTAGCGCCTGTGGTAGTGGGCGGGGGCTTCAGGGACGCACACTAGCCCCTGTGGTTGTGGGAGGTGCCTTCAGGGACGCTCACTATCCCGGTGGTAGTGGGAGAGGGCGTCAGGGACGCTAACTAGCCCCTGTGGGAGGAGGCTACGGGGTACTCACTAGCCCCTGTGGTAGTGGGAGGGGGCTTCAGGGACAATCACTAGCCCCTGTAGGAGTTGGAGGGGGTTTCAAAGACATTCACTAGCCCCTGTGGTAGTTGGAGGAGCTTCAGGGACGCTCACTAGCCCCTGTGGTAATGGGAGGGGCTTCATGGACACTCACTAGCCCCTGTGGTAGTGGGAGGGGGCTTCAGGGACGCTCACTAGCCCCTATGGTAGTGGGGAGGGGGCTTTAGGGACACTCACTAGCCCTGTGATTCTGGAATGGGACTTTAGGGACGCTCGCAATCCGTGTGGTAGTGGGAGGGGACTTCAAGGACGCTCACTAGCCCCTTTGGTATTGGGAGGGCCTTCAGAGACGCTCACTAACCTTGTGGTAATGGAAAGGGGCTTCAGGGACGCTCACTAGCCCTTATGGTAGTGCGAGGGGGCTTCAGGGACACTCACTAGCCCCTGTGGTAGTGGGAGGGGCTTCAGGGACGCTCACTAGCCCATATGGTAGTGGAAGGGGCTTCATGGACGCTCACTAGCCTTTGTGGTAGTGGGAGGGGGCTTCAGGGACACTCACTAGCCCCTGTGGTAATGGGAGGGGCTTCATGGACTCTCACTAGCCCCTGTGGTAGTGGAAGGGGGCTTCAGGGACGCTCACTATCCCGGTGGTAGTGGGAGAGGGCTTCAGGGACGCTCACTAGCTCCTGTTTGAGGCGGCTTCAGGGAAACTCACTATCCACTGTGGCAGTGGGAGGGGGCTTCAGGGACGCTCACTAGCCCTGTGGTAGTGGGAGGGGGCTTCAGAGACGCTCAGTAGCCCATATGCTAGTGGGAGGGGGCTTCAGGGACGCTCACTATCCACTGTGGCAGTGGGAGGGGGCTTCAGGGATGCTCACTAGCCCCTGTGGTAGTGGGAGGGGGCTTCAGGGACACTCACTAGCCCCTGTGGTAGTGGGAGGGGGCTTCAGAGACGCTCACTAGCCCTATGGTAGTGGGAGGGGGCTTCAGGGACGCTCACTATCCACTGTGGCAGTGGGAGGGGGCTTCAGGGATGCTCACTAGCCCCTGTGGTAGTGGGAGGGGGCTTCAGGGACGCTCCCTAGTGCCTGCGGTAGTGGGAGGGGGGCTTCAAGGACACTCATTGCCCCCCTGTGGTAGTCGGAGGGGGCTTTAGGGACACTTACTAGACCCTGTGGTAGTGAGAGGGGGCTTCAGGGACACTTACTAGACCCTGCGGTAGAGGGATGGGCTTCAGGGACGCTCACCAGCCCCTGTGGTAGTGAGAGGGGGCTTCAGGGACACTCACTAGCCTCTGTGGTATTGGGAGGGGCTTCAGGGACGCTCACTAGCCCCTGTGGTAGTGGAACGGGGCGCTTCAGGGACGCTCACCAGCCCGGTGTTAGTGGGAGAGGGTCTTGAGGGACGCTCACTAGCTCTGTCGCAGTGGGTGGGGTTTCAGGGACACTCACTATCCGATGTGGTAGTGGAGAGGGGGCTTCAGGGACGCTCACTATCCGATGTGGTAGTGGGGAGGGGGCTTCAGGGACGCTCACTAGCCCAGTGGTAGTGGAAGGGGGCTTCAGGGACGCTCACTAGCCCGGTGGTAGTGGGAGGGAGCTTCAGGGACACTCTCGAGACCCTTTGATAGTGGGAGGGGGCTTCAAGGACGCTCCCTAGCCCCTATGGTAGTGGGAGGGGCTTCAGGGACGCTCACTAGCTCCTGTGGTAGTGGGACGGGGCTTCAGGGACACTCACTAGCCCCTGTGGTAGTGGGAGGGGGCTTCAGGGACGCTCACCAGCCCGGTGGTAGTGGGACGGGGCTTCAGGGACGCTCACTAGCTCCTGTGGTAGTGGGACGGGGCTTCAGGGACACTCACTAGCCCCTGTGGTAGTGGGACGGGGCGCTTCAGGGACGCTCACCAGCCCGGTGGTAGTTGGAGAGGGTCTTCAGGGACGCTCACTAGCCCCTGTGGTAGTGGGAGGGGGATTCAGGGACTCTCACTAGTCCCTGTGGTAGTGGGAGCGACTTCAGGGACGCTCACTAGCCCCTGTGATTGTGGGAGGGGGCTTCAGGGACACTCACTACCCCCTGTGGTAGTGGAAGTGGCGCTTCAGGGACGCTCACTAGCCCGGTGGTAGTGGGAGGGGCTTCAGGGACGCTCACTAGCCCCTGTGGTAGTGGAGGGGCTTCAGGGACACTCACTAGCCCCTGTGGTAGTGGGAGGAGGGCTTCAGGGACGCTCACTAGCCCGGTGGTAGTGGGAGTGGGCTTCAGGGACGCTCACTAGCCCCTGTGGTAGTGGGAGGAGGGCTTCAGGGACGCTCACTAGCCCCTGTGGTAGTGGGAGGGGGGCTTCAGGGACGCTCACTAGCCCCTGTGATTGTGGGAGGAGGGCTTCAGGGACGCTCACTAGCCCTGTGGTAGTGGGAGGGGGGCTTCAGGGACGCTCACTAGCCCTGTACTCCCCTATTTGTACTCACCTATTTGTACTTCCGGGGGTTGAGCTCTGGCTCTTTGGTCCCGCCTCTCAACCGTCAATCAACAGGTGTACAGTTTCCTGAGCCTACTGGGCTCTATCATATCTACACTTGAAACTGTGTATGGAGTCAGCCTCCACCACATTACTTCCTAATGCATTCCATTTGTCAACCACTCTGACACTAAAAAAGTTCTTTCTAATATCTCTGTGGCTCATTTGGGCACTCAGTTTCCTCCTGTGTCCCCTAGTGCGTGTGCCCCTTGTGTTAAATAGCCTGTCTTTATCTACCCTGTCGATTCCTCTGAGAATCTTGCACGTGGTGATCATATCCCCCCTAACTTTCTGTCTTCTAGCGACGTGAGGTTTTAACTTCTGTAGTCTCTCCTCGTAGCTCATACCTCTCAGCTCGGGTACTAGTGTGGTGGCAAACTTTGAACTTTTTCCAGTTTAGTCTTATGCTTGACTAGATAGGGACTCCATGCTGGAGCCGCATACTCCAGGATTGGTCTGACATATGTGGTATATAATGTTCTGAAAGATTCCTTACACAATTTCTAAAGGCCGTTCTTATGTTAGCAACCTGGCATATGCTGCTGATGTT
>WNGS01006863.1:24532-42032 GCA_020271785.1 Procambarus virginalis
GGGCTTCAGGGACACTCACTAGCCCCAGTGGTAGTGGGAGGGAGCTTCAGGGACACTCACTAGCCCTGTGGTAGTGGGGGGCTTCAGGGACGCTCACTAGCCCCTGTGGTAGTGGGAGGAGGGCATCAGGGACGCTCACTAGCCCCTGTGGTAGTGGGAGGAGGCTTCAGGGACGCTCACTAGCCCCTGTGGTAGTGGGGGAGGGCTTCAGGGACGCTCACTAGCCCTGTGGTAGGGAGGAGGGGCTTCAGGGACACTCACTAGCCCCTGTGGTAGTGGGAGGGGGCTTCAGGGACGCTCACTAGCCCCTGTGGTAGTGGGAGGAGGCTTCAGGGACGCTCACTAGCCCCTGTGGTAGTGGAGGAGGGCTTCAGGGACGCTCACTAGCCCCTGTGGTAGTGGGAGGGGCTTCAGGGACACTCACTAGCCCTGTGGTAGTTGGAGGGAGCTTCAGGGACACTCACTAGCCCTGTGGTAGTGGGAGGGGCTTCAGGGACGCTCCTAAGCCCCTGTGGTAGTAGGTGAGGGCTTCAGGGACGCTCCCTAGCCCCTGTGGTAGGGAGGAGGGCATCAGGGACGCTCACTAGCCCCTGTGGTAGTGGGAGGGAGCTTCAGGGACACTCACTAGCCCTTGTGGTAGTGAGGGGAGCTTCAGGGACGCTCACTAGCCCCTGGGTAGTGGGAGGGCTTCAGGGACACTCACTAGCCCCTGTGGTAGTGGGAGGGAGCTTCAGGGACGCTCACTAGCCCCTGTGGTAGTGGGAGGGTGCTTCAGGGACACTCACTAGCCCCTGTGGTAGTGGAGGGGCTTCAGGGACACTCACTAGCCCCTGTGGTAGTGGGAGGGGTTTCGGGGACGCTCATTAGCCCCTGTGGTAGTGGGTGAGGGCTTCAGGGACGCTCCCTAGCCCCTGTGGTAGGGAGGAGGGCATCAGGGACCCTCACTAGCCCCTGTGGTAGTGGGAGGGAGCTTCAGGTACACTCACTAGCCCCTGTGGTAGTGGGAGGGAGCTTCAGGGACGCTCACTAGCCCCTGTGGTAGTGGGAGGGGGCTTCAGGAACACTCACTAGCCCCTGTGGTAGTGGGGGGAGCTTCAGGGACGCTCACTAGCCCTTGTGGTAGTGGATAGGGGCTTCAGGGACACTCAATAGCCCCCTGTGGTAGTGGATAGGGCTTCAGGGACACTCAATAGCCTTGTGGTAGTGGATAGGGGCTTCAGGGACACTCACTAGCCCATTGGAAGTAGGAGGGGGCTTCAGGGACGTTCACTAGCCCTGTGTAGTGGGAGGGGGGGCTTCAGGGACACTCACTACTTCTGTGGTAGTAGGAGGGGGCTTCAGGGACACTCACTAGCCCCATTGGGAGTAGAAGGGGGATTCAGGGACGCTCACTAGCCCTGTGGTAGTGGAGGGGGCTTCAGGGACACTCACTAGCCCGGTGGTAGTGGGAGGGGCTTCAGGGACACTCACTATCCCCTGTGGTAGTGGGAGGTGGCTTCAGGGACACTCACTACCCCCTGAGTTAGTGAAGGGTGCTTCAGGGACGCTCACTAGCCCCTGTGGTAGTGGAAGGGGCTTCAGGGACGCTCACTAGCCCCTGTGGTAGTGGGAGAGGCTTCAAGGACGCTCACTAGCCCCTGTGGTAGTGGGAGGGGCTACAGGGACGCTCACTAGCCCTGTGGTAGTGGGAGGGGCTTCAGGGACGCTCCTAGCCCCTGTGGTAGTGGAAGGGGCTTCAGGGACGCTCACTAGCCCCTGTGGTAGTGGGAGAGGCTTCAAGGGACGCTCACTAGCCCCTTTGGTAGTGGAGAGGGGCTTCAGGGACGCTCACTAGCCCTGTGGTAGTGGGAGGGGGCTTCAGGGACACTCACTAGCCCCTGTGGTAGTGGGAGGGGCTTCACGGACACTCACCATTCCCTATGGTATGGGGAGGGGCATTCAAGGACACTCACTAGCACCTGTGGTAGAGGGAGGGGCTTCAAGGACACTCACTAGCCCATGTGGTAGTGGGTGGGGCTTCAGGGACGCTCACTAGCCCTGTGGTAGTGGGAGGGGACTTCAGGGACACTCACTAGCCCGTGGTAGTGGGATGGGGCTTCAGGGACGCTCACTAGCCCTGTGGTAGTGGAAGGGGTATTAGGGACGCTCACTAGCCCCTGTGATAGTGGAAGGGGGTTCAGGGACGCTCACTAGCCCCTCTGGTAGTAGGAGGGGACTTCAGGACACTCACTAGCCCCTGGGTAATGGGAGGGGCTTCATGGACACTCACTAGCCCCTGTGGTAGTGGGAGGGGGCTTCAGGGACGCTCACTAGCCCCTGTGGTAGTGGGAGGGCTTCAGGGACGCTCACTAGCCCTGTGGTAGCGGGAGGGGCTTCAGGGACACTCACTAGCTCCTGTGGTAGTGGGAGGGGCTTCAGGGACGCTCACTAGCCCATTGGTAGGGGAGGGCTTCATGGACGCTCACTAGCCCCTGTGGTAGTGGGAGGGGGCTTCAGGGACACTCACTAGCCCTGTGGTAATGGGAGGGGCTTCATGGATGCTCACTAGCCCTAATGGTAGTGGAGGGGGCTTCAGGGACGCTCACTATCCCGGTGGTAGTGGGAGAGGGCTTCAGGGACGCTCACTACCCCCTGTGGTAGTTAGACGGGGCTTCAGGGACACTCACTAGCCCTGTGGTAGTGGGACGGGGCGCTTCAGGGACGCTCATCAGCCGGTGGTAGTGGGAGAGGGTCTTCAAGACGCTCACTAGCCCCTGTGGTAGTGGGAGGGGCTTCAGGGACGGTCACTCGCCCCTGTGGTAGTGGGAGGGGCTTCATGGATGCTCACTAGCCCTAATGGTAGTGGAAGGGGGGCTTCAGGGACGCTCACTATCCCGGTGGTAGGGGAGAGGGCTTCAGGGACGCTCACTAGCCTCTGTGGTAGTGGGAGGGTGCTTCAAGGATTCTCCTACCCCTGTGGTAGTGGGAGGGGCTTCAGGGACGCTCACTAGCCCCTGTGGTAGTGGGAGGGGGCTTCAGGGACGCTCCGTAGCCCCTATGGTAGTGGGAGGGGGCTTCAAGGACGCTCACTAGCCCCTGTGGCAGTGGGAGGGGGCTTCAGGGACACTCACTCTCCCTGTGGTAGTATGAGGGGCTTCAGGGACGCTCACTAGCCCTATGGTAGTGGGAGGGGGCTTCAGGGACACTCACTAGCCCCTGTAGTAGTGGGATGGGGCTTCAGGGACGCTCCCTAGTTCCTGTGGTATTGGGAGGGGGCTTCAGAGACACTCATGCTTCCCTGTGGTAGTCGGAGGGGGCTTTAGGGACACTCACTAGCCCCTTTGGTAGTGGGAGGGGCTTCAGGGACACTCACTAGCGCCTGTAGTAGTGGGCGGGGCATCAGGGACGCACATTAGCCCCTGTGGTTGTGGAGGTGGCTTCAGGGACGCTCACTAGCCCCTTGGTAGTGGAACGGAGCGCTTCAGGGACGCTCACCAGCCCGGTNTAAGCTTTGTTAATCTTTCTTCATATGAAAGATTTCTAATTTGGGGAATTAATTAGTCATCCTACGCTGGACACGTTCAAGTGAATTTATATCCATTCTATAATATGGCGACCAAAACTGAATTGCATAATCTAAATGGGGCCTAAACAGAGCAAGATATAGCTTGAGAACCACACCAGGTGTCTTGTTACTTACGCTGCGATTAATAAATCCGAGTGTCTATTTGCCTTATTACGAACATTTATGCATTGATCCTTGTTTTAAATTCTTACTAATTATAACTCCCAGATCCCTTTCGCAATCCGACTTCGCAATCTCAACACCATCTAGCTCGTATCTTGTACTCGTATCATCGTTACCTAGCCTCAGAACTTTACATTTATCAGCATTAAAACTGCATCTGCCAATCCTTTGACCATTTCAAAACCCTATCTAGATCAACTTGAAGTGATAGTGAGTCCTCCTCCGAATTAATTTCCCTACCGATTTTCGTATCATCGGCAAATTTGCAAATGATGCTACTCAAACCTGAATCTAAATCATTTATATATATTATAAACAACAGAGGTCCCAAGACAGAGCCTTGAGGCACTCCACTTACAACATTTTCCCCACTCTGACTTGACTCATTTATACTAACTCTCTGTTTCCTTTGGTATAGCCATGCCCTAATCCAGCTTAATATAGCACCCCCAATACCATGAGCCTCTATCTTTTTAATCAGTCTTTCATGTGGCACTGTATCGAAAGCTTTGCTAAAGTCAAGGTACACAACACACAATCCTTACCACTATCAACTGCCTCAACTATGCTAGAATAAAAAGATAACAAATTGTTAAACATGAACGGCCATTTATAAAACCATGTTGCGACTCAATTATTAATTTATGTTTTTCAAGATGAAGACGAATTTTATTTGCTATTATAGATTCGAGTAACTTTCCCCAATAGACGTTAGGCTAATTGGTCGATAGTTAGACGCAAGTGATCTATCTCCTTTCTTAAAAACTGGTATCACATTAGCAACTTCCAAAACTCTGGCACTCTGCCTGACTCTATTATTATTAAATATGATTGACAGTGGGTCACAAAGCTCCTCTTTGCATTCTTTAAGCACTCTGGCAAACACTTCATCCGGGCCCTGGGGATTTGTGTGGTTTGAGTTTTACTATTTGTTTAAGAATCCTCCCTGGTAACTGCTAAACTCGTCAACCTGTCCTCGTCCCCACCCACATAGACCTGTTGGGCTGAAGGCATATTGTTAAGTTCCTCTTTAGTAAATACAGATACAAAATATTTATTAAAGAACAGCTCTGGTTCACCAGAAGAACAGCACCGGTTCACCAGATGAACAGCACTGGTTCACCAGATGAACAGCTCTAGTTCACCAGATGAACAGCACCGGTCCACCGATGAACAGCACTGGTTCACCAGATGAACAGCTCTGGGTTCACCAGATGAACAGCACTGGTTCACCAGATGAACAGTACCGGTTCACCAGATGAACAGCACCGGTTCACCAGATGAACAGCACGGTTCACCAGATGAACAGCACCGGTTCACCAGATGAACACACCGGTCACCAGATGAACAGCACTGGTTCACCAGATGAACAGCACTGGTTCACCAGAAGAACAGCAATGGTTCACCAGATGAACAGCACTGGTTCACCAGATGAACAGCACCGGTTCACCAGATGAATAACACCGGTTCACCAGAAGAACAGCACGGTTCACCAGATGAACAGCACTGGTTCACCAGAAGAACAGCACTGGTCACCAGATGAACAGCACTGGTTCACCAGAAGAACAGCACTGGTTCACCAGATGAACAGCACTGGTTCACCAGAAGAACAGCACTGGTTCACCAGATGAACCAGCACCGGTTCACCAGATGAACAGCAACCGGTTCACCAGAAGAACAGCACTGGTTCACCAGATGAACAACGCCGGTTCACCAGGAGAACAGCACTGGTTTCACCAGAAGAACAGCACCGGTTTCACCAGATGAACAGCACCGGTTCACCAGGAGAACAGCACTGGTTCACCAGAATGAACAGCACTGGTTCGCCAGAAGAACAGCACTGGTTCACCAGATGAACAGCACCGGTTCACCAGATGAACAGCACTGGTTCACCAGAAGAACAGCACTGGTTCACCAGATGAACAGCACTGGTTCACCAGATGAACAGCACTGGTTCACCAGAAGAACAGCACTGGTTCACCAGAAGAACAGCACCGGTTCACCAGATGAACAGCACTGGTTCACCAGATGAACAGCACTGGTTCACCAGATGAACAGCACTGGTTCACCAGATGAACAGCACTGGTTCACCAGAAGAACAGCACTGGTTCACCAGATGAACAGCACTGGTTCACCAGATGAACAGCACTGGTTCACCAGAAGAACAGCACTGGTTCACCAGAAGAACAGCACCGGTTCACCAGAAGAACAGCACTGGTTCACCAGAAGAACAGCACTGGTTCACCAGAAGAACAGCACCGGTTCACCAGATGAACAGCACTGGTTCACCAGATGAACAGCACTGGTTCACCAGATGAACAGCACCGGTTCACCAGATGAACAGCACTGGTTCACCAGAAGAACAGCACTGGTTCACCAGAAGAACAGCACCGGTTCACCAGATGAACAGCACTGGTTCACCAGATGAACAGCACTGGTTCACCAGATGAACAGCACCGGTTCACCAGATGAACAACACCGGTTCACCAGATGAACAGCACTGGTTCACCAGATGAACAGCACTGGTTCACCAGAAGAACAGCACCGGTTCACAAGATGAACAGCACTGGTTCACCAGATGAACAGCACTGGTTCACCAGATGAACAGCACCGGTTCACCAGATGAACAGCACTGGTTCACCAGAAGAACAGCACTGGTTCACCAGATGAACAGCACTGGTTCACCAGATGAACAGCACTGGTTCACCAGAAGAACAGCACCGGTTCACCAGATGAACAGCACTGGTTCACCAGATGAACAGCACTGGTTCACCAGAAGAACAGCACTGGTTCACCAGATGAACAGCACTGGTTCACCAGAAGAACAGCACTGGTTCACCAGAAGAACAGCACCGGTTCACCAGATGAACAGCACCGGTTCACCAGATGAACAGCACTGGTTCACCAGAAGAACACAGCACCGGTTCACCAGATGAACAGCACTGGTTCACCAGAAGAACAGCACTGGTTCACCAGAAGAACAGCACTGGTTCACCAGAAGAACAGCACTGGTTCACCAGAGTAGAGGCAGTACTCCTGGCATAACAATATTAGACAGCAGTTCAGTATACAAAGCCGCCTTGGATCCCAATCCCTGTGAATTTACCTCAGGAAAACGAGCAACTTGCAAAGGCAATGCAATCCTCGAGCAGTTTTAAGGCCGTTGCAACACGGATTACTGAGGATGGTTCAGTTGAACAGCTTCCTATAGTGTAAAGTTGCGATGTTATACGTTGTGTAGATTGGTAGATGAGTAGATTGTCTACTTGGGCGGTAGATTAGTTGATTGTTTATTTACCTGTTGCCTCTTGGTCGACATTAATTAGTGTAGCGAGAACTAGTATATTTCAGTGATGTTGATTGGACACAATTAGATGACTGACACTGGACACAACTAGATGACTGACACTGGACACAACTAGATGACTGACACTGGACACAACTAGATGACTGACACTGGACACAACTAGATGACTGACACTGGACACAACTAGATGACTGACACTGGATACAATTAGATGACTGACACTGGACACAACTAGATGACTGACATTGGACACAACTAGATGACTGACACTGGACACAACTAGATGACTGACATTGGACACAACTAGATGACTGACACTGGACACAATTAGATGACTGACACTGGACACAATTAGATGACTGACATTGGACACAACTACATGACTGACACTGGACACAATTAGATGACTGACATTGGACACAACTAGATGACTGACACTGGACACAACTAGATGACTGACACTGGACACAACTAGATGACTGACATTGGACACAACTAGATGACTGACACTGGACACAACTAGATGACTGACACTGGATACAATAAGAGAGAGAGAGAGAGAGAGCGTTAAGGGGACGCAGACACTCCGCCACAAGGAGAGAGAGAGAGAGAGCGTTAAGGGGACGCAGGCACTCCGCCACAAGGAGAGAGAGAGAGAGAGCGTTAAGGGGACGCAGGCACTCCGCCACAAGGAGAGAGAGAGAGAGAGAGAGCGTTAAGGGGACGCAGACACTCCGCCACAAGGAGAGAGAGAGCGTTAAGAGGACGCAGACACTCCGCCACAAGGAGACAACACCATTATCGACTTCCGTTTGAAACCTATTTCTCGGGATCAAGCATTTTGGAGCCAGCTGGTGCAGGCTGGGGCCGGCCCACACCAGCTGGTGCAGGCTGGGGCCGGCCCACACCAGCTGGTGCAGGCTGGGGCCGGCCCACACCAGCTGGTGCAGGCTGGGGCCGGCCCACACCAGCTGGTGCAGGCTGGGGCCGGCCCACACCAGCTGGTGCAGGCTGGGGCCGGCCCACACCAGCTGGTGCAGGCTGGGGCCCGGCCACACCAGCTGGTGCAGGCTGGGGCCCGGCCACACCAGCTGGTGCAGGCTGGGGCCCGGCCACACCAGCTGGTGCAGGCTGGGGCCCGGCCACACCAGCTGGTGCAGGCTGGGGCCCGGCCACACCAGCTGCTGCAGGCTGCTGCAGGCCCACACCAGCTGGTGCAGGCTGGGGCCGGTCCACACCAGCTGGTGCAGGCTGCTGCAGGCTGGGGCCGGCCCACACCAGCTGGTGCAGGCTGGGGCCGGTCCACACCAGCTGGTGCAGGCTGCTACAGGCTGGGGCCGGCCCACACCAGCTGGTGCAGGCTGGGGCCGGCCCACACCAGCTGGTGCAGGCTGGGGCCGGCCCACACCAGCTGCTGCAGGCTGGGGCCGGCCCACACCTGCTGTTGCAGGCTGCTGCAGGCTGGGGCCGGCCCACACCAGCTGCTGCAGGCTGGGGCCGGCCCACACCAGCTGGTGCAGGCTGGGGCCGGTCCACACCAGCTGGTGCAGGCTGCTACAGGCTGGGGCCGGCCCACACCAGCTGGTGCAGGCTGCTGCAGGCTGGGGCCGGTCCACACCAGCTGGTGCAGGCTGCTACAGGCTGGGGCCGGCCCACACCAGCTGCTGCAGGTTGGGGCCGGCCCACACCAGCTGCTGCAGGTTGGGGCCGGCCCACACCAGCTGGTGCAGGCTGGGGCCGGCCCACACCAGCTGGTGCAGGCTGGGGCCGGCTCACACCAGCTGCTGCAGGCTGGGGCCGGCCCACACCAGCTGTTGCAGGCTGGGCCGGCCCACACCAGCTGCTGCAGGCTGGGGCCGGCCCACACCAGCTGCTGCAGGCTGCTACAGGCTGGGGCCGGCCCACACCAGCTGTTGCAGGCTGGGGCCGGCCCACACCAGCTGGTGCAGGCTGGGGCCGGCCCACACCAGCTGGTGCAGGCTGGGGCCGACCCACACCAGCTGGTGCAGGCTGGGGCAGGCCCACACCAGCTGGTGCAGGCTGGGGCCGGCCCACACCAGCTGGTGCAGGTATGGGCCGGCCCACACCAGCTGCTACAGGCTGGGGCCAGTCCACACTAGCTGGTGCAGGCTGCTACAGGCTGGGGCCAGCCCACACCAGCTAGTGCAGGCTGCTACAGGCTGGGGCCGGCCCACACCAGCTGGTGCAGGCTGGGGCCGGCCCACACCAGCTGGTGCAGGCTGCTACAGGCTTGGGCCGGCCCACACCAGCTGTTGCAGGCTGCTGCAGGCCCACACCAGCTGGTGCAGGCTGGGGCCGGCCCACACCAGCTGGTGCAGGCTGCTACAGGCTTGGGCCGGCCCACACCAGCTGTTGCAGGCTGCTGCAGGCCCACACCAGCTGGTGCAGGCTGGGGCCGGCCCACACCAGCTGGTGCAGGCTGCTGCAGGCCCACACCAGCTGGTGCAGGCTGGGGCCGGCCCACACCAGCTGGTGCAGGCTGGGGCCGGCCCACACCCGCTGGTGCAGGCATGGGCCGGTCCACACTAGCTGGTGCAGGTATGGGCCGGTCCACACCAGCTGGTGCAGGTATGGGCCGGTCCACACCAGCTGGTGCAGGTATGGGCCGGCCCACACCAGCTGGTGCAGGTATGGGCCGGTCCACACCAGCTGGTGCAGGTATAGGCCGGTCCACACCAGCTGGTGCAGGTATGGGCCGGCCCACACCAGCTGGTGCAGGTATAGGCCGGTCCACACCAGCTGGTGCAGGTATGGGCCGGCCCACACCAGCTGGTGTAGGTATAGGCCGGTCCACACCAGCTGGTCAGGTATGGGCCGGCCCACACCAGCTGGTGCAGGTATAGGCCGGTCCACACCAGCTGGTGCAGGTATAGGCCGGTCCACACCACCTGGTGCAGGTATGGGCCGGTCCACACCAGCTGGTGCAGGTATGGGCCGGTCCACACCAGCTGCTGTAGGCTGGGGGCGGCCCACACCAGCTGGTGCAGGCTGGGGCCGGTCCACACCAGCTGGTGCAGGTATGGGCCGGCCCACACCAGCTGGTGCAGGCTGGGGCCGGTCCACACCAGCTGGTGCAGGTATGGGCCGGCCCACACCAGCTGGTGCAGGCTGGGGCCGGCCCACACCAGCTGGTGCAGGCTGGGGCCGGTCCACAACAGCTGGTGCAGGTATGGGCCGGCCCACACCAGCTGGTGCAGGCTGGGGCCGGTCCACACCAGCTGGTGCAGGCTGGGGCCGGCCCACACCAGCTGGTGCAGGTATGGGCCGGTCCACACCAGCTGGTGCAGGTATGGGCCGGCCCACACCAGCTGTTGCAGGTATGGGCCGGCCCACACCAGCTGTTGCAGGCTGGGGCCGGTCCACACCAGCTGGTGCAGGCTGGGGCCGGTCCACACCCGCTGGTGCAGGTATGGGCCGGTCCACACCAGCTGTTGCAGGTATGGGCCGGCCCACACCAGCTGTTGCAGGTATGGGCCGGTCCACACCAGCTGCTGCAGGCTGGGGCCGGCCCACACCAGCTTTTGCAGGTATTGTCCGGCCCACACCAGCTGTTGCAGGTATGGGCCGGCCCACACCAGCTGTTGCAGGTATGGGCCGGTCCACACCAGCTGTTGCAGGTATAGGCCGGTCCACACCAGCTGTTGCAGGTATGGGCCGGCCCACACCAGCTGTTGCAGGCTGGGGCCGGCCCACACCAGCTGTTGCAGGTATGGGCCGGTCCACACCAGCTGGTGCAGGCTGGTGCCGGTTCACACCAGCTGTTGCAGGTATGGGCCGGCCCACACCAGCTGCTGCAGGCTGGGGCCGGCCCACACCAGCTGGTGCAGGTATGGGCCGGCCCACACCAGCTGTTGCAGGCTGGTGCAGGCTGGGGCCGGCCCACACCAGCTGTTGCAGGCTGGGGCCGGCCCACACCAGCTGGTGCAGGTATGGGCCGGCCCACACCAACTGGTGCAGGCTGGGGCCGGCCCACACCAGCTGGTGCAGGCTGGGGCCGGCCCACACCAGCTGGTGCAGGCTGGGGCCGGCCCACACCAGCTGGTGGGTGGTGGCGTGAACACCAGTGAACACAAGTCACTGAACTTTCACTTCGCCTTTAGAAAAACTAATNAGTGTACTTGGCTTTAATACAGTTGCTTTTCAATATTTTCATTACTTTTCATATTCATATGTTCTGGTGTATGCGGCATTCCGAGAGTAGCATATGTGAGTGTTGATAACTTTGGATTACGTGGTGACTGAGGCCTCATCATTCTCTTAATTGGTCATCCCCCCTCCCTCAGTGTTATTACTCGTGTTTACCACCTTTTGTCCCTAGGATTTTCTCACTCAGACAGATCATCATTTGATACCCTGGTACTTTGATTTGTCCCGGGTCAATAGCACCCAATCTTTTGCAATCCGACCGAAGGAGGAAACAGAGGGCCATAGTTCCTCTAGCACGGACTACGTGCTGAGTTGGGACCTCAGCAACAGTTCCCGTCACCAGTTGACACTCGCACCCCTACACGTCGGTCAGAGATGATGATATTTACTTAGGGAATTAGCTTTCTTTTTTCAGAGCGCAAGTTCGCTAATTCTGTAAGTATCATATTTCATTTAGTGGGAAAACCCTTGCTTCTGTCCTATAGAGACTCGGCAAGTTATGCCTACATTCTTGGACTACCTTCTTCACTTTTGAAACAATTAAATGTTTCACTTGTTTTAGAAACTCATTTTCATTTATTTAGTAGGATTTTCTTGCCCTTATTCTCTTACATTGAGTACCGGGTACAAGATTTCCTGCGAATTTTGGTTTACTAATCATTTACCATCCTAAAATTAACGTTAATTGTTAACGATTAAATTCCACAGGATAGTTACCAGTTGCCACGTTATCCTGTTTCTGACATATACCTATATTTTATATACCATAACTATATTCGTTGTACATTTATTTGCTATCTTTCACCATGTTTCGTCTCCAAGCTTTCCCTAACGATCCAGCAGGTGAAATAGGGACCTTAAGTCGTGCCAAGAGGACCGAATTACAAGCTCTTGCCCACGACTATCAACTAGATGTCCCCAAGGAGCCAAAAAAATACTTACATAACTTATTATTGGGATCACCTCTTAGATGAAGGGAAGAATGACTCTGAAACTCACGAAAATGATTCTATTGCAGATAAACATGATCTGGCAGCGATGAAATTGAAGCTCGAACTTGCAAACATAGAGCGAGAACAACAAAAAGAAGCTCTCCAATAAGGGAACGAGAGATGGCCCTCAAGAAAGAAGAGGCTGCCATGAGAAGAGGCCGCCTAAGGAAGAGAACGGGAGATGGCCCTCAAAGAACGAGATGCTGCCCTACTCCGTGAGCGTGAGCGAGAGCAGCTTGAAGCAAGAAACGTGACCTGGAGACACAACAGGAGTACAATAAACAGCAAGCTGATAGTGCTCTCGAATATCGTCGACAAGAACTCACCTTGGAAACTACACACCACACTCAGCGCCAACAAGCTACCGCTAGTCTTCCCGTAAGTTTCAATGTCTCCCATGCAAGTAAGTTAATGCCACCATTCGTTGAGACAGAGATCGACGTCTTTTTCACCACCTTTGAGACCCTAGCTAAAAAACTTAGCTGGCCTGCAGATCAATGGTCTACCCTTCTCAGAGTGCATCTCACAGGTAGAGCTGCAGTTACTCTCAGTACCTTAGCGTCTGAGAATGACTACCAGACCCTGAAGCAAGCAGTGTTGGACGCCTACCTTCTCTCCACCGAAAGCTACCGACGAAAATTCCGTGATTATCTAAAGGCAAGTACCACCACCTTTCTAGAATTTGCCAATACAAAGAAAAGATATTTCATGAAATGGCTGGAAGCAGCACATGTCTCTACATTTGCAGAACTCGTCAACCTCATGCTAGTTGAGGAATTCTTGAGACGTGTTCCCCCTTCCGTCCGTTTATATTTAGCAGATAAAGAAAAAACCGACTACATCAAATGTGCGAAGTCGGCTGACACCTACAGCCTCATCCACCGGCTGACACCAGAACCACCTTCCAGTAAGAAGTCTTGGTACAGTTACGATAAAGTGAGTACAGATCAAGCGAGCTCTCAATTGTATTGTAAGTATTGCAAACTCTATGGACATACCATAGATAAATGTGGGAAGTCTCAATACAAAGGTAATATGAATCTACTAAACCCAAACAGACTCCTCCTAAGTCCGGTAAGCCTGTGATGAATGTTGGTGTTCCTGTTAATGATCTTTCTCTCTTCAGTAAACACCTGTATCCTGGAACTGTCTCTACCAACGGTACAGATTCGGAGGGACGTTTCAAATTGAAGATCTTGAGGGACACAGCGGCTCTTCAGTCCATAATATTGAAATCAGCTGTGCCTAACATCACCTACACCGGGGAAACCGTCTTCATCACTGACCTCACTGCTACCACTCCGTATCCACTCGCCAGAGTCCACCTGGATTGTCCCTTCGTGACCGGTGAAGTCCAAGTCGCCATCAGGGAAAAGCCTTTTCCCATGCCTGGAGTGCAACTTCTCCTGGGCAACGACTTGGCAGAAGATCTGCAACCGTCCAACCTGATCATCATGGACAAACCCCAGGTGTGTACCTCTGTAATGGATAATCCCATCTTTGAATATGTTCCAGCAGAGGTCCAAGAAAGTGATGAAGTTTCTCCTCCGGTTTTGGTGACCACCCGTGCACAAGCTGCACGACCGCAACCAGCTGACTCTACTGCTACCGCTGTCCCTCAAGACCCTCAGAATCTACCACCGAATCTTACTAGTTGGAGTTCCGTAAGTTACAGAGGGAAGATCTTTCATTAACACCATTATTCTTCCAGGCTGAGACTCAACCTGACAGTATTCCTGGGTTCTTCCTAGAGAATGAGTTGCTCTACCGCAGATACAGACCCAGTAAGCTGAAGGAGGATGACGATTGGGCCAATGTCGAACAACTAGTGGTTCCCACCAGCCTACGGCCCGATATTCTACACCTGGCCCACGGAGCACTTTCTCACTATGGTTTTAACAAAACCTACCACGGAATCAGACAAGACTACTACTGGCCAGGTATGGTTAAAACGTCAAACAGTACGTCAACAGTGTCATACATGTCAGATGGCAGGTAAACCTAACATCTCTATCCCCAGAGCTCCACTGACACCCATCCAGGTGCCTGCGGAACCTTTCCACAGACTCATCATAGACTGTGTTGGTCCTTTACCCGGACCAGTTCTGGCAACGCCTATATACTAACCATCCTGTGTCCTACCACCAGATTCCCCATAGCAGTTCCAGTAAAGAACATTACGGCTGCTACTGTGGTGAAACACTTATTGAAGATCTTCACCCAGTATGGATTTCCAAGGAGGTTCAAAGTGACTGTGGCACCAACTTCACCAGTGATCTCTTCAAGAAGACACTGGAAGAGTTCAACATCACACAGGTATTGTCCAGCCCCTATCATCCTGCTTCACAGGGTTCTCTTGAACGTAGTCATCAGACTATTAAAGCACTCCTAAAGAAATTTTGCAATGAAACCTTCAAGGACTGGGATAAACAACTTGACCTCATCATGTGCATTTTCAGAAGTCTCCCAATGAGTCTCTAGGAGTATCTCCTTATGAGATGCTCTACGGACGTAAGTGCCGTACTCCTCTCAAAGCTTTTAAAGACTCTCTACGTAATGCCACCTTCAGTGAGCATCAGAATGTGCCCCAGTTTCTTCAAAACTTAAAACACATTCTAGAGAGAGTACGTAAATTTGCTAATGACAATTTATAGAAAGCTCAGGAGAGGATGAAGACTCATTACGATCAAAACAGCAAAATATGGAAATTTAAACCAGGAGACTTCGTGTTGGCATATTTTCCTATCCCAGGTTCTCCATTGCAAAACAAGTTTTCAGGACCCTACCGCATCAAGGAGTGCAGAAACAACCACAACTACGTTCTTGAGACTCCAGATAGGCGGCGGAGACCCAGTTGTGCCACGTCAACCTCCTGAAGCAGTATCAAGGTACTCCCCCCACTGTGTTGGTATCAGTATCCACCTTTAAAGGTCCATACCTCCACAGTGAGACCTTCCCTGCTTCTCCTCCCGAAAGCACTAACACTGAGTCAGTGCCTTCCAACTCGGGAATCCTAACTGATCTTCATACCTATTTGCAGGACAGTAATAGTGCTCCTCTCATCAGAATCTTCAAGGAACACCAGGAGTTGTTCAGCGATGATCCACAAGAGTGTAATGTGCTTCAGCACGACATCCAGCTGCTCCCTGACACCCGGCCGATTCGTCAACCATTCTACCGAATCAGTCCGAGCAAAAAGGAAGTTATGCGTGCTGAAGTACAGTACCTCCTGGACCATGGGCTAGCCACCCCTTGTGAGTCCCTTTGGGCCCCACCCTGCATCTTGGTGCCGAAACCGCAAGGTAACGTGAGGTTGTGTACCGATTATCGGAAATTGAATCTTGTGACTGTCAAGGATGCTTCCCCATTACCTAGAATAGATGACATCCTTGACGCCATTGGTAATGCTCGGTATTTGTCTAAGCTCGACTTACTCAAAAGATACTACCAAGTATGTTTGACAGAGCGAGCTAAGGAAATATCTGCCTTCACCACTCCCTTTGGCCTTTACAGATATGAACGCCTTCCATCTGGACTATGTAATGCCCCGGCCACCTTCCAGCGAGCTGTCAACCGCGTCATCCAGGGCTTAGATAACACCTACGCCTACTTGGATGATATCGTTGTGGTAACTAACACCTGGAACGAACATCTGCTCCAGTTGCAACGATTGTTCGCCAAGCTCCTGACAGCCGGCCTCACCATCAACTTGGGCAAGTCCACCTTTGCTAAAGGTAAAGTGCGTTATCTTGGTCATGTGATAGGGAGTGGCAGCCTAGCTCCGTTAAACGTACACACTCAAGCCATACAGCATTACCCACAGCCTACCACCAGGATTCATCGGGTGGTGAGTGATGAGAGGGTTGCAGCCGGTACTCCCTCCTAGTGTGTATATATACACACATATATACACACACCTAGTGTGTGTATATATATGTGTGTGTGTATTCACCTAGTTGTATTCACCTAGTTGTGTTTGTGGGGGTTGAGCTCTGCTCTTTCGGCCCGCCTCTCAACTGTCTATCAACTGTTTTCTACTACTATTTTTTTTCCCCACCACACACACACACACACACACACACACACACACACACACACACACACACACACACACACACACACACACACACACACACACCCCAGTAAGCAGCCCGTGACAGCTGACTAACTCCCAGGTGTCACGGGCTGTTTTCGCGTCCCACCAGTGTTGAATAGTTTATCCTTGTTTACCCGGTCGATTCCTCTGAGGATTTTGTAGGTTGTGATCATGTCTCTCCTTACTCTTCTGTCTTCCAGTGTCGTAAGGTGCATTTCCCGCAGCCTTTCCTCGTAACTCATGCCTCTTAGTTCTGGGACTAGTCTAGTGGCATACCTTTGGACTTTTTCCAGCTTCGACTTGTGCTTGACAAGGTACGGGCTCCATGATGGGGCCGCATACTCCAGGATTGGTCTTACATATGTGGTGTACAAGATTCTGAATGATTCCTTACACAGGTTCCTGAACGCTGTTCTGATGTTAGCCAGCCTCGCATATGCCGCAGATGTTATCCTTTTTATGTGGGCTTCAGGAGACAGGTTTGGTGTGATATCAACTCCTAGATCTTTCTCTCTGTCCGTTTCATTAAGTACTTCATCTCCTATTCTGTATCCTGTGTCTGGCCTCCTGTTTCCACTGCCTAGTTTCATTACTTTGCATTTACTCAGGTTGAACTTCAACAGCCATTTGTTGGACCATTCACTCAGTCTGTCTAGGTCATCTTGTAGCCTCCTACTATCGTCCTCAGTTTCAATCCTCCTCATAATTTTTGCATCATCGGCAAACATTGAGAGAAACGATTCTATACCCTCTGGGAGATCATTTACATATATCAGAAACAGTATAGGTCCAAGAACTGACCCCTGCGGGACTCCACTCGTAACGTCTCGCCATTCTGAGACCTCACCCCTCACACTGACTCGTTGTCTCCTGTTGCTTAGGTACTCCTTTATCCAATGGAGTACCTTCCCTTTCACTCCAGCTTTTTCACTAGCCTCTTGTGTGGTACTGTATCAAAGGCTTTCTGACAATCCAAAAATATGCAGTCTGCCCACCCTTCTCTTTCTTGCCTTATTTTTGTTGCCTGGTCATAGAATTCAAGTAACCCTGTGAGGCAGGACCTGCCATCCCTGAACCCATGTTGATGCTGTGTTACAAAGTTCTTTCGCTCCAGATGCTCCACTAGCTTTCTTCGCACAATCTTTTCCATCAGCTTGCATGGTATGCAGGTTAGAGACACTGGCCTTTAGTTCAGTGCCTCCTGTCTATCT
>WNGS01006863.1:47032-48349 GCA_020271785.1 Procambarus virginalis
ACTAACAAGGAGACACTAGTGGAACACTAACAAGGAGACACTGGTGGAACACTAACAAGGAGACACAGGTGGAACACTAACAAGGGGACACTGGTGGAACACTAACAAGGAGACACTGGTGGAACACTAACAAGGAGACACTGGTGGAACACTAACAAGGGGACACTGGTGGAACACTAACAAGGAGACACTGGTGGAACACTAACAAGGGGACACTGGTGGAACACTAACAAGGAGACACTGGTGGAACACTAACAAGGGGACACTGGTGGAACACTAACAAGGGGACACTGGTGGAACACTAACAAGGGGACACTGGTGGAACACTAACAATGGGACACAGGTGGAACACTAACAAGGAGACACTGGTGGAACACTAACAAGGGGACACAGGTGGAACACTAACAAGGAGACACTGGTGGAACACTAACAAGGAGACACTGGTGGAACACTAACAAGGGGACACAGGTGGAACACTAACAAGGGACACAGGTGGAACACTAACAAGGGGACACTGGTGGAACACTAACAAGGGGACACTGGTGGAACACTAACAAGGGGACACTGGTGGAACACTAACAAGGGGACACAGGTGGAACACTAACAAGGGGACACAGGTGGAACACTAACAAGGAGACACTGGTGGAACACTAACAAGGGGACACTGGTGGAACACTAACAAGGGGACACTGGTGGAACACTAACAAGGGGACACTGGTGGAACACTAACAAGGGGACACAGGTGGAACACTAACAAGGAGACACTGGTGGAACACTAACAAGGGGACACAGGTGGAACACTAACAAGGAGACACTGGTGGAACACTAACAAGGAGACACAGGTGGAACACTAACAAGGGGACACAGGTGGAACACTAACAAGGAGACACTGGTGGAACACTAACAAGGAGACACAGGTGGAACACTAACAAGGGGACACAGGTGGAACACTAACAATGGGACACTGGTGGAACACTAACAAGGGGACACTGGTGGAACACTAACAAGGGGACACTGGTGGAACACTAACAAGGGGACACAGGTGGAACACTAACAAGGGGACACTGGTGGAACACTAACAAGGAGACACTGGTGGAACACTAACAAGGGGACACAGGTGGAACACTAACAAGGGACACTGGTGGAACACTAACAATGGGACACTGGTGGAACACTAACAAGGGGACACAGGTGGAACACTAACAAGGGGACACTGGTGGAACACTAACAAGGGGACACTGGTGGAACACTAACAAGGGGACACTGGTGGAACACTAACAAGGGGACACTGGTGGAACACTAACAAGGGGACACAGG
>WNGS01006864.1:0-18689 GCA_020271785.1 Procambarus virginalis
CGGCAGCTTTGTTTCGTTAGTTTAAATCTATGACCTCTTGTTCTTGAAGTTCCGGGTCTCAGGAATTCTTCCCTATCAATTTATCGATTCCTGTTACTATTTTGAACGTAGTGATCATATCGCCTCTTTTTCTTCTATCTTCTAGTTTTTGCATATTTAATGCCTCGAACCTCTCCTCGTAGCTCTTGTCCTTCATTCTGGGAGCCACTTGTGGCCATGTCTTTGCACCTTTTCCAGTTTGTTGATGTGCTTCTTAGATATGGGCACCATACAACCGCTGCATCTTCCAGCTTTGGTCTAACAAAAGTCGGAACAATTTCTTAGTATTTCTCCATCCATGTATTTAAAACAATTCTGCGTTAGAAAGTGTAGCATATGCTCCTCGCACAATTTTCTTAATGTGGTCCTTAGGTGACAGTTTCTACTAGAACCACCCTAGATCCCTTTCTTTGTCAGAATTCTTTAAAGATTTCTCACATAATTTAGGTTGTGTGGGTCTATGTTCTCCAATTCCCACATCCATAACATGGCATTTTATTCACATAAATTCCATTTGCCAAGTGTTGCTCCATATACTTATTTGTCCAGGTCTTCTGAAGGGCAGACAATCATCTAGGTTCTTATCTTCCCTATTATACTTAGCATCATCAGCAAACATGTTCATATAAATTCTGTATTCCCTGGTAGATCGTTTATGTAGACAATGAACATTACCGTTGCAAGAACTGAACCCTGTGGTACTCCACTCATGACATTCCTCCAATGCGATACCTTGCCTCTGATTACGGCCTTCATTTTTCTGTCAGTTAGAAATTTTTCATCTAGGTTAGAAGCTTACCTGCCCCCTCCAATATGTTCCAGTTTCCAGAACATCCTCTTATTGGGAACTCTGTCGAAAGCCTTTTTTAGGTCCAGATAGATGCAGTCAACCCACCATCTCTTTCCTGTAAATCTCTGTGGCTCGATCATAAAAACTGTGTAGTTCGTTACACAGGATCTTCCAGATCGAAAACCATACTGTCTGTCTGATATTATATCGTTTTCCTCCAGGTGTTCTACCCATTTATTTATTATTTTATTATTTTTCCAATATTTTGACTATTACACTTGTCAATGATCAGGTCTATAATTAAGGGGTCTTCCCTGCTTCCACTTTTGTAGATTGGAACTATGTTAGCCTTTTTCCACATCATCAGCTACAACTCCTGTAAACAGGGATGCCTGAAAAATCAGTTGAAGTGGAATGCTGAGCTCAGGTGCACATTCTCTCAGAACCCATGGTGAAACTCCATCTGGACCAACTGCTTTGTTCTTACTTAGCTCCTTGAGCATTTTTTTCCACTTCACTCTTACACCTCTATGTGCTCTATGTTGTTCTCTGGAATTCTTATTGTGTCTGGTTCCCTGAAGATTTCATTTGTACAAACACACTTTGGAACTTTTCGTTTAGTGTTTCACACATTTCCTTTTCATTTTCCGTGAATCTATTCCCCCATTTTCAACCTCTGAATATTATCCTTTACCTGCATTTGTTGTTTATGAATTTATAGAATAGACCTGGTTGTGTTTTACATTTGTCTGCAATCCTTTTTCAAAATTTCTTTCTGCCTCTCTCCTCACTGCCGTGTAGTTGTTTCTCGCGTCTTTGTATCAATGGTATGTTGTGGGTTGGCCTCCTCCTGTATTGATTTCATTTTTGTGTCTTTTGGTCTCTGGCCCTTTTGCAATTTCTGTTGAACCATCCTGTTTTCCTAGTTCTGCATCTCTGTTTTGGTATAAATTTTTTTGTGCCTTATCATATATTTTCACAAAACTTGACATACATCTCATTCACTTCCTTGCCTAGCAACAAGTCTGTCCAATTATACTCACTAAAAATTTTCTAAGGTCGCCATAATGTCCTCCCTGAAGTCAGTTTTTTTCAACTGCTTCAACCTCCTTATTTTCTTCCAGATTATGACGCATTGCATACTTTATTCCCAATAAGACATGGTCACTTTTACCCAAGGGAGGAAGGTACTGAATGTCAATATCTCTTCCTCCTTCCTGGTAAATATCAAATCTAGCATGGAGGGAACGTCCCCTTCCCTCATCCTCGTAGCTTGTTTAACATGTTGAAACAAGAATGTTCCAGGATGAGGTCTACAAATCTACAGGTCCAAAAATCTTTCGTTTTAGCTTCATATGCTTCCCAGTCTATGGATTTCGAGTTGAAGTCGCCGACTATCAACAGTCGTGATCTATTGTTATCCGCTCTCGCTATAATCTCTCTCATTATTGTTATAGACCTTCTCGTTTACTATCTAGCTCCTCCTTTGACCATGTGCTGCTCTTATGGTGGTCGTGTGAGCTGGGAGTAATATTCTCAGGTACTCGGGCTGCATGTGTTTCGGGGCTCCTTCCCTGAGTGCCCTGTAGTACCGCCCTTGGGGCTTGGGGTCCCTTCCACAAGTCGCCTTGGGTCTACCTCTGTTGGCCTTTCGCTGCTGGTGTGTTTGGGCACCCCGAGTGTGTGGGGGGTTTTCCTCCCATGTTTGTCTTGGGGTAAGTGGTAGTTATTGCACTGGTGGGGCACGGGGTACCGCGTAGCTAGTTTTCACCTATAACACTGGCCGGCTCTGTTCCCTCTGGATACGTTGTCCACTTGCGTGGTTTTTCTTTTCTTTTGCCTGGTGGGGAGGTCTGCCTTGTTTTCCCCCCCCCCCCTTATGTTAGGGTTGTTGTGTGATGGCACCCTATGCTCCGCCCTCGTGAGTGGACACATCCCGTGAGTGGACATGTCCATGAGTTCAGCTTTTAGCAGTTTGCTTGGTAGTTTGGGGCGCCGGTTATCAGTACCCTGCCTACGATAACCCTTAGCAGACCCAGTTTAGGGGCCCTGGAAAACCCCGGGGGCACTTGGGCCTGATGGAGGAGACCCCTGTGTCCCCTCTCGCTTTGTGCGAGTTTGATGGTTGCTCTGTCTCCTTACCGCAGGGCGACACTCATTGTTTTTGCCTCCGTCATGCTGTCTGTGGGTCGGTGACACATTCGACCCCGAGTCTGCGAGCTTTGTTTCTTGTTTGTGGCTCTGATCACCCAGTCTGTTGTTGACATTCTTCGGGTGCAGGCGGCTCATGCGTTGCCGGGTAGGTTGTTGCAACGCACTGGTTGATTGCTTCTCCGGATGCCCCGAGGCTGCCCCGTTTTGGTTCTCAGGACCTGTGCTGGGGTGTTGGTGCATCGGCCTTGGTTAGTCCGCGCCCCCGCATTATTCCCCTGCTGTGGTTTATTCAGAATGCTTCCGGCTCCTAGGCGTCTGAGGGCTTTGGGGTCAGGGCGGGGTTCGAGGTTTGAAACTCGGGCAGTTTCGGGGATTGCGTCAGAGGCATTCAAGTCTGTTCCTCCAGCCGAAGCTCTGGGGTGAACCAGTGGCCCACTCTCTTCCTGCTCTTTTGCCGCCCGGCTTTTTCTTGTGAGGCCGGGGCTTTGGACGACAACTCGACCCTCGGGGCCTGACGTGGTGGTTCCCAAGGTTGGGGAGGTGCAGACTTGGGGGTTTGGGCCCCGTTGGACCCGCCTAGGTTTACCGACCTTCCAGCAGGACTTACCGTTACAAGGAGTGGGATTTTCCTTTTCCCCCCCTCAGCGTACAAGTTACCTTGGGCGTCAGTCCTCTCCGGGTTCGGTTCCGTGTACCTTCCGGTCCATCGGCTCCGTCTTTCTGTAGGGTGTTTTCTTTACTTTCCCACATTTCTTCTCTGGGACCTATGTTCTGCATCATGCCGCAGTCATTTTTTGATGTCTCGGGTCCTGCTTGTCCATTGGTCGCGGATGCTCTTGGGTGCATCTGTCCTGCTGTTATTTTGTGCTTGTTGGTCTTGGTTCTCAAAGGTTTGAGTGTGTCTTCGATGCTTCGAAACAATCACCCATGGCGCATGTGCCGTGGGTGATTGTTTTGTTTTGGTCGGTGTAGCAATGTGTTGGTGTTCAGCACACTTTTTGCCGGGTTATACACTGCTCTCACTCATCTTATCTCTCCAGTCATCGCCCCCTGGTTATTGGGGTCATTTTGGGTTCTATGTGGGGAACACTTCTTGTTATTTCTCTACTTATGGGTGGAGGAGGGGGGGGGGGTGGCTAGGTGTGGTTCCTCCTCCGCCTCTCCACTGCACCTGCTCTCCTGCACAAGCATCTCTGGACATGCTCTACTAGCATTGCTCCCAGACTATTACACGGCTATGCTGTATCGTGACCCGATAGTGCCTCTGCTCTACAGGTGAGGTTATGCGGTCTGGTGACTTTGTCAGCCGGGACACTTATTCATTGCCTGTAGTTCCGTACCTGGCTGCACCCTTTTATGTTCCAAACCATATTGATATCTGACCCACATAGCAGTTGGGTCGGCCCATGTGTTGCATTTCCGCGGTGGTCGCCCAAGTTGACATCGGCGGGCACTACTTTTTCTGTTCAACATTTCCCTGTTGAATTGATGCATTGAATGTAATGAAACTCCATTTTCTGGGTGAGTCCCGGAGGCTCTCCAGCAACCCTCCCTCCCTCCCTCCGGTCTGCAGTTTTTCATGTTTTTCTGGGGGAGCCCCATCGGCTCTCCGGAGTTATCCCAGGCTGATATGCTAATATCAGTCTTTGGCATCAGTCATGTGCATGGAGTTCTTAGGCCTACCGGGGACCACAGCCAGAACCGGGCCCCTTCAGAGAGGCAAGGGGAGCAATGGCCTATAGAAACCCCCGTGTGGTTGGAAGCATTCTGTGTCTGCCATCGACCGGAACAGGCACCCAGAAAGGAAAGCGCCTTAAAACAAACCCCTGTTCTGGTTAAAATTGCTACCAAAAGCCGAACTAGTAGATAGAACTCCCCAACAGAAAAAACAAGCAAACTAGTGTGATGTCACACGTCGCCGCGCCGCCGTCTGTGCAGCTTTCCCTCCCCGGGAGGGGAGAAGGGGGATCCCCAGACCCTTCACGCCGGCTACCCACACCTCAGTTCTTGAGGCTGATGCTATAGGTGAAGGTCGTGTGCTCTGGCTCCGGTGTCACTACAGCACTGTGCTTCGTGTGTGGTGTTTGTTTTCTGTGGGTGCGAGAGCCAGGAGTTATCTTCAGTACTCGGGCTGCATACACCTAGGGCTGCCTTCCCTAGGTGCCCTGTAAGTACTGCCCTAGGTGCTTGGGGCCACCTTCCACAGGCTCCTCGGGATCTGCCTCTGCTGGTCCGTTCTACCGTTCGGTTTTTCAGCCGCCTGTTGGGTGTTCTGTTCTCCCTTGTTACCTGCAGGTAAGAGGCAGTTTGCACTGGTAGGGGCGCAGGGTGCTGCACAGCTTTGTATTCCCGACATAGTGGCCGGTTCTGTTCCTTGGGGTTCGCTGTCCTCTTACGGGGTTTTGTTTTTCTTTTTGTTTTTATCTTGTGGGGTTCTGCCCTATTATTCCACTGGTGTTTGCCCTTCCACGGTTCTTCTCGGTGGCGCCCCCTGCTAGGTCCCTGTAAGTGTATACGTCCCTGGGGTACAGCTATAGAAGTTTGCTTGGTAGTTTTGGGCGCCGGTTAGCTGCACCTTGCCTGGGACTACCTGAGCGCGAGTCCTCTTAAAGTAAATGCTCAGGACTCTGGGAATCCCCTAGGGGATGCGTGGGTCCGATGGATGTGACCCTGGAGTCCCCGCTCGCTGTTTGCAAGTTTGACGGTTGCTCTGTCCCCTTGTCTCGGGGTGACCCTCATTGTTTTTGCCTTTGCCACGCTGCCTGTTGGGTCGGTGATACTTTCGACCCTGAGTCCTGTAAGTGTTGTTGCTTGCTTGTGACTCAATTTACCCAATCCTCTGATGATTCTATTCGGGTACAGGCGGCGCATGCATTGCAAGCTAGGTTTCGTCTGCTGCAACGTGCTCGGTTGGTTGCTCATCCAGATGCCCCGGGGCTACCCTGGTTTGCTTTTTGAGACCCGGACTTGTGGGTGGGGGTCGCTTCGATCCTGGTTCAGTCCGCACCTCCTCGTCCTTCCCCTTCTGTTGTTCGTTCTGACCCCCCCCCCCCAACCTGCTTCCGACCCTGAAGCGTCTGAGGGTTTCGGAGTCGGAGCAGGGGTCACTTGATCTCGAGACTCGGGCAGCTTCGGGAATGCCCCTTCCGGGAGGGCGGCAGAGGCATTCGAGTCTTGTCTCCCGGCCGAAGCTTCTGGGTCTGACCAGTGGGCCCCCTTTCTTCCGGCTTCTACGGCTGCTCTGTCCTTGTCTTGTGGGGTTGGTGCTTGGGAGAGGACTCGGCCCCGGGTCCTGCTGTGACGGACCTCGAGGCTGGGGAGGAGCTGACTTGGGGGCCCTTGGGCCCCGCTGGACCCCACCTGGGTTTTTCTTCCCTCTGAGTGAGGCTTGTTGTTACAAGGTGTGGGGTTTTCTTTTCCCCCCTCTGCGTACGAGTTGGATTTGGTGTCGGCCCCTCCCCGGGTTCAGTTCCGTGTTCCCCCGAGTGTGTTGGTTCCGTCTTTCCAGAGGTTTCCGGCTTATCGCATCCAACCTGGTGTGGTGCGGGTGGCCTTTGTAGCGTACTTCCTGCGTGACCCGGATTATGCCTCAGAAATGGATTCGTCTGAGTTCAGGTTTGGGACTTCGTTCCCTTTCTGGTTCCGTTACGAGTTTCCGGAGTCTTCCTGGCTAGTGGACTGCCCCTTGTTTGTTCTGGATTCCTGGCATTCCTTCTGTCATTCCCGCATGCTAGAGTGGCGGGAAGCTTCCACAGTGATTCAGGTTTTCTTGGGGAGCGAGCTTGAGTACCTGAACGAGTGCTTGTTTGCCCCTGCTCTTCCCCGCGATGTGGGTGTTGTTCAGCTTCATGTGCAGGTTCCCTCCCTTTCGGCGGTGCTCGTGGTGGAAGTCTTGCACGCCCGGGGCCTTTTGGCTTCAGCCTTGCAGTTCTTTTCCCTCCTGGAGCTGTCCTTGGATTGGCTCGTGGAGGATGTGAGGACGCTTGGGTCCATCCCGGGGTCTGGCGCCTTGTCCTCGGCAGCGCGTTCATCGGCTGCCTTCTTGAAGCTTTTCACGCCGATTTTGCGGGATGCGGTTTCCCTGTTCTGTGCTTCCCGTCTCGCGTGTCGGCAGGCAGTGCTGGGTTCCTCCGTGTAATCTGATTGGGCTGTGGCTCTTAGGCTGTCGTCGCCTTTTTATCCTCTTCTGTTTGAGGAGTCGGCCATGGCGCAGTTTATCCAGGCTGCGTCGTCGGCTTGTCATCCGATGTTGGACTTGTTGGTTTTCCGAGGGTCCCGGGGTGGGTCTTCCCGGAAGGGTTGTGCCAGGTCTCGGGGTTCCTCTCGTCATGGTAGGCCACTGGTGTCAGGTTCGGGTTCAGCTCCTGCTTCGGACCCGCCCTCGTTTGGTCGTCACGGTGTTCTCTCTGTGCGGGGTTCTGGGTCTCGTAAGGGGCGCTGGCCCTTTCGCGGTTTGTCCCATTGACGGGGCGATGGGGAGGAGGCTTGCGCTGTTTGCCCACGCCTGGTCCCACAATTTGTGGGCCTTTCAGGTCGTGTCTGTCGGCCTGTGGTGACATTGGGGGGGTTGGGGCTGGCAGGGCAGGTTTCTTCCCTTGCACTCTATCAGGTCATCTTGGAGTGGGTTCGCTTGGGCGTCGTCGAAACGACGTCGTCCCTCAGATGGGTTTCCCGTCTGTTTCCGATCCCAAATCGGGACTGCGTGGACCTACGGTTCATTCTGGACTTGTCCCGTCTGAACTCCTGGGTTCATTGCCCCTCCTTTTGGATAACTATGCTGTCTCGGGTTCGGCTTCTCTTGGAGCCGGGCGCTTGGATGGTGTCCCTGGATCTCCAGGACGCTTATTAGCATGTCCTGATTCATCCGAGGTTCCGGGACTGGCACGGTTTTGTTGTGGGGCATCTAAGTTACCGCTTTCATTGTCTCCCGTTCGGGTTGAACCTGGCACCTCGCGTGTTCACGCGCCTTACGCAGGTCGTGATGGCCCGTTTGTGTCTCTTAGGTGTTCGGGTGTTGGCCTACCTCGACGACTGGCTGGTTTGGGCTCCCAGCAGGTCGGCTTGCTTGCTAGCCATGGATTTGGTTCTTTCCCAGCTCGCCGGGTTCGGGTTCTTGGTGAACTGGAGGAAGTCCCATCTGGTCCCCTCTCAGGTTTGGACTTGGCTGGGTCTCGTTTGGGACTCTTGGACCTCTTCCTTGTCTCTCCCTCTGGAGTCTCTCCTGCGGCTGCAGTCCCGCCTTTGTCTGTTTTTGGTGGGCCCTCGGGTCACCCGGCGGTTGCTCGAGGGGCTGTGTGGGAGCCTGAACTTCGTGATGGTAGTCTACCCGCGGGGTCGGGTTTGGCTTCGTCGGCTGTTCTGGTTCCTTCGGGGTCGCCCCTTCCGCCTCTCTCGTGATCTCTGGGTTCGACCCCCGGGAGCCTTGCGTCGGCTGCTGCGTCGCCGGCTTCCTCTTCAGGTTTTTTGGGGATCACTGCCTTGGAGCCTACCCAAGCCCTCGCTTGATGTGTACACGGATGCGTCGTCTTTCGGCTGGGGCTTTGTGACCAGTGCTCACCAGGCCGGCCAGGGGCATTGGGGGTCCGTCTTTCCGTCGAGCTCACAGCACGGTGCGGGAGTTCGCGGCGGTGTGGTTTGCTCTTCGGGCGATTCAGGTCGCCCGCGGATCGGCGATTCGGCTCCATTCGGATTGCTCTCTGTTGGTTCATTGCCTGAACCATGGGGGTTCGATGCGGTCTTTATCTCTTTGGGGTTGGTCACTTCGGGTGACTCGTCTGCTGAGTTCTCGGGGTTTGGCTCTCCTGGCGGTTCACGTACAGGGAGTGTCCAACGTCTTGGCCGATGGCCTGTCAAGCTTCGTTCCCCCTCTCCACGGAGTGGACGGTCGACGACGCTTCCTTCCGTTGGCTTTGCCAGACGTTCGGGCGCCCCCAGGGGGACCTCTTCGTGTCGGCATGGTCAAAGCGCCTTCCCGTGTATGCGGTGCCCTTCCCCAATCGCGAGGCCGTCGGGGTTGATGCCTTTTGGCTGGACTGGTCGAGGTAGAGGTTCCTGTACCTCTTTCCCCGGTTCGGCTGTTGCTCCAGGTCCTGACTTGCTTGGAGACTTACCAGGGAAGAGTTGTCCTGCTAGCCCCTTGGTGGCCGGCCCAGCCTTGGTTTCAGGCGCTGCTTGCTCGGTGTCCGAACCCGAGGGTTTTCCCGCGGCTCTGCCTCTTTCAGCAGATCGGGCTGGTTCGTTCTTCTCCTTGAGTCTTCGCGGATGGGTTTTTTGACTCGAGTCTATCATCATCTCTATGGTGATCAGGTGGCCTCCTTGTTGGTGTCCCACCTGAGGGCTTCTTCTCAGCGGCAGTATGAAGTTTCCTGGCAATACAGTACAACCTCAATTCAACGTACTATATGGGACCACCTCCAGTTCATTGGAGCGTTGGATTCGTTGCAAGAGGTGACCTTCAGGAGGCGATGCGTCAGTGTCTTTTTTTTTTTCTTGTACACAATAAAAATGCATTATCATATTACATACTGTACCTATATTTTACTACTCTACTAAAAAATACTGTAATTCATGTATTTACCTTATTGTTGGAGTTATGTCCATCTTGAAGTTTTGTGTAGTTGTGAATGCTCTACAGTAAATAGGTACTGCAGTGCATTAAGCCGTTAGCAATGTATTATTAAAAGTAGTTTTGGTGTATGTTGAGTACTACAATACAGTTCATGAAAACTATTGTACACTAGAATTACTGCAACTTTAATTTTAACACTATGTACACACTTAAATTTAACACTTATTCTAATTGTTCACTTCACACACAATATTTTTAGATGTTTGCATCAGCTTTGCTGGTGCTCGCTGCTGCTGTGTTGGCTTCAGCTGCTTTTGTGCTGGTGCTGGGTACGGCTGTGCTGGTGCTGGGTACGGCTGTGCTGGTGCTGGGTACGGCTGTGCTGGTGCTGGGTACGGTTGTGCTGGTGCTGGGTACGGCTGTGCTGGTGCTGGGTACGGTTGTGCTGGTGCTGGGTACGGTTGTGCTGGTGCTGGGAACGGTTGTGCTGGTGCTGGGTACGGCTGTGCTGGTGCTGGGTACGGCTGTGCTGGTGCTGGGTACGGTTGTGCTGGTGCTGGGTACGGCTGTGCTGGTGCTGGGTACGGTTGTGCTGGTGCTGGGTACGGCTGTGCTGGTGCTGGGTACGGCTGTGCTGGTGCTGGGTACGGTTGTGCTGGTGCTGGGTACGGCTGTGCTAGTGCTGGGTACGGCTGTGCTGGTGCTGGGTACGGTTGTGCTGGTGCTGGGTACGGCTGTGCTAGTGCTGGGTACGGTTGTGCTGGTGCTGGGTACGGTTGTACTGGTGCTGGGTACGGCTGTGCTGGTGCTGGGTACGGCTGTGCTGGTGCTGGGTACGGCTGTGCTGGTGCTGGGTACGGCTGTGCTAGTTAATTTTCTGCTAGTTCGTGAAAAATTTTGACTCATTTTCATTTGTTTCCTTCTTTTTGTCATGTCCTTGAGACAAATATCTTTCATCGTCCTTAGGTGTTGATAAAAGCCTGGTAGCTCTGGATTGTCAGTTTGTGAAACAATATCAAGGAGTTTTTCAACATAGAACAATGCGTCAGCACACGTAGCAGATTGTAAACTGCTATCATTCTCATCCTCATCTTCCTCTCCGTCGTCGTCAACAGTGCCAGTAACATTTTGTATAATCTCATCATGTGTTAAATGACCAATGGGTGGATCGACTGCATCAATACCTAACCACTCCTCCACATCGTTCAGCGTCAACTCCACCTCACCAGCGTCACGCAGTTCTTGATAAATATCATTTGAAAATCCTTCAAAATCCATTTCTTCCTCAGTCACTTCATCAGCATGATGAAGCAACAGTTTTTTCCAACAATTTCTTAATGTTGACTCTTTAACTTCATCCCAAACTTTAGCCCAGTTGTAAATGGCTTCCTTAATTGAGTATTTTTTGTAACGTTCCAGTGTTGCTTGACCTCGCGAATCGGTTCCTAGCCTTTTGTCTTCATCTGACTCAAACACCACCATGATTTCTTTATTCATTGCTCGTTTGTAGAGCCTTTTCATTGCATATATAACACCCATATCCATTGGCTGGATCAGAGAGGTGGTATTGGGAGGCAAGGCCATACATTTGATGCGTCCATCATGTGACGTTAATGTGTCGAGCCCTACATGAGCTGGGCCATTGTCAACCAAGAGTAATGCCTTGACATCATTCCGTCTCACTCCACACTTCTTTATCTGAAAATCTCTTACTTCTTTGCAAAAATGATTTTTGAACCAGTCTACAAAAATATCTCCAGTAAACCAAGCTGTTTTAGAGCTGTAGTAGACCACAGGTAGCTTGTTCATTAAATTTTTCAAAGCACGTGGGTTTTTTGACTTCCCCACAATGGCGGACTTTGTTCTGTGACTTCCGTCTGCATTTGCACACAGTGTGGCAGAAACTTTTTCTTTGTTTACCTTACGGCCAGGAACACTCTCATCTAGCCTAGATGCCAAAGTGTTGTTCTGCAAGCATTTCCAATTAAAGCCTGTTTCATCGGCATTGTATACCTGAAAACGCCTTAGATCATTTGTTATTATGTAATCATTTAATTTACGCTTAAATGGCTCGACAGAATCCGTATCTGCACTTAATGATTCTCCACAAACTTTCCTGTTCTTAATATTATGTCTATTCTTAAATCTTTGCAACCATCCATCACTTGCTCGAAAATCTGGAATGTTCATCTTTTGTGCAAATTTATCGGCTGCTGTCTTAATGGCGTCGCCGCCAAGTGGCATCCCCACAGAGCGCTCCTGGTTAAACCATTTATACACAGCTTCATTCAAATTCGTATTTGCATAACCTTTTATTGTTTTCCTTTTATTTAATGTACCACTATCACTCGAAGCAAGGAACTTCCTAATATCATCTTTCTGTCTCTTGATATCACACACCGTACTTTTCCTGACATTAAATTCTGCTGCCAGCCTAGTAACAGAGTAGCCATGTTCATGTTTCTCTATCATGTCTAATTTCTGCTCAATGGATAAAAAACTTCTCTTCCTCTTTGTAGATACAGCACGATTAGCAAGCCCTTGAGACATCTTGTTGTATATTAATAAAACTGTAGTAAAAAAAATGGTAAATTCCACGATTATTCTTTCACCGGCGGACAAACACGTCACTCGCACGCAGACAAAGCTAACGGCACTGGGTGCCTACTGTATGAACGCAGACTAGGTCTATACACCCTCCAGTAGGCTGGTGTTTAAGCCAGATCCAGTAACATAAATTTATCTCAAATATTGGATTTACATCATATTATATATATTTTAGGTTATGTATTTAGATTAGTAACATTATTAGGATAATAAGATATAAAAAACTTATTTTAGAACTGATTTATTAATTTTATTATTTCGAAGCCGTAGTCACTGAACTGTGGCGACGAAATGAAACGAAACGCATGGTGCTGTATGTACAGGGATTAGACCCGTCCACTCGCGCACGCTGGAGTTGTTCCAATAACAAATAATTTCTCAAATAGCAGATGTCTATCATATTACAGTATATTTTCGGTTTTATTTAGTTTAGTTTAATTAGGATAATAAAAAGCTATTAAAGCATTGGTTTTAGAAATGATTTATTAGTCTGAAACTTTCAAAGTCATGGGTCACTGAACTATAACGACACAGACGAAAGAAAACCAAGTGAGGTTTACAGAACAGTAATATTCCCTTATCTGTCCACCCTCACTCACCTTGTTTTATCACAGAAAATGTCTGTAAGGAGATTTTACGACATGTAGCTTGCTAATCACGCTTCAGCCTTTAAATTAATTTACAAAGATACGTCTGCCACAAATCAGTGAACGAAAATTATGGAAACTCGGTCGTTCATTTGTGTGGACCACTCTGGCTGGTATCTGGTTCATATGGTTGACTTGTTGTGTGGACCATTCTGGCTGGTGTTTGGTTCATATGGTTCACTTGTTGTGTGGTCCACTTAATTGTGTGATCCAACTTGTCTTATGAAGGAATTATTAATTGTAAACTGTGATAGAATGAGACAGTTTTCCACAACTCTGTGAACTCTGTCCCAACATTGTAAGCTTGTGGACCACTTGTGCGGTCCACTTGTGCGGTCCACATGTGCGGTCCACTTGTGTGATCGAACTTGTCATATGAGGGAATTATTAATTGTAATCTGTGATAGAATGGGAAAGTTTTCCACCACTCTGTGAACTCTGTCCCAACATCGTAAGTTTGTGGACTCACTTGTGCGGTCCACTTGTGTGATCAAACTTGTCATATGAGGGAATTATTAATTGTAATCTGTGATAGAATGGGAAAGTTTTCCACCACTCTGTGAACTGTGGAGCACGAGGCAGAAACAAATGGGCAAAAGTTTCTTTCACCCTGAATGCCCCTGTTACCTAGCAGTAAATAGGTACCTGGGTGTTAGTTAGCTGTCACGGGCTGCTTCCTGGGGGTGGAGGCCTGGTCGAGGACCGGGCCGCGGGGACACTAAAGCCCCGAAATCATCTCAAGATAATCTCAAGATAAACTCTGTCCCAAAATCGTAAGCTTGTGGACCACTTGTGGTCCACTTGTGTGGTCCACTTGTGTGGTCCACATGTGTGGTCCACATGTGTGGTCCACATGTGTGGTCCACTTGTGTGGTCCACTTGTGTGGTCCACATGTGTGGTCCACTTGTGTGGTCCACTTGTGTGGTCCACATGTGTGGTCCACTTGTGTGGTTCACATGTGTGGTCCACTTTTGTGGTCCACTTGTGTGGTCCACATGTGGTCCACTTGTGTGGTCCAACTTGTGTGGTCCAACTTGTCATATGAGAGAATTATTAATTGTAATCTGTGATAGAATGGGAAAGTTTTCCACCAGTCTGTGACCTCTGTCTGGACATCGTAAGCAAATCCGAACATCCCTCGCTTCGGCGAACCATTGTGCGTCGAACCGGTTGAGTAAATCCAGTCTGAAAAGTGTGCGAACTAGCCGGAGATTCGTTGAATCGGGGTACGTTGAATCAAGGTTGTACTGTACTTCTGTTTCTTTTTGCGTATTCGTCGTGTTAGTTCGTTGTCTACTAGGGTGGTCTTGTCCTTTCTCTCTTGGTTGTTTCAGGACTGTCATCTTATGCCTAACATTGTCGCCTCGTATCGTGCAGCGCTGTCGGAGCCGCTTCAGCTTGCCTTCGGTATCGATGTTACGTCTATGCCGTTTCGCAAGCTGTCTCGTGCTTTGTTTCACCTCAGGCCTGCTCATGCGCTGCCTGAGCCGTCCTGGTCTTTGGACAGAGTGCTCGCTTACCTGTCGTCTCCTCGTTTCGTTGTGGCCCCTTCGGTCCGGGATTGTTTCTCCAAGGCTCTTTTCTTGTTTTCATTAGCCTTTGGGGGTCGGGTCGGGGAGCTTTATGCTCTCCTCCAGCGCAGGAGTTTTTGCTCTTTTGGTCGTGGAGATTGTTTTGTTCACTTGCAGACGTCTCCTTTTCTGGCGAAGAATGAGACTGCTGCGTTCCGGAGGGGTCTGTGGGTGGTTGATGCTTGGTTGGTACGGCCGGGGGTGCATTATGCTTTGTGTCCGGTTGCGGCGCTTCGCCGTTATTTACGCACCACGGCTTCTGTGTCCAGGGACGCGCTTTGGGTTGATCCCGGTTTCCCTTCTTCCCTGTTCGCGTGTTCGGGTCTCCCAGGTCGTCTGCAGGGTTATCAAATTCAGCCAGCCTGTGGTCTATCCCCGTGCCCATGACATGCGTAAGTTTGCAGCTCTTGCTGCCGTCTTTGGAAATATGTCTTGGTCTGATATTCGGGCGTGGGGTTTTTGGCGGTCGAACAGGGTCCTGGCTGCTCGTTACCTCGTGAATGTCCCTGGGCCCCGTCGGGCCTGTGTTGCTTTGGGTCGGCAGTTGCAGCCAGTTGTCTCAACTTCGAGTTGAGGAGCGAGCGACGACCGTCTCCTGGGTAAGTCCCTCTATTTTTCCGTCTGTGGGTAGTTAGCTCTGGGGAGCCGATGGGGTTTCCCCCAGAAAACCAGTGTTGAATGTAATGAAATGCCATTTTCTGGGTAAGTCCAGGAGGCTCCCCGGCATCCCTCCCTCCCTCCCTCTGGTCAGCGTTTTTTTCATCTTTTTGACATCCAGCCTTAGAACTGAGGTGTGGGTAGCCGGCGTGAAGGGTCTGGGGCTCCCCCTTCCCTCTCCCTGGGACGGGGGTGCTGCGCAGACAGCAGCGCGGTGATGTGTGGCATCACACTAGTTTCCTTGTTTTTCTGTTGGGGAGTTCTATCCACTAGTTCGGCTTTTGGTAGCAATTTTAACCAGAATAGGGGTTTGTTTTGAGGCGCTTACCTTTCTGGGTGCCTAATTCGGTCGATGGCAGACATAGAATGCTTCCAACCACACGGGGGTTTCTATAGGCCATTGCTCCCTTGCCTCTCTGAGGGGGGCCCAATTCTGGCCGAGGTCCCCGGTAGGCCTAAGAACTCCATACACATGACTGATGCTAAAGTCTGACATTAGCATATCAGCCTGGGATAGTTCCGGGGAGCCTCTGGGACTTGCCCAAAAAATAGCGTTTCATTACATTCAACGCTGGTTTTTATATCCATCCTCAGAACTGGGGTGAGGATCGCTGGCGCAAGGGTCTGGGGCTCCCCCTTATCTCTCTTGGGGAGGGGGGGGGCTGCGCAGACATGCGGCTCGGCTCGTGTGACATCATGCTTGATGGCTCGTTTTTTTTTTGGGGGGGGGGGAGTTCTCTCCACTCGTATGACAATTTTCGTTTTTAACCAATATATTTATAGAGATTAATTAAATAGGGATTTTGTTTTGTGGTGTTTACCTTTCTGGGTGCCTGTCTTGATCGATGGCAGATATAGAATGCTCCAAATCACATGTGCATTTCTATGGGTCATTGCTCCTCGTGGCTCTGTGAGGGAGCCAGGTTCTGGCTCGTGGTCCCTGGTAGGCCTAGAACTCCACCCATATCGGCTGATGCAAAATAATTAGGGTATCCATATCAGCCATGGATAGCTTGGGGGGCCTCCGGGACTCACCCAGAAAATGGCGTTTCATTACATTCAACGCTGGTTTTTTCAATTGGTTGAAACAGAGGACCTATGAAGTAACAAATTCCCATTAAGATGTCTCTGGAGACCTGCAGGCCACAAATTTCATGACATTGTTTGTGGTGGAGAGATGTTATCACTGAAAATTGAGGCTTTGAGTTATGAAAAATACCATTATGAACAAATTAGTCTGCAGGCTTATGCATACTCAGACAGGGTAACATACTGTATTGGCACCACAGAAAACTTTTCAAGCTATTCCTGTGAGGTTATAAATGTCACCAGAGAATATTTAATCTGGCCCAGCATGACTGATTGGCCAATTCATAAACTCCCCGCCGTTCTTCTGAACTCTCCGTTGACATCACCAGTGACATCCATGAAAGCACATTGGATAACTACCAGCCAGCCTGCTTGGCTCCCTATGCTGACAGCCACCAGACAGTAGCACCACATACCTTCATGGTTCTTGCCCCTGGACCACCCAACACACTTCCTAACTCAAACTGCCTCTGAACACAGCTGAAATGGAGTAGCAAGGGTGGGATTGAACAGCAGAATGATCCAATCAGAAAGCTGCTTCTTATATACAGCATATAATTCAGCTGCTTCAGAGGGTAAGTCTCAAAAATGGAAGAAAAAAATGAGAAGGCACCGGTGGCTTGTAGAGTTACACTTGATGGGTGTTGTAGGTTGAGCACACCACTTGGCCAGAGTGGTAATTAATTTAGGTAATCACTTGGTTGTTACCCGTGTTACCGAGGTCAGATTTGATATGGTTTGACTTTTCTAAAAGAGATGCTGTCAGTCATTCTGTGCTGGAATGAATTCTTCAGGAATTCCTTAGCATTTTTATAGAAATTCGGGGACAACATGAAATATTTCCTTTAGCACTGTACTGTGTTGTTCTGCCTAACTGCATGTTCTTTTCCAATGGAAATTGCCAAACCCTTGGTGTGTGCCCCTCAAAAGTAAATGTTCCCAGTATCTTGAGGTCCTGCTCAGCTACACCTCAAATTTGTATACTGTATTTACATTTTTTCAGTATTTTTGGTTGTCATAACTATACATTTGGTGTCAAAATGTTTGCAAATGAATGTTGTTAAGTATAGATGCAAAAAAACAAAAAAGTAGTTTTGATAATGCAGTAGATTATGTGTGATGGAGCTGAAAATATGATTCCTTATTAATTAGCATTTCAACAAATCTCATTTTTTTTCACTGTAAATAGAAAATATTGTATACTGTGTATGTATTTAATTGTGCACACATGATCAGTATATATAACAGTAAAAGGAAAATAAATATAACATTTCAGAATTTTATGTCAGGTAATTTGCATAGGAAAGAGAATGCACTCACATGTAGAGCAATTACAGTATTCTCTTGAGCGATGGGGTGGTTGGCCGAGGGAATCTGTTGGCCCGATACAGTACTTTGGTGTATTCTCCAATAAGCTCTGCCTATTTGAATGTTTACTGTCGAAATACAGAAGAGACATTTTAGCATCATCATAATGCTAAAGAGTTAACAGGTTTATTTATTACAGGATGTACTGATTCTTTCCCAATTTATGCGTGCTGATGGTGGTATGTTGCATCGGCGTGTCACAGGACTCTGTGGAAAACAGCAAAAAAGAGTCAGACTTTTAGTGGCTATGGCACAGAGAGCTGGTAAGGACATAGTAACATATTTAGTATTTTAAATTTAATTCTGATTTGCTGATAACTAGTTTTGGATGCTTTATTATAATGGATTTGAGTAAATATTCTCTAGATGTGTTTCATGTTAGCAATTTTGTCAGCTTTGGTAACCGGGTTGGTTACCCAGTTTGAAGTCTCGGAGCTGCCCCGCTTGGGATTTAGGGACCAGGATTTAAGGGTGTTGGTTAGTTCAACCATGGCTCAATCCGCGCCCTTGCTTCCTTCCCAGGTGGGTTTGTTTGCTCACCCCCTTTCCCCGCTTCCAGCTCCCAAACATCTGAAGGTTTCTGGACCAGGGCAGGGTTTAGCTTGTGATGAGGCTTGGGTAGCTTTAGGGATTGCCCCTTCCAATTCGGGGATGGATGTTGAGCCTGATTTCCCCGTTGAGGCTTCAGAGTCACACCAGCAGGCTCCTTTCTTTGAAGCTTTTCCCCAGGACTTTTTTCAGCCTGCCCTCTATTCAGGGTGGTGGGGATGGAAGAGGGCTCTGCCCCAGGGACTGTGTCGGAGGTTCCCAGGGCTCTGGTGAAGTCTGCTCGGAGCACTTTGGCTCCTTTAGATCCTGCCTGGGCCCTTCTGCCTTCTGGGCAGGATTTATTGTTGAAGGGCCCCACTCAAGGGCCCCACCCTTCTTTTCTGGCGAAGAACGAGGCGGCTGCTTTCCAGAGGGGTCCTTTGATCATTGATGCTTGGTTGGTCAGGCCGGGGGGTGCATCATGTGTTGTGTCTGGTTGTGGCTCTTCGCCGTTATCTGCACGCTTTGGCTTCGGTAGCTGAGGATGTGCTTTGGGGGTTCATCCGGTTTCCCTTGAGACCTGTTCCAGGGCTCAGGTCTCCCAGGTCATTTGCAGGGTAATTAAGTTTAGCTAGCCGGTCGGGTCAAGCGGACAGCACGCTGGACTTGT
>WNGS01006867.1:0-12522 GCA_020271785.1 Procambarus virginalis
AACCTGACTGACTTCCGAGGAGATGGGTCAGGAGACCGCCAAGCCATTGAGTACCCTGTCTCGGTAGTGGTGAAGGCAGAGGTAGCCGACGAGGAAGACGCTGGAGAAGATGAGACGGTGTCTATTCAGCCGGTTGAAGATATCGACGTAGATATAGCGTGGCTGTTTGATGAAGGTCCAGCTCAGGAAGATGAAGTCTCGGTGAGGCCAAAGTGAAGATAGCCCAGCCAAAGAAAAATCATGTGAAGAGAGCGAATCTGAGTAGACCCAGCCTGCTGAAATTAAGGGTCGGAAGGTGAATGCAACTGTGCTGAGCAGAAGTAAGGAAGGATGTGGACATACTGAGGACGGGAGTAGAGCGTCAAGTGGTCCACGAGCACAGAGGCATTTGGATAGTAGAGTTGAGTTGTTTGAGATGTCAGGAGTTGACATGTTTCACAGAAAACGCGGAGGAGAGATAGTGAAGAAGAGTAATAGCCGAGAAAAGGGAAGGAGAAGAGACAGTATGTGTGGAGAGATGCTTATGAGCACTCTAGGAGAGGTAAAGCAACATGTACGATCGAGTGCTGTTGGACGTAGTACAGGACTCGGAGAAACTTTTAGGGAACAAAGATGAGTTGAAGGAGAAGAAATAGAGTTGTATAGAGGCGAGAAGTGTGAGAAAAGGATGGTGATACAAGCATGGAGGAGTAGAAGAAAGCCGAGGACTCGATGGAAGTCAAACAGAATGAGGTCTCAGATAAATGAGGAGATGAAAGGGAGGATCGTCGGTGAAGACGAGAAGTATGATGGCAGGAGACGAAAGTATAATGACAGTAGATGGAAGTGTGAAGACGACAGAGGAGGTACAGACAGTAGATGTCTGACTCTGGACGTGAAGAGAAGAAGACAAGGAAACGGAGGGTGGAAACAATAAGTAGAGTTGACCGATGGAGTGCAGGCGTCCAAGGAGGACAGCCTAGCCAAGAGGTGTCAGAGAAGTCAAATCGTTTGTGAGAAGATCATGTTTCGGGCGAGTTATGAGCCAGATGTTACCAGGTAACTTTTCCGATGATCGAAGTCTTTGTCGAATTTGGCCCTAAAGTTGGGATGGAGGTGGTTTTCCCAACTTCTTTCAGTGCATTTCACTTGTTGACCGTCTGTATCGGTTACAATAATTTCCTTACATTTACTCGATTCATTTTCATTTCCAGCTTACAATTATGTCCTCTCGTCCTACTTTCTTTCAATTTAATGAGGCTGTCATTGCCCAACTCATCTGCTCCCCTCATTATCTTGAACGTTATAATCATATCCTCTCTGTTCCTGATCTCCTGTAGGGATGTAATATTAAGTTATCTTAACCTATTTTCATAGCTTAACTCTTTTTCTCTCTGGTACTAATCTTGTTGAAAGCATATGCCTTTTTACCTTCTAGTTTTATACTTCACGACTTGCGACTACCATGCAGGTGCTGCATATTCCAGTGTTTTGTCTAATAAAGGATGAGTAGATTGTCCTCGTTTAGGTTTTTATGCGATGTTCTAATGTTTGCCATCATCCCATATACTGCCATTGTTCCCTTCTTAACTTATTCTTCTGGTGTTACTGTTGCAATTATATAACTCCTGAATCTTTTTCTCTTTCTGGATCCTGTTTTTCCTTCTCCTTATGGTGTAGATTCCTTCAGGTCTTCTTTCTACTTTTCCCATCTTTATTACTTTACATTTATGGGGGTTAAATTTCAGCAAACATTTGTATACCAATTCCTGGATTTTGTTAATGTCTTCTTATAACTTTCTGCAAGCTTCTACGAGTTCTTTGTACATTCCTCATTAGTTTTGCTCCGTCTGCAAACATTGTCATATATGAGCTCACTCCGCCATTGAGGTCATTCACTTTGATTAGAAACGGAAGTGGTCCCAAGACTGAGCCTTGGAAGACCTCACCTGTTAGTCCCTGACTGTGACTCTTGGTTTTCCCTTCGTATGAAGCAATGCAGGTACACAAACATTTCCTAAAACACTGTCAACATCTGTTGCAAGCAAGGCTGGATTACTTTGTTCTTGGTCTCATTTATAATTCCAGGATAAGCAAAATTAAGTTTAAACAAAATTAAGCCAGTATTCAAGTGAGAACAATAATCTTCATTTTTTTACATCTGCGTATCTTCAGGAACCTTTTCTCATATCTTAAAATGTTAATCCTTGTGGCAACTGTTTTGTTTTGATCGGGAAAACCAAATACCAAGTCTTCTCTTAATGTTATTAATACACAACCATCATGCACACAGTAAAAATACATATACAGCCATAAACAATCCTACTAAGGTAAATAGTTAAATGGAAACAAAATAATATCGCCATCATAATTGTTAACGAATACAACTATAATTAAATATCACCACATAACTCTCAATCCTAGGCACCAAGAGCGTGGCTGACGGCGGTGGTGTCTTGTGTCTCTACACTCTCAAGAACCCCGGGGTCCCCGAACGTTGCCTGCCCACACCCTGTGGTCTTACCTCAGTACAGTTCCACCCCACGGTGAGTCCTGCCCACACCCTGTGGTCTTACCTCAGTACAGTTCCACCCCACGGTGAGTCCTGCCCACACCCTGTGGTCTTACCTCAGTACAGTTCCACCCCACGGTGAGTCCTGCCCACACCCTGTGGTCTTACCTCAGTACAGTTCCACCCCACGGTGAGTCCTGCCCACACCCTGTGGTCTTTCCTCAGTACAGTTCCACCCCACGGTGAGTCCTGCCCACACCCTGTGGTCTTACCTCAGTACAGTTCCACCCCACGGTGAGTCCTGCCCACACCCTGTGGTCTTACCTCAGTAAGTAGAATAATATTATGGGTGAGGTAGATATTGTGGTGTTGGCGGTTCCTTGGGTACTCACCTTCCTTTTAAAGATCTCATCGACATATCCGTTATAGTATCTCATACTGACTAGGACCCGCTTTACTGTATTCACTCAACCTGTATCCATCTGCAGCTGTGTGAGAGAGCAAGGTTGACACAGGCGTCGACAACACCTGCCAGGGCACTCACTACCTGACACAGGCGTCGACAACACCTACCAGGGCACTTGCTACCTGACACAGGCGTCGACAACACCTGCCAGGGCACTCGCTACTTGACACAGTCGTCAACAACACCTGCCAGGGCACTCGCTACTTGACACAGGCGTCGACAACACCTGCTAGGGCACTCACTACTTGACACAGGCGCCGACAACACCTGCCAGGGCACTCACTACTTGACACAGGCGCCGACAACACCTGCCAGGGCACTCGCTACTTGACACAGGCGTCGACAACACCTGCTAGGGCACTCACTACTTGACACAGGCGCCGACAACACCTGCCAGGGCACTCGCTACTTGACACAGGCGTCGACAACACCTGCCAGGGCACTCACTACCTGACACAGGCGCCGACAACACCTGCCAGGGCACTCGCTACTTGACACAGGCGTCGACAACACCTGCCAGGGCACTCACTACCTGACACAGGCGCCGACAACACCTGCCAGGGAACTCGCTACTTGACACAGGCGTCGACAACACCTGCTAGGGCACTCACTACTTGACACAGACGTCAACAACACCTGCCAGGGCACTCACTACTTGACACAGGCGTCGACAACACCTGCCAGGGCACTCACTACTTGACACAGACGTCGACAACACCTGCCAGGGCACTCACTACTTCACACAGGCATCGACAACACCTGCCAGGGCACTCACTACTTCACACAGGCGTCGACAACACCTGCCAGGGCACTCACTACTTGACACAGGCGTCGACAACACCTGCCAGGGCACTCACTACTTGACACAGGCGTTGACAACACCTGCCAGGGCACTCACTACTTGACACAGGAGTCAACAACACCTGCCAGGGCACACACTACTTGACACAGGCGTCGACAACACCTGCCAGGGAACTCACTACTTGACACAGGCGTCGACAACACCTGCCAGGGCACTCACTACCTGACACAGGCGTCGACAACACCTACCAGGGCACTTGCTACCTGACACAGGCGTCGACAACACCTGCCAGGGCACTCGCTACTTGACACAGACGTCAACAACACCTGCCAGGGCACTCACTACCTGACACAGGCGCCGACAACACCTGCCAGGGCACTCGCTACTTGACACAGGCGTCGACAACACCTGCTAGGGCATTCACTACTTGACACAGGCGCCGACAACACCTGCCAGGGCACTCGCTACTTGACACAGGCGTCGACAACACCTGCCAGGGCACTCACTACCTGACACAGGCGCCGACAACACCTGCCAGGGCACTCGCTACTTGACACAGGCGTCGACAACACCTGCTAGGGCACTCACTACTTGACACAGACGTCAACAACACCTGCCAGGGCACTCACTACTTGACACAGGCGTCGACAACACCTGCCAGGGCACTCACTACTTGACACAGACGTCGACAACACCTGCCAGGGCACTCACTACTTCACACAGGCATCGACAACACCTGCCAGGGCACTCACTACTTCACACAGGCGTCGACAACACCTGCCAGGGCACTCACTACTTGACACAGGCGTCGACAACACCTGCCAGGGCACTCACTACTTGACACAGGCGTTGACAACACCTGCCAGGGCACTCACTACTTGACACAGGAGTCAACAACACCTGCCAGGGCACTCACTGCTTGACACAGGCGTCGACAACACCTGCCAGGGAACTCACTACTTGACACAGGCGTCGACAACACCTGCCAGGGCACTCACTACTTGACACAGACGTCGACAACACCTGCCAGGGCACTCACTACCTGACACAGGCGTCGACAACACCTGCCAGGGCACTCACTACTTGACACAGACGTCGACAACACCTGCCAGGGCACTCACTACTTGACACAGGCGTCGACAACACCTGCCAGAGCACTCACTACTTGACACAGACGTTCACAACACCTGACAGGGCACTCACTACTTGACACAGGCGTCGACAACACCTGCTAGGGCACTCACTACTTGACACAGGCGTCGACAACACCTGCCAGGGCACTCACTACTTGACACAGACGTCGACAACACCTGCCAGGGCACTCACTACCAGACACAGGCGTCGACAACACCTGCCAGGGCACTCGCTACCTGACACAGACGTCGACAACACCTGCCAGGGCACTCACTACTTGACACAGACGTCGACAACACCTGCCAGGGCACTCACTACTTGACACAGGCGTCGACAACACCTGCCAGGGCACTCACTACTTGACACAGACGTTCACAACACTTGACAGGGCACTCACTACTTGACACAGGCGTCGACAACACCTGCCAGGGCACTCACTACTTGACACAGGCGTCAACAACACCTGCCAGGGCACTCACTACTTGACACAGACGTCGACAACACCTGCCAGGGCACTCACTATCTGACACAGACGTCGACAACACCTGCTAGGGCACTCACTACTTGACACAGGCGTCGACAACACCTACCAGGGCACTCACTACTTGACACAGACGTCGACAACACCTGCTAGGGCACTCACTGCTTGACACAGGCGTCGATAACACCTGCCAGGGCACTCACTACTTGACTCAAGCGTCGACAACACCTGCCAGGGCACTCACTACTTGGCACAGGCGTCGACAACACCTGCCAGGGCACTCACTACTTGACACAGACGTTCACAACACTTGACAGGGCACCCACTACTTGACACAGGCGTCGACAACACCTGTCAGGGCACTCACTACTTGACACAGGCGTCGACAACACCTGCCAGGGCACTCACTACTTGACACAGACGTCGACAACACCTGCCAGGGCACTCACTATCTGACACAGACGTCGACAACACCTGCTAGGGCACTCACTACTTGACACAGGCGTCGACAACACCTGCCAGGGCACTCACTACCTGACACAGGCGTCGACAAAACCTGCCAGGGCACTCACTACTTGACACAGACGTCGACAACACCTGCCAGGGCACTCACTACCTGACAGGCGTCGACAACACCTGCCAGGGCACTCACTACTTGACACAGACGTCGACAACACCTGCCAGGGCACTCACTACTTGACACAGACGTCGACAACACCTGCTAGGGCACTCACTACTTGACACAGGCGTCGACAACACCTGCCAGGGCACTCACTACTTGACACAGGCGTCGACAACACCTGCCAGGGCACTCACTACCTGACACAGGCGTCGACAACACCTGCCAGGGCACTCACTATCTGACAGAGACGTCAACAACACCTGCCAGGACACTCACAACTGCCAGGGGTGTACAACATCTGCATTTTGCTTTTCTTCTAGGGCTTCTGTGATTTTGTCATAGTGGTTGAGTAACTGTGACAGACAGGATCTTCCCGCTCTAAATCCATGTTGTCCTGGATTGTGCAATTCATTGTTTTCCATAAAACTAGAAATTTGATTCCTAATCACTCTTTCAAACACTTTTATTATGTGTGATGTTAGTGCAACTGGCCTATAATTTTTTGCCAAGGCTTTACTCCCCCCCTTGTGCAACGGAGCTATATCTGCAGATTTAAGTGCTGCTGGTATCTCCCCTGTATCCAGGCTCTTTCTCCATATTACGCTGAGTGCTCTCGCTACTGGTACTTTACATTTCTTTATGAAAATTAAATTCCATGAGTCAGGCCCCGGAGCTGAGTGCATAGGCATACTGTCAATTTCTCTTTCAAAGTCTTCCGAGTTCGTGGTAATATCCGTTATATTATCTGCAGCTTGAATGTCATTCATAAAGAAGCTGTCTGGGTCATCAACTTTCATGTTGTTAATTGGTGTGCTAAACATAGCCTCATACTGGCTTCTTAGAATTTCACTAATCTCTTTGTTGTCCTCTGTGTACATACCTTCATTTGTAATTAACGGTCCAATACTGGTCGAGGTTTTGGATTTTGATTTAGCGTATGTGAAAAATATTTCGGATTTTTCCTTATCTCTTGTATAGCTCTCTGTTCCAATTCCATTTCCTCAGACTCATATGATCGCTTCAACGTTTGTTCGATTTCTTCTATCTCCCAGCTTAGGCTTATTTTCCTCGCTTGTGATAGTTGTGTCTGCCGAAGCATTTCCGTTATTTTTTTCCTTCTGTACAGTCGTCTGCGTTCTCTTTCTAGAGTGTTCCTCTTTCTGCCCCTCCTCACAGGCACATGCTTCAAGCAGACCTTGTAAGCTTCAGCTGTCAGTTGAGCTATTCCCTGTGTGGGAGTTTTGTCGCTTAAGACCGTCTCCCATTGAATGGTTGAAAGGTCCACATTTATTTTTTCCCAGTCAATCCTCTTATTGTTGAAATTGAATTGATTGAATATTCCTTCTCGCTTGTTGGGTCTCTTAGATCTACTACCGTTATTTATGCTAGTTCGCACTTCAATGAGCTTATGGTCTGAGTATGAAGTATCTGAGATTGTTATGTCTCTGATTAGTTCATCATTGTTTGTGAATAACAAGTCTAGTGTGTTTTCGTTCCTAGTTGGTTCTGTAATCTGTTGATTGAGCGAGAATTTGTCACAGAATCTCAAAAGATCCCTGACCTGTGGCTGGTTATTTCCCGGGTCATTCCCTGCTATGATATTTGTGTTTGCCATTCTCCATCTTAGACTCGGTAAATCGAAATCTCCAAGGAAGATAATATCTGGAGCTGGGTTTGCTAGGTCATCAAGTATGTTCTCTATTTTGTGCATCTGCTCTGTGAATTCCTCAACCTGATGATGTACTGATGGGTAACTATACCCAGCTATATCTGTACTAGTGTATGTCTGTTTGGTTGTCTGTCTGTTAGAGGTTAGAGAGCCAGAGACTTGGCGCCAGTTTCACCAGACATTAAGCACTTGCAATAGCTTAAGGATACTGCATTAGAGCAAAGTTCATGCTAGGTTTCACTTACGAGATGGAAAGTGAAGGTAAGCTGGCTTTTCGAGATGTAACGTAACATTGTAACAGTCTTTACAATATATGGTGGTCCTTTCACACTGTGGTCCTTAGTAAAGGACATGCATGTAGTGAGTGCCCTGGCAGGTGTTGTCGACGCCTGTGTCAAGTAGTGAGTGCCCTGGCAGGTGTTGTCGACGCCTGTGTCAAGTAGTGAGTGCCCTGGCAGGTGTTGTCGACGCCTGTGTCAGGTAGTGAGTGCCCTGGCAGGTGTTGTCGACGCCTGTGTCAAGTAGTGAGTGCCCTGGCAGGTGTTGTCGACGCCTGTGTCAAGTAGTGAGTGCCCTGGCAGGTGTTGTCGACGCCTGTGTCAAGTAGTGAGTGCCCTGGCAGGTGTTGTCGACGCCTGTGTCAAGTAGTGAGTGCCCTGGCATGTGTTGTCGAAGCCTGTGTCAGGTAGTGAGTGCCCTGGCAGGTGTTGTCGACGCCTGTGTCAAGTAGTGAGTGCCCTGGCAGGTGTTGTCGACGCCTATGTCAAGTAGTGAGTGCCCTGGTAGGTGTTGTCGACGCCTGTGTCAAGTAGTGAGTGCCCTGGAAGGTGTTGTCGACGCCTGTGTCCGGTAGTGAGTGCCCTGGCAGGTGTTGTCGACGCCTGTGTCAAGTAGTGAGTGTCCTGGCAGGTGTTGTCGACGCCTGTGTCAAGTAGTGAGTGTCCTGGCAGGTGTTGTCGATGCCTGTGTCAAGTAGTGAGTGCCCTGGCAGGTGTTGTCGACGTCTGTGTCAGGAAGTGAGTACCTTGGCAGGTGTTGTCGACGTCTGTGTCAGGTAGTGAGTGCCCTGCCAGGTGTTGTCGACGCCTGTGTCAAGTAGTGAGTGCCCTGGCAGGTGTTGTCGACGCCTGTGTCAAGTAGTGAGTGCCCTGGCAGGTGTTGTCGACGTCTGTGTCAGGTAGTGAGTGCCCTGCCAGGTGTTGTCGACGCCTGTGTCAAGTAGTGAGTGCCCTGGCAGGTGTTGTCGACGCCTGTGTCAAGTAGTGAGTGCCCTGGCAGGTGTTGTCGACGTCTGTGTCAGATAGTGAGTGCCCTGGCAGGTGTTGTCGACGCCTGTGTCAAGTAGTGAGTGTCCTGGCAGGTGTTGTCGACGCCTGTGTCAAGTAGTGAGTGTCCTGGCAGGTGTTGTCGACGCCTGTGTCAAGTAGTGAGTGCCCTGGCAGGTGTTGTCGACGCCTGTGTTAAGTAGTGAGTGCCCTGGCAGGTGTTGTCGACGACTGTGTCAGATAGTGAGTGCCCTGGCAGGTGTTGTCGACGCCTGTGTCAAGTAATGAGGGTCCTGGCAGGTGTTGTCGACGCCTGTGTCATGTAGCGAGTGTCCTGGCAGGTGTTGTCGACGCCTGTGTCAAGTAGTGAGTGCCCTGGCAGGTGTTTTCGACGCCTGTGTCAAGTAGTGAGTGCCCTGGCAGGTGTTGTCGACGCCTGTGTCAGATAGTGAGTGCCCTGGCAGGTGTTGTCGACGACTGTGTCAGATAGTGAGTGCCCTGGCAGGTGTTGTCGACGACTGTGTCAGATAGTGAGTGCCCTGGCAGGTGTTGTCGACGCCTGTGTCAAGTAATGAGGGTCCTGGCAGGTGTTGTCGACGCCTGTGTCATGTAGCGAGTGTCCTGGCAGGTGTTGTCGACGCCTGTGTCAAGTAGTGAGTGCCCTGGCAGGTGTTTTCGACGCCTGTGTCAAGTAGTGAGTGCCCTGGCAGGTGTTGTCGACGCCTGTGTCAAGTAGTGAGTGCCCTGGCAGGTGTTGTCGACGCCTGTGCCAAGTAGTGAGTGTCTTGGCAGGTGTTGTCGACGTCTGTGTCAGATAGTGAGTGTCCTGGCAGGTGTTGTCGACGCCTGTGTCAAATATTGAGTGCCCTGGCAGGTGTTGTCGACGCCTGAGTCAAGTAGTGAGTGCCCTGGCAGGTGTTGTCGACGCCTGTGTCAAGTAGTGAGCGTCCTGGCAGGTTTTGTCGACGCCTGTGCCAAGTAGTGAGTGCCCAGGCAGGTGTTGTCAACTTCAAATCTTCCCATAGTAGAAAAACAGCATGTCAAGGATTTGGGAATAATGATGTCCGACGATCTAACGTTTAGGGAGCATAACCAAGCAAATATCGCATCCGCCAGAAAAATGATCGGATGGATTACGAGAACTTTCAAATCTAGGGATCCCTTCACAATGGTTGTACTCTTCAAGTCACTTGTGTTGTCCCGTCTCGAGTACTGCTGAGTACTCACTTCCCCCTTCAGAGCAGGAGAGATTGCTGAAATAGAGGGAATACAGAGAACATATACAGCACGAATAGACGAGATAAAACACCTAAATTATTGGGATCGTCTCAAAGCTCTCCAAATGTACTCTCTAGAAAGGAGACGAGAGAGATACCAAATAATATACACGTGGAAAATACTGGAGGGCCAGGTCCCAAATCTACACAGTAAAATAACAACGTACTGGAGTGAACGATATGGAAGAAAATGCAAGATTGACCCAGTGAAGAGCAGAGGTGCCATAGGCACAATCAGAGAGCAATGTATAAACATCAGAGGTCCGAGGTTGTTCAACGTCCTCCCAGCGACTATAAGAAATATTGCCGGAACAACCGTGGACATCTTCAAGAGAAAACTGGACTGTTTCCTAAGAGAAGTCCCGGATCAGCCGGGCTGTGGTGGGTATGTGGCTCAGCGGGCCGCTCCAAGCAACAGCCTGGTGGATCAAACTCTCACAAGTCGAGCCTGGCCTCGGGCCGGGCTTGGGGAGTAGAAGAACTCCCAGAACCCCATCAACCAGGAAACAACCAGGAAACCACAGACGTAGTGGACCGGTTTACACTTCTGCTTATATACGCTTGACTGCATTCCACTGTATCGTCACCGCTCGCCAGATCTGGCCTTTCCAGCACTGAACATAAATGGGCATTCGTACACAGTGGATTCAGGCATTATTCGCTGGGACTTTGGATCTCTTAACGAACATCATCAGTCTTTAGAAGATTGTCAGCGCACTTGTGCCTGTTGGTGCCTGCACTAACGTCCCACATAATAAAAGTATTTGAGAGAGTGATTAGGAGTCAGGTCACCAATTTCATGGAGACCAATGACCTTCACAACCCAGGCCAACATGGATTTCGAACGGGAAGATCGTGCCTCTCAAAGCTACTTGTTCCTCTCTACGACAAAGTCACTGAGACATTGGAAGAAACACAGAATGCTGATGTGGTATACACGTACTTCGCAAAGGCTTTCGATAAATGTGACCATGGAGTGATGGCACACAAAATGAGGTCAATGGGAATAACCTGTAAAATAGGATGCTGGATACTCAGTTTTCTGTCAAACAGGACTCAACGAGTAACAGTCAACCATATAAAATCGAGTCCAAGCGCAGTTAAAAGCTCTGTACCTCAATGCACAGTCCTTGCTCCGCTGCTTTTCCTTATTCTCATATCAGATATAGACAAAAATACAAGTCACAGCTTCGTATCATCTTTTGCTAGGATGAGGTCAAAATGAGGTCACAAAATGAGTGACACAAAAATCAGCATGAAAATTACCTCGGTTGAAGACATTGAAAAACTTCAAGTAGATATTAATAAAGTTTTCGACTGGGCAACAGAAAATAACATGATGTTTAACAATGATAAATTCCAGGTACTCAGGTACGGGAAAAATGAGGACCTTAAAATTAAACATAATAGAGGATACAAAACACAATCAAATGTGCCCATAGTAGAAAAACAGCATGTAAAGGATTTGGAAATAATGATGTCTGATGACCTAACGTTTAGAGAGCATAACCAAGCAAATGTTGAGTCAGCCAGAAAAATGATCGGATGGATTACGAGAACTTTCAAATCCAGGGATCCCATCACAATGGTTGTACTCTTCATGTCACTTGTGTTGTCCCGTCTTGAGCACTGCTCAGTACTCACTTCCCCCTTCAGAGCAGGAGAGATTGCTGAAATAGAGGGAATACAGAGAACATATACGGCATGCATAGACGAGATAAAACACCTAAATTATTGGAATCGTCTCAAAGTCATCCAAATGTACTCACTAGAAAGAAGACGAGAGAGATACCATATAATATACACGTGGAAGATACTGGTGGGCCAGGTACCAAATCTACACAGTAAAATAACAATGTACTGGAGTGAACGATATGGAAGAAAATGCAGAATAGAACCAGTAAAGAGTAGGGATGCCATAGGCCCAATCAGAGAGAACTGTATAAACATCAGAGGTCCACGGTTGTTCAACACCCTCCCAGCGAGCATAAGAAATATTGCCGGAACAACCGTGGACATTTTCAAGAGGAAACTAGATAGTTTCTCCATGAGTGCCGGACCAACCGGGGTGTGGTGGATATGTGGGTCGGCGGGCCGCTCCAAGCAACAGCTAGTGGACCACACTATCACAAGTCAAGCCAGGCCGCTGGTCAGGCTTGGGGAGTAGAAGAACTCCCAGAACCCCATCAACCAGTTATCAACCAGGTATCAACTGGTGACACACTCACCATACTCCTAGAGAATCTGCAGCTCCAGTTGATACTAGGAAACCCGTCCTGCTCCATGTTTGAGTTTCCAGCAACGATAAAGATCAT
>WNGS01006868.1:0-23923 GCA_020271785.1 Procambarus virginalis
TTCCTCTACTGATGCGTATCAGGCCTTGTTTGTCCTGCTTCTAGGGCCAATACTTTGATCTCCTCCCTCTTGATTCGCGCGCCTGACGATTTCTCTCTCCATCGGCATCTTGTTGATTCCGTGGATGCGTCTGTCACCTTCAACCCCACTCGTCTCGGTACACGTGTCGTTGCTGCTCCTTCTCAGGATGCAGCTTCCCGCTTGGCTGCCTTATCCTGCCTTGGTGAGATCCCTGTTCGGGTCTCTAAGAACACTCGGTTGAATGCCAGTGTTGGCACTATTCTCCTCCCGCCCCATGTTGCAACCGGTGTTCGGAATCTGCAGGACTGCCACGATGACATTCGGCATATCCTTGATGCCCAAGGCCATTCTGTCCTCCAGGTTGACTCGTTTACTCGTCCCCCTCGTGGTCGTCCGCCGTCAACCCCTTCGCGTTGTGAAGTCACCTTTGATGGTAGGACCCTTCCATCCTCTGTCATTCTCGCTGGTGCCAGGTGCTCTGTCCAGGAGTATATTCCTTCTCCTCGACTTTGTAACAAGTGCTGGAGGTTTGGGCATGGTGCCCTCCGCTGCTCTGGGACTGTCTCTCTCTGTCCTTTGTGTGGGGGTGAAGGTCACTCTAAGTCGGAGTGCACTTCTCCCCCCAAGCTCGCTGCCTCAACTGTGGTGAGGCCCATCCTACCTTCTCCCGTGCCTGTATCCATTACAAGCTTGAGGCAGCCGTCCTCAACTTGAAGCACCGGGAGCGTTTATCTTTTCCTGAGGCGAGGCGCCAGGTTCGCCGGCTCCCGCCTTATGCTAACATCTCTTATGCTCGCGTGTTGCGCTCTTTCTCTCCTCCTCCTCCACCTTCCTCAGACTCACAACCGTTTCCGGGCCTTGGACCCTGATACGCCCACTGCTCCCTCCTCTGTTCCTTTGAGTTCTGTCCCGAAGGGTCCCCCTCCTGGTCCTCTGTCTGGGGTTCCCCTTCTTTCTACCCGGTCTGTCATGTCTCCTGTGTCTTCTTCCTCGTCTCCCTCCATCCTCCTTCCCATCCCCCCTCCATCTATTGACTCTCCCCGCCGCCTGTCGGTGCAGGCGGATGTCCATCGCTCTCCTAACGGCCGTCGTGTGTGCTCTCGTTCAGCTTCTCCTGTTGAGACACTGGAATCCGTTGCCCGGTACGTAGTTGCTGGGACACCGGTCTCTTTAAGTCAGAAGCGTAAGCCTGGCTCCTCTCCTTCCTCCTCCCCGGCGGGTAAGAAGGCTTCGCTTTCTTCCTCGCCCCTACTACTGGCTCTATTGCTCCTTCCCCTCCCATTTCAGTGGTTGCGCCCCCTGTTCCTGCTATGGAGGTTTCTTTGGCCCCTGCTTCCCTTTCGGTTGCTGCCCTTGCTGAGGTGCGCTCCCTCTTTCTACTCCTCCTCCTCTTCCTGCTGCTGTCCTTGACTGCTCCTCTCCGTTGTCTCCTCCTCTTCCTCCTCCGGACCCCGCCCGCCCACCTCTGGTCTGTTCTCCCGCTTCCTTCCCTCCGTCTTTGCTCAGTTTACCCATGCCCCCTAACCCTGACTTTGCTGACCCTGATATTCTTTAACGTGCTGTGTTGCTCTTTCGCCTTTGTTTCTTCCTTGTTTTCTGTTGTTGTCCTTTCTCTTCTCGTCGCTGTCTATTCTTCAAATGGAACGTTCGAGGTTATTACGCCAATTTCCTCGAACTCCAACTTCTGATTTCGCGGTTTTCGCCCTTTGTGTCTGTCTCCAGGAGCCGATGCTTGGTGCTCGTCCTGGTCGTTTTCGTGGCTATTCCTTTCTCTCCCCCCCCCCCTCAGCCGTTGCTGGGCTCCTAATTCTTCTGCTCTCTTGATTCGCGCTGATGTTCCCTTTGTTCCTTACTTTTTCCTTTCCCCTCCATTGTTCTGCTGCTCGTATCTTTGTGGGGAAATGGTACACAGTTTGTTCCATTTATCTCCCCCCGAGTGTCCCGCTTTCTCTTCCTGATTTGAAACACCTCTTGGACTCCTTGCCGGAGCCTGTGCTCCTGCTGGGTGACTTCAATTGTCGTCACTCTCTTTGGGGTGACGTTTTGACAATACCCGAGGTCGCCTTCTTGAGCCGTTTCTCCTCTCTTCTTCCCTGTCTCTTCTGAATTCTGGTGAGCCCACTCATTTGGACTCTCGGACTCGCACCCTTTCCTGTCTTGATCTTTCTCTGCTCTTCTTCTCTTTACTTAGATTTCACGTGGCAGGTTCTTGATGACCTCCATGGCAGTGATCATTTCCCTATCCTTGTTTCCTTTTTCTCTTTCGCCCTTCCCTCTCTTTTCCTAGGTGGCAGTTTGCTAAAGCGGACTGGAACCTCTTTACCCTCAGTGCTGCTCTCTCTGACCTTTCCCTCTGCCTCTCCCTCGCGCTCTCCTCCTTTTTCATGACACTGTCATCGACGCTGCCCTCCGCTCTATTCCTCGCTCTTCCTCTCGGGGTCCACGGAAGTGTGTTCCCTGGTGGAATGCGGACTGTGCTCGGGCTGTTCGCTGTAAGCGTGCAGCCTGGAAGAGGCACCGCCGTCGGCAGACGACCGATTCTTTTCTTTTCTTTCGGAAAGCGAGTGCGGTGGCCCGTAGGGCCATCCGTACGGCTAAACGTGAATGTTGGACTTCTTATGTCTCCACAATTACGTCCGAAACTCCCCTGCCACAGATCTGGAAGCGTATCCGCAAGATAGCGGGTAAGTTCGTTCCCGATGTTTCCCGGTCCTTCACCTCCGTGGTACTCTTGTGGCGGACCCGTTGCAGGTTGCTACTGAACTGGGTTCTCACTTTTCTTCTGTTAGCTCTGGTCTTCATCTTTCCCAATCTTTCCTTCTTCGTAAACCTGTCCTTGAGTCTCGTCCTTTAGATTTCTGCACTCGTCTTCTACTTTCCTATAATGATCTCTTCTCTCTCTGAACTTCGTTCTGCCCTGGCCCTCTGCGGTTCTACGGCGGCGGGCTCCGATGGTATTCATTATGAGATGCTTCGCCATCTCCCTCCGTGCACGTCTCAGTATTTACTGAGTCTGTATAATCGGATCTGGGAGTCGTCGTCAGTCCCTGAGGACTGGCTCGATGCCGTTGTCCTCCCTGTTCGCAAACCAGGGTCTCTGGGTACTTCCCCTAAGGACTTTCGCCCTATTGCCCTCACAAGTTGTGTCTGCAAACTCTTTGAACGTATGGTTAACGTTCGTCTGATGTGGTTCATGGAACACCATCACCTCCTCTCCCCTTCTCAATTTGGTTTCCGCAAGTGCCGCAGCACGACAGATGTCCTGGTGAACTTGGAGGTTTATATTCGTACTGCTTTTGCTGCAAAGACCTCCGTTGTTCCCGTCCTTTTTGACCTGGAAAAGGCTTAAGACACCACCTGGCGTTATCATATTCTATCCCAGCTTCATTCTTTTGGCCTTCGTGGTCATCTCCCTCTCTTTCTCCGCAGCTTCCTCTCTCGTCGTTCCTTTCGGGTGCGCCTTGGTACCGCTCTCTCTGCCTCTTTTCAGCAATACGAAGGTGTGCCCCAGGGTAGTGTTCTGAGCACTACTCTCTTTTTGGTTGCCCTCAATGGTCTTCTTTCCTCTCTTCCTTCAGGTGTCTTCTCCGCTCTCTATGTCGATGATCTTACCCTTTGCTGTCAGGGTGATGATTCGCCTTTCCTTCAGCGCCGGCTTCAACTTGCGATTGATGCCGTGTCGTCTTGGGCCACTGATCATGGCTTTAAGTTCTCTACTTCTAAGACTTGTGCCATGTCTTTTACTCGGAAACGGGTCATTCTTCGTCCCTCTTTGTCACTTTATGGACATCCCATTGAGTACAAAGATTCCGCGAAGCTTTTGGGGTTATTCCTTGACACTCGTTTGTCTTGGTCTCCCCATATCTCTTACCTCCGTGTTGAGTGCTCTAAGGCCCTTACCCTCCTTCGAGTGTTGTCCCATACTTCTTGGGGAGCGGATAGGCGCACTCTCCTTGCTTTGCATTCCTCTCTCGTCCTGTCTAAGCTCGATTATGGTTGCCCTGCTTACTCTTCTGCTTCTCCTTCTGCTCTTCGCCGTCTTGATGCTTTGCACCATACTGGGCTGCGCCTCAGTTCTGGTGCCTTTCGTTCGACTCCCGTCCTTAGCTTGTATGTTGACACTGGCTTCCTATCTCTCCAGGACCGCCGTGATCGCTACTGTCTTCGCTATCTTGCGCGGTCCTTGCAACATCCTTCCTCTCGCCTCTGTCGTGCTTTAACTTTTACCCCTCCTGCAGTTCCTGTTCCTCTTCACCACCTCCCTCTTTCTGTCCGGTTATCTCGCTTACAGGATTCTCTTTCCGTTCGAGTTTCTAATGTTTCTCCTCGTGTTGTTCCTTCTTTGCCCCCGTGGAGAGTCCCCCTTCCGCAGTTTTGTACATCCTTGACCCGCGTCACTAAAGCTTTTACCTCTCCTACGGTTCTAAAACGCCTTTTCCTTGAACACTTTTCTTCTCACTCCCGCTCCGTTTCTGTCTTCACCGATGGGTCTAAGTCTGCGGATGGTGTTGGCTACTCTGTTGTTTTTCCTGATCGCACTTATATGTGTCGCTTACCTCCGGAGACTAGCATCTTTACGGCGGAGCTTTACGCTATTCTCTATGCTCTTCGTCTCCTGTTTTCTCGTTGTCAGTCTTCCTTTGTGGTAGTTGTTGACTCTCGTAGTGCCCTCATGGCGCTCGGGTCCTTTAATCCGGTTCATCCAGTAGTTGTCGAGATCCAGCATTGGCTGTTTCTTGTTCACAGTAAGTTTAAGTCGGTTGAGTTTTGTTGGGTTCCCAGCCATATTGGCGTGTCTTTAAATGAGCGTGCGGATGCTGCCGCCAAGGAAGCTGTCCGCTCTTGTCCCATCTCTCGTAAAGGTATTCCATATTCCGACTTTTACCCGGTTATCCATTCCTCCATCCTTACCCGTTGGCAGGCTTCTTGGTCGTCTGTTACTGGTAACAAACTCCGTACTCTGAAAGGTTGTGTTTCCTCGTGGCCGTCCTCCTATCACCGTAACCGGCGATGGGAAACTGCTCTGGCGAGGTTGAGTATTGGCCATACTCGCTTAACCCATGGTCACTTGATGGAGCGCCGCCCTGCTCCTTATTGTCCTAATTGCATTGTCCCTCTTACGGTCGTGCATGTCCTTCTTGAATGTCCCGACTTCCGGGACGAGCGTGTGTCTTGCTTTCCGACCACCCCTCGCGGTCACCTGTCCCTCGATAGAATTCTTGGTGACTCTGATACTTTTGATATCGTTCGCCTTATGCGTTTTTGTTCTCGTATTGGCATCCTTGGTGATATTTAGCGCCCTCTGATTATTCCGCACATTTGATGGTGCTACATAGCCTTCCCGGTTTGGTGCCTTCTTTTGATAATTACTTACTTACTTTTTTCATTTTGGGATACAAGCTGGAAGGTCTCAGGTCTTGCCGGGTCCCATCGCAGAGGTCCCTTTGTTGTTGAGGACTTGGTGAAGATGACCCAAGTCCTCAACGATTCCTAACGATATATATTGTATTTTCGTCTAAATCAGCAGGTACTAGAGAGGGACATAATATGTCACTGATCTAAGCTAACAGGGAAGTATAGACACAATGTCACTGGGATCTAAACAAACAGGGAAGTATAGACACAATGTCACTGGGATCTAAACAAACAGGGAAGTATAGACACAATGTCATTGGGATCTAAACAAACAGGGAAGTATAGACACAATGTCACTGGGATCTAAACAAACAGGGAAGTATAGACACAATGTCACTGGGATCTAAGCAAACAGGGAAGTATAGACACAATGTCACTGGGACCTAAGATAAGAGGGAAGTATACAAATATAATACACACGTCGGTGGTGAAGACTATGAGAGAGTTGTCGTAGTGACCGGAGTCCTTCAGTGCCGTCACCACCCGGCCCACAGCCTCGTCCAGGGCGCTCACCATTCCTACAACAACACCCATCAATATCAACATATATTCATCAGAATAAATATGTTTTTTCGTGAAATATTATAAAATGAATTACTGGGATTCACTCTACACCGGTTTCTTAATATTCATTTATACAAGAGGAACATTTCAGTCATGTACATATTCTACAGGAATTTATTCCCACGCCTTCATCATGGAAAATATTAATTTCGAGAAAATAGCCATGGATAACCAATCACTGCACGACGAAGGAGAATTCCTCAGACGTATTAACTTTTCTTTCAACGAATGCATGACTAAGTCCCCCGGATATGTACGGGTGGTAGGCATACTCACCCATTCTGAGGGAACATATAAGGAAACTCACGAGAAAAGGGGCTGCTTACATCATCTTAAGGGAGAGGTGTATGACAAGAGCATTTTCGCCAATGATGTAAATACACAGCTGAGCTTCGTGATGTGACAGAGATTGAAGCCTGGATGAGAAATCCGACTTCTCTACGAGGGTGTTGGTCACTGTGCTTTATCACACACGAAAACACAATATATCTTCGAAACATAAAATCCGAGGAACAGTTGAAGGCATTAATATATGTAGGACACCAATCCTACTTGAAGATCCCGTCCTTCTCAGTACTATCACAACAATGTTGTGGGCCACACAACACATGTGGACCACACGAAGTGTCATAATTGTCAAAGTTTAATTATCCTACCATGCTTCTTGAGGAGAATTAAGACATTAATTTTCTCTAAGAGTTTAGGTAGACATTTAGAAATAGTTAATAATTAACATTACAAACTCTAGTAATATTAAAATGCAAAATGCTTCGTAGGCATTACTTTAAGATATAATGAGGAGATTAAGTGACTTTCAACAATAGGAACAAAGAATTATCTGCCTGAGTAGATCACAATGAAACAGACGAGATCTTACACAATAAAAGGAAGTCTCTTCTACACAGTAATACATGAATTGCATGTATAATACATAAAATTGCATGAATACATAAAATTGCATGAATTGCACCCAGGGATCTCGAAATTTTTTTAAAAACAAAATTGACATTAAAAATCTTTAAAATACCTTAAATTTTAGCAAGTCCTTCAGTTGTTTTTTTTTAACATGAATGAGTTTTTAGGTCAAGTTTAGACATGGTTTCTTATTATAAAATAACCGCTTTGTCTGTCCCAATGATAGTAAAGCGGATCTGTCCCCATGATAGCTAAAGCGGATCTGTCGCCCTTCCCCGACACAAAAAAAGACAAGTCCTAAACTAATTTTGGATATTGCAAATTCGCCAAATTGAATGGATTTTGAAATTTGTTGATAAATAAATTCTAGGCTACAAACTCTCAGGGATCTGAGAACCGTCGAAGAGAACATCGAAAATTTAATTTTAATGTGACGGTTGGAAAAGTAATGTATATAAGGCCCCACGTTAGCAGATCTTCTGTAAATGCTAAACTTAAGAGATCTGTTAATCATGTGACTCAAAATGTACACGCTGGTTGGCTGGGAGATGGTGGGGGATGGGGGAGGGGGGGGGGGGGTCAGAAGGTAGCGGCGTGGCGAAAGACTCACTCTTGCACTACGCATTTTGGCTCACTACGCCAAAAATGCAGGTTTGATCTAAAGTGCTGAACACCTGTTTTGTCCAGCCAATATAGTACTGATCTGTGAAAGTTGTCACCAAAGAAAAGTTTCTGATTCTGAAACTACTGAAAATTGTATGAACTATCCCAATTACGTGTGCAAACATTTATGGAAAACTGTTGATTTGATTTTATATGAATACCTGCTCTTGGTTGAGTTCAGAAGGTATGACCCATACCTATTGATAATAGTTCCTAGTGAAAAAATCAATTGGGAGTAAATTGTTCATACAGAGGTATAAGACTTCTTGACTAAGATAGGTCTAAGCTCAGGCATTTCCTCCATTAATGCTAAGAGCCTCATGCAGAGTTGTCCATCATGATGTGATGACAAAAATACCGTACCTTCGCCGGAATCGAAATATTTCTCACTTTCACGTGGAAAAAGGGAGAATGACAGAACCCCCCCCCCCCAGAGCCAGTGCCAATCTTATTGTTGAGCTTAGTGCTTTATCAATCATCACTGCCTAGATTAATGTGCCGCCCAGTACAATCTCCAAGTTTTGTGAGCCGCCCAGTACAATCTCTAAACCTTGTGTCCCACTTAGTACGATCTCCAAGCCTTGTGTGCCACTCAGTACAATCTCTAAGCCTTATGTGCCACCAAGTACACTCTCTAAGCTTTTGTACCACCCAGTGCAATCTCCAGGCCTTGTGTGCCACTGTTACGGTATTGACACCGTTGCTGGAGTGGCGATTTCGGCGTCATTTATCGAACTGCACTCCAACTTCCAGGTATTAGGTACAACGCAGACAACGCCATCTGTTGGCGGTGGCATGGCGTCGGTGAAAGGCTCCTGTTTCATACCTCAGTTAGAAGGTGATGTCTATGATGATGACCTCGGGTAGGTAGTGTAACGATAGCAACGCCATCTAGCTTGTGAAAGCAATTACAATTTCAATTCCCCCAGTGGAAGGATGTTATCCTAAGGTCACCCAGTATACTGTCTGCCTAGCTAATGACGTTTTATGTTCACAGAGGTGACGTAAGGAGGTGATTGCGGTGAGGAAGGTAGTTCACCTTGGGCATTCCAAAACTCTTGACTTAGTCTTGTGAGAGAACATAGTGACCACCGTTGGTAGTAGCAGTGTGTTAGCTGCTGGATTTATGCAGTGTTGTATGGACCGATGTACCCGGGATTTAGCCAAGAAGAGTTACGAGACAACAGTAGTGCGTCTGTTAAGAAGTGCTGATAGTGTGTTGCTAGAGACGTCTGCCAGGGTGTTAACTATCACTGTACATGAATATTTGAGACTCCTGTCAGCGTGTTGCTGAAACACTTTAGAAGTTTGTTTCTGGAGTGCAGATGTTGGGTATTGGGATATCGTGGCGATAGATGTGTGGTCTGGCCCATGTTGAGGAAGTTGAACTCCCCGGTGTCCATTGAGTGTGGACGACGTGTACCTGGATGTAGTGGACTTGGCGGGGTTTGATGAACACTGCCGATCTATTGAATGTCCTGAGTGAAAGTGACAGTGTAAATGTGTGTAGTAATACTTAGATACAATAAATATATATGTGTAGGTGATAATACATCTTCTTGAGGTTATCTTGAGACGATTTCGGGGCTTTAGTGTCCCCACGGCCCGGTCCACGACCAGGCCTCCACCCCCAGGAAGCAGCCCGTGACAGCTGACTAACACCCAGGTACCTATTTTACTGCTAGGTAACAGGGGCATAGGGTGAAAGAAACTCTGTCCATTGTTTCTCACCAGTGCCAGGGATCGAACCCTGGACCACAGGATCACAAGTCCAGCGTGCTGTCCGCTCAGCCGACCGGCTCCTTCATTGGTGAAGGTGTAATTGCGTAATGTGTATCCCCCCTTTATTTTTTTGCACTACTACTTGTCATAGCCAGTTTTTGAAAACTTACCATCGACTTCGGGTTGAATCAAGAAGAGGTTGTAAGACATGTTAACAGAATGAACCCGGTTACTGGCTCAAGCTGGCCGTAACAGTCACCCAGTAAAATCTCCAAGCTTTTTGTGTCACACATTGCAATCTCCATGCCTTGCGTGCCACCCAGTACAATATCTAAGCCTTGGGTGTCACACAGAACAATGCCAAGAAATTGCATGAACCCGTGCCAAATGTATTGTTATTTACTTCCAACCCAACCACTTGGGGGGGTGGAGGGCCGACGGGCTCGCTACATGCAGGTCAGCGTTCAATCCCCGACCGTCAAAGTAGTTGGCCACCATTCCTCCCCCCCCCCCCACCATCCTATCCCAAATCTTTATCCTGATCCCTTCGAAGTGCTATATAGTCATACTGGATTGGTGCTTTGTCCTGCTAGTTCCCTTCCCACTACCAGAACGAAGCTTAGTTTAAGGTTTGCTCCGAGGGGCGAGTTTATTGGGAAGCACCACTCGTCCTGTGAGTGAACCTACAGGCATAGTAGCATGTACAAAACTCCCCAATAAGAAGAAACCCACTGGGTTGTTCATCCTGACACTTGAAGTGCTCATCAAACAAGAACATTAAATTTTGCCAACCCTTAAAATCTTGCATTATACTGCGGGTGCAAAATTGGGGGTCTTTTGAAAACAGCATCTACTGTTTGACGGATAGTATTTTCCTAACTTTCCTTTACTATTTTCTGCAACTACACTGCTCAGCTGTTGTTTCAATCCCAAATCTCCATGGATATTTGTATACAAGACGAATTCTTGCAGTTAATGATTCTTTCCCGTGGCCACCTCCTCGTCGTCCATAATGATTGGGATTGTCAGCTGAAACCATATTGTACCAGCGTACAGATTCATTGGTTTGTGCTTCTATCCTCCTTTACTCAGTCACCTTGTCATGGAGATGTTTCCCCAAAAATACATGTAATTTGTAACAGTCTTGGGTATGAAGTATTCAATATGGTTTCCTTCAGCGTCCTCAGCAGCTAGGACATCTGCTCGTTCATTTCTACAGTCCAACGAGATGTCCTAGCTGCTGTGTCTAACATGGGAGGGGATGCACAGGAATTTGACGACTCTTCCTTGATTGCTTAGTACTCTCATAGCTCTCTTGCTTTAAGCAACTATCGCAAGGTTTTCTGACGGATTTGAGTGGACCCTGAGCAGCCGTGGAGTGCGGACGTGTCCCTCCGTGCCTGCTGGGGTTATTAGCTGTTTGGTCGCCAGGTGGCGGGGCGTCGCTGCCCCCCCCCCCAGTGTTGTTGCCTGGCTGGCTGAGTGCGGACGTGGCAGGTGTTGGGCTTACCATGGGTGGTCCCCTTCCGTCGATTAAGCGCGTGAACTCCGTGGGCCTGGAGTTCACTGGGCGTGCTGGATATCCGGAAGTAGCCGTGGATCTGTGCGACTTGCTTCATGTCCCTGTGCTGGACGTCGACGGGATTGAGCTTGTGACTGCCCATCGTGTTGTCATCAAGCTGGTGACGGAGGAGGTGTACCGTGATTTCCTCGGTCGTTACGCGGGACGCTCGTTGTCGTTGCCGGGGGGTGCCGGCTCCGTCTCCATATCAGACCGAAGTGGTGCGCTGACCTATGTCAGTGTGCATGGGGCGCCCCTGGAGTTTCCCGAGGATCTTCTGAGGCGTTACTTCCAGCGGTTTGGGCCAGTTATCAGTGTGAGGGTCAACACGATATCCTCTGGGAGGTATGCCGGGAGGCGGACAAACATTCGCACCTTGGGGATGCGCCTGCGGTCGGATATTCCATCTTCAGTCCGGCTTCTGGGGTGCTACATCCGGGTGTACTATGCCCGACAGCCTCGGACCTGTTTCCGGTGTGGCTTGATGGGGCATCAGGCTGCCGGGTGCGAGGCGGCTCCGGTTGCCCCTGTCAACCTCTTTAGGGAAGAAGATTTCCCTCCGCTTCCCCTGGACGAGGACTCCGGGGATGCGGAGACCGACCGGCTCGTTGTTGCGGCTCCCCCGGCGTCCCCTGACGTTCCCCCGGATGTCGCCGGCCCTCCTCAGGCTGTTGCGATGCTATCGGTGGATCCTCCTGCTCCTGTCCTTGCTGCTCCAGTGGGCCTTTATGCTGCGCCCTCCTCATCGCCTGTTCACCTGTCTTCAGATGCTGCGCCTGGCCCTGCCTCCTCGCCTCGGATCACAGATGTGCTGGGTGCTGAAGTGGCTGTGGGGTCCCCGGTTGTGTGTGGTCCGGTTCCCCCTGCGGTTGAGGCTGCTGCAGTCATGAGACGGGCGTTGGTCCGCGCGGCTTGTGATGCCCGTGGTTCTGGGTCCGCCTCCGGCTCTGAGGATGTGCGCCCGGTGCCCAAGCAGTCCAGGCGTTCTTCTACTGCATGGGCTGATGTGGAGAGTTCCGACGCAGATGGGTCTTCGGGCAATGTGGTGGTGGACGCTGACGTCCATGTACCTGCTGATGCCAAGGATTGTGTGTATGATTCACCTCCTGTTTCTTCTGTCGGCGGTTCCCCGCAGTGGAGGGTGGTTGCTCCTCCGGATGTTGGTGAGGGGGGTGCTGGTGCAGGCCGCGACCTAGTGTTGTTACTAAAGAAGGATGTTCGGCGAGGGGAGCCCCTGCAGGTGTCCCGTCCGGTGGTTGCTGCAGAGCCCTGTGGGGCTGCCGAGGTTACGAGTGCGATGCCAGTTGCCCGCGCCTGTAAGGGGAAGCCCGTCCCGTTCATCTTGGCCAACGGCGTGGCGTATGATTCGAAGACCAACCCTGTGAATATTCACTTTCATGACCGAGTGCTGCCTGTTCCGTGGTGCCCCTCGACTGTCTGGGTTCCAGAGGATCAGGTATTTGTTGAAGGTGTGCCGATTTCGATGCCCGATCCTCGGACGACCCTTCGTCCCCCTATTTCGGACGAAATCCTGGTGATGTGGGAGGCGTATTGTATTCTTTTCCCGGCAGCGGAGTGGCCGGAAAGTATGCGCAGTCCTGATAGTCCGTGTGCTTGCTGTGTGTATCGAGTGTGTCTTGGACTTTGGTCTGTTATGTGATGTTTATTGTGTGCCCTTCAGGCCGATGTCGTCTTTGTTTTCTAAATGTCCCTGTTTCTTGTAATTTAGGCTATACCTTTTCATGAATTATGTTTCTTTGATTGTTGTATTATGTGCCCTTCTGGCTATGCTGTTTGCTCTCTTACGTGCGGGGTTTTTGTGCGGAATTTTTTTTTTTTGTTTTTTGTTTCTGTTTCTGGTTTGAATTGTTATTGTGCCATGTACATTGTGCCATGTTATTAATTTATTATTTTTATTTTTTCTTGTTCTCCTCTGCTTTCTCTGTGTATTGAGGTCTTGGTTTATGTGTTATTGTATTTTGGGTATTGGTCCTTCAGGCCGGTGTTTTGTTTTGTTTGTTGTGTACCGATGGTTTTGTACTGTTTGATATGCGCCTGTGTTTTTGTTGTTTTGCATTGTTTATCCTTTGTACTGCATTTGTTTATCCTTTGTACTGCATGTGTTTATCCTTTGTACTGTACTTTACATGCCTTTTTGAGTTTTGTAATTTGTTATGCTGTCCTGTCGGCCCTTCTGGCTGATGGGTTTTCTTTGTTTCTCTTTGGTTTGTAATGTGTCTCTCATTGTTTTTTATTGTATTTAATTTGCATGTTTGCATGTAAAAATAAAAATAAAAAAAAAAAAATTAGCGTTTCTTTCAAGAAATCTTAACGCCATAATAATGGTTATTAGTTCTGCTTGCGTCGAGGAGGCATAGTTCTCAATACGTGCTTTTTCTTCACTAGCGTTTTAAAAGGCATTATTACCAATTACGGTGTATGCTGCACCAGCTGTCATTGTTAGGATTAGATGACCCATGAGTGTAGATTTGATCTAATTCTTTCCCAGCTTCTTTGAAAATTTCCTTAAGACACTTATGCCTCATTTCTTGTGGTATCATGGTGGACTTTTTCATTTTCATTTCGTTGATGATAATCCCAAATGGTTCATCCTCCTAGGGGGGGGTAAACTTCCTACAGGCAAGAGCTCACGGGCTTGCTCAATCAGGTGAAGTTCTCAGAGGTAGTAGACTGACTGGTGTTGCCATTTTTTTGCATTTCCTGTTTCCTCCTGTAAGTAGCACAGAACTCGGTTTTAATAGCAAGTTATCAATCAGTTACCTGATTCTGCTTTTAACACTGGGGAGAGACAACTCCTTCCGTAGATGTTTTGGCAGTTATTGGGTCTCTAAGAATGATAGCCAAGCTTCATTTTGTATGCTCTTAAGCCGTTTCATATCGCTTTGGAAGTGGGTGCATAAAACTGTCATCCTAGTCTATGACGGAGCGCACATAGTGTCTGTACGTCATTTTAAGCATGACAACAGGCTCCATGTCTTTCAGGGCATAGCTTTCAGTGCCCTGAGTCGAATTTTTAAATGTCCCTATGAGTTGGTTGAGCTTCTCTTTCTTCCTCTTACTAGAGCCGACAGTGACGCCATGGTTCAGATAGTGGTCAACACACTCAAGTGTTTCACCATTAATTTGTAGTTCTTCATTTTTTCTTCGTTTGTGATGACAACAGGCTTTTGTTTTGTTTGTGGAGAGAGTGAATCCGAGTTCAACACACTTCCTTCCAAGGAGCTCAATGGAGCTTCCAAGGAGCTTTATTTTTCCTAATGTCAGCTTGTATTAGGACATCATCTGCAAATCCCACCTGCTGTGTTCCTTCCAGAAATTCAATAATCGCAATAGCATTCATAAGTATGTTGAATAGAGTCGGGCTTAAGACTCCTCCTCGCAGAGAGGGTGGGGGAGTCCGTGTTCCATATTCATTGTTCTTGAGACTGCTCTGTTGAAGCAAACCTTGGCTTTCCTCCTTGTGAGGTAGTCCTCAATCCATTTCACGAGTCTCCCCTTGACGCCCATGTTACGTACTGTTACGTATATGGATGCTCAAAATATTTCATATATTGATAAATTGCGAAAAATATATATTTTTCATACATAAGTATTTGCCTTATTATAATAATGAGTAGGACTTGGCAACATAGTTGGGAAAGGAGCTGGCTTGCTATATTCACCTGATTCATACTAGTCTATGACCGGTCAGCTTTTGGACCAAAAAAATGTACGTGTTCACTTGTTGAGTTGCCAGATGCCACCTCTTATATTATTCATACTTTTATAATTTACCTTTTGATAAACATGTTGTACTTTAATTAACGTCAATTGAATGTTGCAGAATATATTTTGTTTTAGTTTGTCTGTGTGAGAACGATTACTTTTCTCATTTATTTATTTGGGTTGTAAAAGTACTCGTTCACCATTCCCCTTTGTCTAGAAGAGGGGAAGGGTGTTTTGGGTGTTCGCCTCGGGAGCAGTTTAGAAGCGTCGAGACCTCAGGCTGGAAAATATCTTTTCACGTTAAGTCTGTTTGTGCTGTTTATTGTTCCGTAGGGTAGATTAATTATTCTGAGGAGACTTTTTCTTTTAGGTTAAGCCATATTATTCTCTGATATTTAAGTGAATACATATGTTGTTATATTGAAAACGCTTATAATTTTGAATTATATATATTTTATATATGCCTGTTTTAATTATCCTGATCATGTGATATTTTGTTTGTACCTGCTTAAGGGGCACTCTTATGAGTTGCTATAAAAACAGTGAACTTACCCTAGGCTATTTTTATAGCTGTCCATTGATACACGAGCTGAGTGTACGAGTTTAGGTAACAGGAACAATTACTGTGTGTTTCCATTGTGTGGCAGCACTCCACTTAGGAATGATTTGTTGAATAGGTGGAGTAGTGGATTTCCCGACACCTCGCACAACGCATTCAGTTATCGTAGGTGACGCCATATTCACCAGACGCTGTACTTTTACCCTTTTTCATAGACCCCTTACTTCCTGGGCAGTGATTGGTTGTCCATATTCGTCATCACTAGATTGTGCTCTTGTTATCTTAATTTGTCTGTCATTATACCGCAGGACCTGTTCCCTGCTTATTATAACAGGCACGGAGGACGATGATGTCGTATCACTCCACTTGTGTAATAGCTTCTCAGCCTTACCCTTGGGGTCTTAGCCGCAGGCCGGGTTCTGCTCCCCTTAGCCATCTGTATCTTTGCCCACACACTTGTTTTCCAATGGAGCTAGTGAAGTCAAGTCATTGTCTTTCCCACTCTTTAATCATCACTTCCCCGACTACTTGACACACAGTTTTTAAACAACTTTTGTTGCTTTCAGTGGGATGTTTCCTTCTGAGGGTTACCTCGCCCAGTTATACGGCAGTAGAACTCTGAAACAGCTCTCAATTTGATTATTAAGGTCATCAAGTTTATCATGGTCTTCAGAGATTTGGTATTCCGTGAACATTCATCTTGTATATGAAGTGTGGCCTCATATCTCATCCGAGAAATAACCTTTTTTCTTTTATTTGTCTCTTTCCTTCCCTTGCTCATGTCAACTGTGGTAATCAGTGCCTAATGGTGACTACATAAACTGTGCACAATGTGTGTACTGGCATCCGTGTCCTGTGCATTCAGCAGGAGAGCATAGTCTAATCTTCCTCATCTGAGATGAGTTGACCGTTCATCACTCAGGACCCTACGATTTCCACTTCCCCTAACATAGTGACAGTTTCCGTCTGACATTGGGCTGATGACAGTAGGCATCAATCTGTAGGTGCCAAGCATTAAGATCACCGACCAGCACGGTAGGTTCTTCGTTAGTAAATTCAGGTAGTGTGTCAAGCTTAGTGTCCTCTAGTGGCAGTACCAAGCTTAGTGTCACTCATTACAAGCACCTAGCTTACAGTCACCCAGTACCAAGCGGACTATCACCAGTACCAAGCTTACTGTCGCCCAGAACCAGCACTACTAGGCTTACTGTCTCCCAGTAGCAACACCAAGCTTACGGTCTCCCAGTAGCAGCACCAAGCTTAGGGTCTCCCAGTAGCAGCACCAAGCTTAGGGTCTCCCAGTAGCAGCACCAAGCTTAGGGTCTCCCAGTAGCAGCACCAAGCTTAGGGTCTCCAAGTAGCAGCACCAAGCTTAGGGTCTCCCAGTAGCAGCACCAAGCTTAGGGTCTCCCAGTAGCAGCACCAAGCTTAGGGTCTCCCAGTAGCAGCACCAAGCTTAGGGTCTCCCAGTAGCAGCACCAAGCTTAGGGTCTCCAAGTAGCAGCACCAAGCTTAGGGTCTCCAAGTAGCAGCACTAAGCTTAGGGTCTCCCAGTAGCAGCACCAAGCTTAGGGTCTCCAAGTAGCAGCACCAAGCTTAGGGTCTCCCAGTAGCAGCACCAAGCTTAGGGTCTCCAAGTAGCAGCACCAAGCTTAGGGTCTCCAAGTAGCAGCACCAAGCTTAGGGTCTCCCAGTAGCAGCACCAAGCTTAGGGTCTCCAAGTAGCAGCACCAAGCTTAGGGTCTCCCAGTAGCAGCACCAAGCTTAGGGTCTCCAAGTAGCAGCACCAAGCTTAGGGTCTCCCAGTAGCAGCACCAAGCTTACGGTCTCCAAGTAGCAGCACCAAGCTTAGGGTCTCCCAGTAGCAGCACCAAGCTTAGGGTCTCCCAGTAGCAGCACCAAGCTTAGGGTCTCCAAGTAGCAGCACCAAGCTTAGGGTCTCCAAGTAGCAGCACCAAGCTTAGGGTCTCCCAGTAGCAGCACCAAGCTTACGGTCTCCAAGTAGCAGCACCAAGCTTAGGGTCTCCCAGTAGCAGCACCAAGCTTACGGTCTCCCAGTAGCAGCACCAAGCTTAGGGTCTCCCAGTAGCAGCACCAAGCTTACGGTCTCCCAGTAGCAGCACCAAGCTTAGGGTCTCCCAGTAGCAGCACCAAGCTTAGGGTCTCCCAGTAGCAGCACCAAGCTTACGGTCTCCCAGTAGCAGCACCAAGCTTACGGTCTCCCAGTAGCAGCACCAAGCTTAGGGTCTCCAAGTAGCAGCACCAAGCTTAGGGTCTCCAAGTAGCAGCACCAAGCTTAGGGTCTCCAAGTAGCAGCACCAAGCTTAGGGTCTCCCAGTAGCAGCACCAAGCTTAGGGTCTCCAAGTAGCAGCACCAAGCTTAGGGTCTCCAAGTAGCAGCACCAAGCTTAGGGTCTCCCAGTAGCAGCACCAAGCTTAGGGTCTCCCAGTAGCAGCACCAAGCTTAGGGTCTCCCAGTAGCAGCACCAAGCTTACGGTCTCCCAGTAGCAGCACCAAGCTTAGGGTCTCCCAGTAGCAGCACCAAGCTTACGGTCTCCCAGTAGCAGCACCAAGCTTAGGGTCTCCCAGTAGCAGCACCAAGCTTAGGGTCTCCCAGTAGCAGCACCAAGCTTACGGTCTCCCAGTAGCAGCACCAAGCTTACGGTCTCCCAGTAGCAGCACCAAGCTTAGGGTCTCCAAGTAGCAGCACCAAGCTTAGGGTCTCCAAGTAGCAGCACCAAGCTTAGGGTCTCCCAGTAGCAGCACCAAGCTTACGGTCTCCCATTTGCCATATGTTGCCAGGCGGATGGATCGTTCTTGCCCCAGGCGCTCAGTGGGTCACATGTTGCCAGGTGTGTGGAGTGTTCTTACCCGGGACGTTCAGTGGGTCACATGTTGCCAGGTGTGTGTAGTGTTCTTACCCGGGACGCTCAGTGGGTCACATGTTGCCAGGTGTGTGGAGTGTTCTTACCCGGGACGCTTAGTGGGTCACATGTTGCCAGGTGTGTGTAGTGTTCTTACCCGGGACGCTCAGTGGGTCACATGTTGCCAGGTGTGTGGAGTGTTCTTACCCGGGACGCTCAGTGGGTCACATGTTGCCAGGTGTGTGTAGTGTTCTTGCCGAGAACATCAGCTCCTGACAAAGTGGTCCCCGGTACCATCGCCAAGTAAAATGAAACGAACATTGTGAAATCTTACCGAGTTTGAATCTGCGTTGTTCATCTTGGACGAAGCTGTATGGCACTGTATAGTTCTCAGGAACCTCATTGGGGTAGTGAACGCTCTGGAAGGGCAGGTACAGAAACATGGGAACCTTAGGACTCCGAGAAGACAGCAGCTTCTCCACGTACGATGAAAACAGGTACTGTTGAAGAGATACAGCCATTAACTATGCTATACTCAGGACTAGTAAAGATGTATTCACTGAAGATTCGTACGACATAAACCAGTATGTTTAGGGGATGGTTCAACCTGACCTCTTACAAATTACGTTTGAATTTAGCTGTTTTCCCGTATGGCCGAAAATGGACGTAATTTTAAAATGAAAAAAATTTAAAATAAATTTTGGAATTTTTTTTTTCCAAAACAGTAAGTTAAGGATCTTCTAGCATGTTAAGTGGGCAGGAAATTCTCCTAAAGTTTCAAAACGTCATGAAAACGTTAATAGAAAGTTTCTTCTCCAAACCTTACCGAGTAAGCCAAACGGCTTAAACAGAAAACGGAACAGTACATCACTTTCGTGAGCCGATTTCACTTCAAATTACGTAAATTTTTGGCCATAGCACACATACGAGCGATAAACGACGTTATTTTTAAAAGGACGGGTTGATCGGTCTCCCAGTTTGTCTGTCCAAAGATTGACGCCAGACACTTGGGGTTAGCCTCATCCAGATTGTCAGAGGGAATGGTCTGGGGTACAAGATGAACATAGGCAGGTCAGGGTTGCCAGAATTCTAAAAGAGAACAGCACATTCAAAACCCCTAGACGACTTCTGGCACTGTTCTTCAGTAGTTTAGTTAGTTTAGTTCATTTATTATGCACCCCATACCCATCCCGTGGGCGGTAGTGGAAAGGGTTACAGAGGCATATAATGGGCTCAGGGACTGAACCCCATAATTCATTTAGCTAAGCAAGTTACAATCTTGATGAGCTAGTTACAAAATTCAATATAAGTCGTCACATCAACAATGGGTTCGAGATCGACCTCAAGTACAGGTTCTAAACAACTGACAACTGACATATATGAGAGCTAGTGTCACAATTTATGTTTGTCCTGCACACCGCTCCCCATCCAGTGGGCAGCGGTGGATAGGTTACAATCACTCAGTTACTACCTACAGTTAGCAAACTGGGGATATTTGGCTATGCATATGAAAATATTAATATATATACATATGTATGTATGTATGTATATATATATATATATATATATATATATATATATATATATATATAATATATATATATATATATATATATATATATATATATATATATATACCTGAATGGGGGCCTGAATGGTCCCCAGGACTATATGCGAATGAAAACTCACACCCCAGAAGTGACTCGAACCCATACTCCCATACTCATTCGCATATAGTCCTGGGGACCATTCAGGCTTGTTCGCATTTGTGTTCCTCACGTGTGCCCAAAGAATGAGGTGATTTCATAAAATGCTATGCCCAAGATAACCATCCAGGTGCCGGCGGAACAGTCCTGGCGGGGAAGTGGTTCAAATAGCTTAGGCTATCACTTCCTTATGTCCAGTCGTGATGGTCAATCGGATTAAGGCGTCCCTTCGTTGATGTGGGAAAAGTTGTCAATGTCAACCAATATTATTTAACTAGTTGTATATGAAAAGTGCTGAAATTGTCCCAAGTTTCAGTACTGCAGCGTAAATAGAAAGAGAGATTTTTTTTTGTTTTTTTCAACGTTTTTTTACACATTTCAAGTCTACACTTCAGAACACACGTTTCCGATATAATATTCTGTGACACTTTTCTGACACATTGGCATATAATAAAGGATTGTGTGTATTAGATTTCCAAAAAATCTTTAGTTTTCCTAATACAAATGTTCAAAGTTCCCCCCAAAAAGTATGCAAATATGGCATGTTTATTATTGCTATTATAAAATCAATAAATGAACTTAGAGAAAAATGAATAGATGCAATGTAGAGACATGCCCTCCACATATACTGTGTAAGTTTCATGTAATTGAATAAAAAATTAATCAGTTTGTAAAGATTGTGTCAATTGAAAAAAAAACAGAAATTAATAAAGTCTAAGTTTCTAAAATCTGTGGCTGAGTTGACATCAACCAATTTTCTCCAATTTGGCATCCTTACAGATAGGCTTACGTACAGTAAGGTGTGTAAGTTTGATGAAAATCGCCCAAAAAAAAAAAATGAAAAAAAAAATCCTTTTTTTTATCTTAAATTTTTTTCCAATTAAACTAATTATAATTTTGTTTATATATTCTATTGTGATAGCAAGAGTCATAGCTATGATTTCAGTTGACACTTTTGATTCATAATCGATTTTGACCATTTTGGCATAATTTTCACAACTACTTCAATATTTTTTTTCTCCTTCCTAGTTTATGCTACGATGCTGAAACTTGGACCAGATGAAACACTTTTCATATAGAACTTGTCAAAAAGTTTGATTAAAATCGAACAAGTTTTCATTTCTGCATTTTTGGAGCCAAACGGATTCTAACGCCCCTTTAGGCTATCACTCCTTATGTTCGGTCGTGATGGTCAATCGGATTAAAGGCGTCCCTGTAGTTACCAGTTGCGTTGCTCCGGGAGTATGGGTTCGAGTCACTTCTGGGGTGTGAGTTTTCATTCGCTATAGTCCTGGGGACCATTCAGGCTTGTTCGCATTTGTGTTCCTCACGTGTGCCCCAAAGAATGAGGTATTTGATAAAATGCTATGCCCAGATAACCATCCAGTTGCGGCGGGAAGTGGTTCAATAGCTTAGGCTATCACTCCTTATGTCCGGTCGTGATGGTCAAGCGGATTAAGGCTTCCCTGTAGTTACCAGTTGTGTTGCTCCGGGGAGTATGGGTTCGAGTCACTTCTGAGGTGTGAGTTTTCATTCGCATATACTCCTGGGGACCATTCAGCTTGTTCGCATTTGTGTTCCTCACGGTTCCCCAAAGAATGAGGTGATTTGATAAAATGCTATGCCCAAGATAACCATCCATGTCGGTGGGAAGTGATTCAAATAGCTTAGGCTATCACTTCCTTATGTCTGGTCATGATGTCAAGCAATTAAGGCGTCCTGTTAGTTACCAGTTGCGTTGCTCCTGGGAGTATGGGTTCGAGTCACTTCGGGGTGTGAGTTTTCATATATATATATATATATATATATATTATATCTATATATAATATATATATATATATATATATATATATATATCTATATATATATATAAATGTCGTACCTAGTGCCAGAACGCACTTCTCAGCCTATTATGCAGGGCCCGATTTGCCTAATAAGCCAGTTTTCATGAATTAATATTTTTCTCTAATTTTTTTCTTATGAAATGATAAGCTACCCATTTCATTATGTATGAGGTCAATTTTTTTTTATTGGAGTTAAAATTAACGTAGTTATATGACCGAACCTAACCAACCCTACCTAACCTAACCTAACCTATCTTTATAGGTTAGGTTAGGTAGCCGAAAAAGTTAGGTTGGTTATTAAGGTAGGTTAGTTAGTCGAAAAATCTTAATTCATAACTTGGCTTTTAGGCAAATCGGGCCGTGCATAGTAGGCTGAGAAGTGCGTTCTGCTACTAGGTACGACATATATATATATTTATATCTATATATTATATATATAATAATATATTATATATATATATATATATATATAATATATATATATATATATATATATATATATATAATATATATATATATATATATATATATATATATATATATATATATATATATATATATATATATAATATATATATATAGGGGGGTACCACCTCTGGTGCAATTATAGGGACCCACAGCCTCAGAGAAGGGAACACAGAGCATTCAGGAAAAACTTGCCATTTAACTCTGAATACATGAGGGTGTTCGCTTCTCCTACCACCCCCCTTTTTATGGTGTACACTTTATTAAGCAAGGTTATACAGTTACATATCTGATTGTATACAAAAAATGAGCATTAAGAGGACACAAAAATAGTTCGCTTCCTAGAGGCTGTAGATTTCCTCGAACTCCTCCGACGTTGGGCAGGAACCGAGGATGCAGCGAGCATTCCCCCTCTGGATCGCGACACTGAGGCGCTGAAAGAGAAAACTTGCCGCTCTAGGGTCTCTTGTGGTGTCAATGAGCTTGGAACCAAGATCCTTTAGAAACCTTCTTGCACTCTCTCCCCATGGGCCTAGGGTCTCAGACCCTATTGGAACGAAGTTGTACCGATGATCTAATTGCCTATACTTGGCTGACTTGTCTCTTTCTCTGTGTGTCGCCGCGGCTCCTGCTGTGCCGGCAGAGAGGTTGATGTATGTGGCTGCCAGGGTGGATACGCAAGTATAGTCCCATGCCAACTGTCTGCCACCCTTCCACGGACGCAGTGTGATTCCGTCTGGTCGGCCGGCAAAGCTAACAGAGTCACGGTTCAGAAGGTTGCGGGGCTCTCTCTCCGCTGGACACTGGGCAGAGGCAAGGCTTCTTTTAATGATGTCGTTTACTTCGTCGTGTCTAGTGTGCCAACCACCAGATTTTCCACAGTGCAGGCCATGCAATCCATATTCGTCAGCATCTGCCTCGCCGCAAATACACCTATGAACAGTGTGGATAGGGGCAGCAAGACGGAGAGCGACTGCAATACGGAGCTCCTGCGGATCAAGACGTGTGCCTGTCGCAGACATAGGGACTGCCAAAAGGAAGTCCCCTGCATGGGGAGCCTGCACAGCTGTGAGGCGTGCACGATCACTGGGGGTTGTTGCTGCCTCCAGCAAAGCTGTGGCTTCTTTGTCTGCAATGGGGCTGTCCCAACTGGATTGTTTCTTGGCTTTCGGCATGGCTGGTCTGAGTGCTGGGTCTGCCATGGCACCCCATTTCGTGTCGCATTCCGTGTAGTGGGGGTCCTGTATCCCCGCTACATCACTGAGGGTGTCAGGTAGAATTTCCTTAACCAGGTCATCTGATGCTGAGGAGGAAGACAGGAAGGCTGGGACAGCAATTTGGGTGGCAGTGCGGACACCCAAGCCACCGAGCCTAACAGGAAGAGTGGCTTGTTTCCACTGGCACTCGTTGAGGGAGAGATTAACAACTTTTTCCAGCATGGTCTTCAGTAAGAGGTCATACTCTTCAAGCTTTCGGTTGTCGTAAGATGGGGCGCACCTCAGAAAGTAGGTTAGCCTCGGAAGGGATAGGCATTTGGTGAGGAGATAAAAAGCATCGTGGGCATCGATGTCACCTATTCTGTCTTCCATCCTCCTAAGGTCTGCGATTTTCTTGTCAAGGATCTCCTCAATGGCATTAGACCCGAGGGGGGCTCCAAGGAGGGTGCTGTTCTCGGCCCTAATGACATGGGCTCCAGGCAAGGCAGACCTTATTCTAGCTACGATGTCTGGGTTGGAGGAGACTACTTCACACTTGGAAGGGTCAAGAACATCTGGATGAATATCCATACCAACAGGAAACTTTAACAAATGTTTGCATAATTTCACTTATCAAAGGTCAATTGAGACTACTTTGAGGAAGCCTTACATCTGCGACGTACAGAGCTCTCCTTGTCGTC
>WNGS01006868.1:32842-43746 GCA_020271785.1 Procambarus virginalis
TCAGGAAGGGTTATATATATATATATATATATATATATATCCTACACAAACACTGAACGAAATTATTATTGGTTCTACAGCCATGAAGTTAATAGACAAAACAGCAGAGTCAGTATCATCAGAAAACTTACCAAGAGAAACCCAACATCAGAGAGAGAATGGAACTATCAGGAAAAAGCGCCAAGACAGTAAGACTATATAGCACTTGGAAGGGATCAGGATAAGGATTTGGGATGGGACGGAGGGAAGGAATGGTGCCCAACCACTTGGACGATCTATGTAGGACTCGGTCTTTGTCTCGGACTGTAGGTCCAACATGTCTACGACTGTAGGATTGTTTTGTAGGACAGACGTAAATCTTTGAATTTTTGTTGGTTAGGTTAGGCTAGCATTTTAGAATCATATAATCACCTTCTGTTGTTGATTGTTTAATAAATAACTGAATTATATGTTTAACAGATCTCTAACCTTGTCCATGGAGGACAGAAAAAACGTGCATATATGCTGCTTAGCACTGTAAACGTGTGGCCATGTCTATAATAGAAAATAATAATAATAATAAAATTGGACGGTCGGGGATTGAACGCCGACCTGCATGAAGCGAGACCGTCGCTCTACCACCAAGCTCAGTAAACAAAGTCAAGCCAGGACACACTTGTATAAATAATGTATCCCAGTTGGTTTTGGGTTTTAATGGAAATGTTAAGAGACTTAGTGTGTGGTGCTCTAACAACAAGGGTGGACTTTGCAAGAGGAGCAGAGGCATATGTTGCTGATGAAGCGACACAGGTTCGCAGAAGGATGATAAGGCAGAGAGCAGACTTAGGAAGTCCTCTCCTTGCAGATTTCTGAAAAAAAACATTAATCTAAGGAAAATTGTGACGAGACCTGCAATATTTTCAATGGCGTCCCCAAAGCATTTTCCACTATAGAGGATTAGTGCTGTAAGAAGATTGCAGTTCGCCTTAAAACTTAGACGACAATGGAAGTACCAAAGAAGAAGTAAGACAGTCTTAGTCGTCGGGGGTTCACAGGTCACATAAGTCGAAGGGAATCCTACACTGGACATTGGAAAAACAGGTTAAGGATTTGCTATCCGGTGGTGGGGAGTGAGGATATGGTTAACAATATGAGAAATATTGTTACCGGTAATCATGAGTTAGAGTATGGAGCGAGGCTCAACACAGACATTTAAATCAGTAATTGACTTAGAAGCAAGGGAGCGATCCTGATCTTATGTGGCAGTCTTCCATGAAGGGGAATTAGAAATGAGTGACTGTCAGAGCAACTGCAGTCAGCAGCCGCCTTGAAAAATATTGTAAAGCTAATACAATGCCATTCATTGTAAACTGGGAACACTTCTATGGATAAAAATGGTAGGTATACACGAGGGTTAGGATCCACTTTTCTTGGGCCGAGGTTGTTGCTCTTGCCTCTGTGAAGTTTTCAGTTGTGGGGTTTGAGTTAAAACTGTTAGACGACTGAGGTGTGTTAATAAATTTGGGAAGGAGGTGCTAGAGGCGCGTGCTGGCGCAGAAAGAATAACCTGAGCGGACACAGGGTTCAACCCATCCACACCCATGGTGGGCGGACATGGGCGTCAACCCATCCACACCCATGGTGGGCGGACACGGGCCTCAACACAACCACACCATGGTGGGCGGACATGGGCGTCAACCCATCCACACCCATGGTGGGCGGACATGGGCGTCAACACATCCACACCCATGGTGGGCGGACATGGGCCTCAACACAACCACACCCATGGTGGGCGGACATGGGCGTCAACACATCCACACCCATGGTGGGCGGACATGGGCCTCAACACAACCACACCCATGGTGGGCGGACATGGGCGTCAACTCATCCACACCCATGGTGGGCGGACATGGGCGTCAACACAACCACACCCATGGTGGGCGGACACGGGCGTCAACACAACCACACCCATGGTGGGCGGACATGGGCGTCAACACATCCACACCCATGGTGGGCGGACATGGGCGTCAACACAACCACACCCATGGTGGGCGGACATGGGCGTCAACACAACCACACCCATGGTGGGCGGACACGGGCGTCAACACAACCACACCCATGGTGGGCGGACATGGGCGTCAACACAACCACACCCATGGTGGGCGGACACGGGCGTCAACACAACCACACCCATGGTGGGCGGACATGGGCGTCAACACAACCACACCCATGGTGGGCGGACATGGGCGTCCACACAACCACACCCATGGTGGGCGGACATGGGCCTCAACACAACCACACCCATGGTGGGCGGACATGGGCGTCCACACAACCACACCCATGGTGGGCGGACATGGGCGTCCACACAACCACACCCATGGTGGGCGGACATGGGCGTCAACACAACCACACCCATGGTGGGCGGACATGGGCGTCAACATAACCACACCCATGGTGGGCGGACATGGGCGTCAACACAACCACACCCATGGTGGGCGGACATGGGCGTCAACACAACCACACCCATGGTGGGCGGACATGGGCGTCAACACAACCACACCCATGGTACACAATTATTAACAAAATATTTGCTTTAAGTGTACGTAGATGAATGTGAGAAACCGGGAACAATTCTCTGAATATAAAATGTAGGGATAACATTATTTCACACTAGTAGACTGCTGAGTGGTGAAGGGAGAGAACTAATATGACAGCCATCGGGAGGATGAATCCTTCGTGAAAACTGCACCTACCATCAAGAAGAAGAAGAAGAAGAAGAACTAATATGTGTCAGAGAAAATATAAAATGTTTTCTCCACGAGGAGACCAAAACTGAGCCACACGCAAACTGTTTAGATAGAATAGTAGGAACGCTTATGTGGGAAAAAATATCTCGAGGTTCAAGGTTTAACAATGTTATAGTGAATTATGACAACAGGTAAGCTGATTGTCCCACCCAAGAAGCGTACAGGAAATGCCTAAGGAGGTAGGATAGTTCCCCACGGCCTGGCCAACTATCTCAACAAAACGGCGAGATCAGTCTATAGGTAACTCCTCAGAGTAGAGGTTACTGCTCATGCTTGAGAAGCGCTCACGTTCGCTTTTTTCATTCCCCCCCTCCCCGCTCGGCCCGTTGGTGCTGTGAGGGGGGCTTAGTGGGCGGCTGCCAGAGTGTGATGCTCCTTGGGACAGTCCTCTGTCCTTTTCTAGCCTTGTGCTCCTGCTGCCGTCCTCTCCAATTGTGCCAAGCATCTTTTCCTTTTCCCTCTGTTTCGTTTTTCTCCCCCTCTTCTCCTATCTGCTTGTCGTTTCCTGCCGACCTTTGCTTGTTTTGGATCTTTCTTTGGACTTCTTCTATTTTGACGCCCGGGTGCTTGAGGAGGCATACTCTTGCACCCGTAGAACTGTAGTACCCAACGTCTCGAGCGAGGGGAACCTTTTATTGTCAATCCCCCTTTCGTCGCTGAACCCGATCTCGACGGACTGACGGTTCTTAAGGTGGCGTTTGTGGGGCGTATACTCACGACGCACCCCTAGGGGGCCCCAGCATGATCGGCGATAGCTTCCTGTTGGGTGTCCTGCCTCTAATTGTGGCTCCATGGTGGGTATGGGGGCACATTCGTGGATGAAGTTTTTTCTCCTCGTCTTTATGTCGTTGAATGTTCCTGTTATACCCTCTCAGACTCGTGGGGTGGGCGACCAAGCCCCCGAGTCGACCTGTATTGGAAGACCAGGCTCCGTAGCTCCCGCTGCGTTGGGCCCCGACCTTGCTCCTCCTTTGACCGTCCTGACTTCTTCCCCCAGCTCCCCTCCCTCCTCTGTGGTTGGGTCGAGCCTCCAGCCCCCAGTGGTGACCACTTCGTCCCCTGGTGCGGCTAAGTCTCTCGTTGTGACTACTGCGCCTTTTGTTCCCTCTCTCTCAGGGGGTTCTCACCGCCGTCAGCGCCACGGCCGCATTCGCTCGTTTCCTTCCTCTACTGATGCGTATCAGGCCTTGTTTGGTCCTGCTTCATGGGCCAAATACTTTGATCTCCTCCCTCTTGATTCCGCGCCTCCTGACGATTTCTCTCTCCATCGGCATCTTGTTGATTCCGTGGATGCGTCTGTCACCTTCAACCCCACTCGTCTCGGTACACGTGTCATTGCTGCTCCTTCTCAGGATGCAGCTTCCCGCTTGGCTGCCTTATCCTGCCTTGGTGAGATCCCTGTTCGGGTCTCTAAGAACACTCGGTTGAATGCCAGTGTTGGCGCTATTCTCCTCCCGCCCCATGTTGCAACCGGTGTTCGGAATCTGCAGGACTGCCACGATGACATTCGGCATATCCTTGATGCCCAAGGCCATTCTGTCCTCCAGGTTGACTCGTTTACTCGTCCCCCTCGTGGTCACCGCCGTCAACCCCTTCGCGTTGTGAAGGTCACCTTTGATGGTAGGGCCCTTCCATCCTCTGTCATTCTCGCTGGCGCCAGGTGCTCTGTCCAGGAGTATATTCCTTCTCCTCGACTTTGCAACAAGTGCTGGAGGTTTGGGCATGGTGCCCTCTGCTGCTCTGGGACTGTCTCTCTCTGTCCTTTGTGTGGGGTTGAAGGTCACTCTAAGTCGGAGTGTACTTCTCCCCAAGCTCGCTGCCTCAACTGTGGTGAGGCCCATCCTACCTTCTCCCGTGCCTGTATCCATTACAAGCTTGAGGCAGCCGTCCTCAAGTTGACGCACCGGGAGCGTTTATCTTTTCCTGAGGCGAGGCGCCAGGTTCGCCGGCTCCCGCCTTATGCTAACATCTCTTATGCTCGCGTGTTGCGCTCTTCGTCTCCTCCTCCTTCCCGCCTTCCTCAGACTCACAACCGTTTCCGGGCCTTGGACCCTGATACGCCCACTGCTCCCTCCTCTTTTCCTTTGAGTACTGTCCCAAAGGGTCCCCCTCTTGGTTCTCTGTCTGGGGTTCCCCTTCTTTCTACCCGGTCTGTCATGTCTCCTGTGTCTTCTTCCTCGTCTCCCTCCAATCCTCCTTCCCATCCCCCTCCTCCATCTATTGACTCTCCCCGCCGCCTGTCGGTGCGGGCGGATGTCCATCGCTCTCCTACCGGCCGTCGTGTGTGCTCTCGTTCAGCTTCTCCTGTTGAGACACTGGAATCCGTTGCCCGGTACGTAGTTGCTGGGACACCGGTCTCTTTAAGTCAGAAGCGTAAGCCTGGCTCCTCTCCTTCCTCCTCCCCGGCGGGTAAGAAGGCTTCGCTTTCTTCCTCGACCCCTACTACTGGCTCTATTGCTCCTTCCCCTCCCATTTCAGTGGTTGCGCCCCCTGTTCCTGCTATGGAGGTTTCTTTGGCCCCTGCTTCCCTTTCGGTTGCTGCCCTTGCTGAGGTGCGCTCCCCTCTTTCTACTCCCCCTCTTCCTGCTGCTGTCCTTGACTGCTCCTCTCCGTTGTCTCCTCCTCTTCCTCCTCCGGACCCCGCCCGCCCACCTCTGGTCTGTTCTCCCGCTTCCTTCCCTCCGTCTTTGCTCAGTTTACCCATGCCCCCTAACCCTGACTTTGCTGACCCTGATATTCTTTAACGTGCTGTGTTGCTCTTTCGCCTTTGTTTCTTCTTTGTTTTCTGTTGTTGTCCTTTCTCTTCTCGTCGCTGTCTATTCTTCAATGGAACGTTCGAGGTTATTACGCCAATTTCCTCGAACTCCAACTTCTAATTTCGCGGTTTTCGCCCCTTTGTGTCTGTCTCCAGGAGCCGATGCTTGGTGCTCGTCCTGGTCGTTTTCGTGGCTATTCCTTTCTCTCCCCCCCCCCAGCCGTTGCTGGGGCTCCTAATTCTTCTGCTCTCTTGATTCGCGCTGATGTTCCCTTTGTTCCTTTACTTTTTCCTTTGCCCCTCCATTGTTCTGCTGCTCGTATCTTTGTGGGGAAATGGTACACAGTTTGTTCCATTTATCTCCCCCCAAGTGTCCCGCTTTCTCTTCCTGATTTGAAACACCTCTTGGACTCCTTGCCGGAGCCTGTGCTCCTGCTGGGTGACTTCAATTGTCGTCACTCTCTTTGGGGTGACGTTTTGACAAATACCCGAGGTCGCCTTCTTGAGCCGTTTCTCCTCTCTTCTTCCCTGTCTCTTCTGAATTCTGGTGAGCCCACTCATTTGGACTCTCGGACTCGCACCCTTTCCTGTCTTGATCTTTCTCTCTGCTCTTCTTCTCTTTACCTAGATTTCACGTGGCAGGTTCTTGATGACCTCCATGGCAGTGATCATTTCCCTATCCTTGTTTCCTTTTTCTCTTTTCGCCCTTCCCTCTCTTTTCCTAGGTGGCAGTTTGCTAAAGCGGACTGGAACCTCTTTACCCTCAGTGCTGCTCTCTCTGACCTTTCCCTTCTGCCTCTCCCTCGCGCTCTCCTCCTTTTTCATGACACTGTCATCGACGCTGCCCTCCGCTCTATTCCTCGCTCTTCCTCTCGGGGTCCACGGAAGTGTGTTCCCTGGTGGAATGCGGACTGTGCTCGGGCTGTTCGCTGTAAGCGTGCAGCCTGGAAGAGGCACCGCCGTCGGCAGACGACCGATTCTTTTCTTTTCTTTCGGAAAGCGAGTGCGGTGGCCCGTAGGGCCATCCGTACGGCTAAACGTGATGTTGGACTTCTTATGTCTCCACAATTACGTCCGAAACTCCCCTGCCACAGATCTGGAAGCGTATCCGCAAGATAGCGGGTAAGTTCGTTCCCGATGTTTCCCCGGTCCTTCACCTCCGTGGTACTCTTGTGGCGGACCCGTTGCAGGTTGCTACTGAACTGGGTTCTCACTTTTCTTCTGTTAGCTCTGGTCTTCATCTTTCCCAATCTTTCCTTCTTCGTAAACCTGTCCTTGAGTCTCGTCCTTTAGATTTCTGCACTCGTCTTCGACTTTCCTATAATGATCCCTTCTCTCTCTCTGAACTTCGTTCTGCCCTGGCCCTCTGCGGTTCTACGGCGGCGGGCTCCGATGGTATTCATTATGAGATGCTTCGCCATCTCCCTCCGTGCACGTCTCAGTATTTACTGAGTCTGTATAATCGGATCTGGGAGTCGTCGTCCGTCCCTGAGGACTGGCTCGATGCCGTTGTCCTCCCTGTTCGCAAACCAGGGTCTCTGGGTACTTCCCCTAAGGACTTTCGCCCTATTGCCCTCACCAGTTGTGTCTGCAAACTCTTTGAACGTATGGTTAACGTTCGTCTGATGTGGTTCCTGGAACACCATCACCTCCTCTCCCCTTCTCAATTTGGTTTCCGCAAGTGCCGCAGCACGACAGATGTCCTGGTGAACTTGGAGGTCTATATTCGTACTGCTTTTGCTGCGAAGACCTCCGTTGTTGCCGTCCTTTTTGACCTGGAAAAGGCTTACGACACCACTTGGCGTTATCATATTCTATCCCAGCTTCATTCTTTTGGCCTTCGTGGTCATCTCCCTCTCTTTCTCCGCAGCTTCCTCTCTCGTCGTTCCTTTCGGGTGCGCCTTGGTACCGCTCTCTCTGCCTCTTTTCAGCAATACGAAGGTGTGCCCCAGGGTAGTGTTCTGAGCACTACTCTCTTTCTGGTTGCCCTCAATGGTCTTCTTTCCTCTCTTCCTTCAGGTGTCTTCTCCGCTCTCTATGTCGATGATCTTACCCTTTGCTGTCAGGGTGATGATTCGCCTTTCCTTCAGCGCCGGCTTCAACTTGCGATTGATGCCGTGTCGTCTTGGGCCACTGATCATGGCTTTAAGTTCTCTACTTCTAAGACTTGTGCCATGTCTTTTACTCGGAAACGGGTCGTTCTTCGTCCCTCTTTGTCACTTTATGGACATCCCATTGAGTACAAAGATTCCGCGAAGCTTTTGGGGTTATTCCTTGACACTCGTTTGTCTTGGTCTCCCCATATCTCTTACCTCCGTGTTGAGTGCTCTAAGGCCCTTACCCTCCTTCGAGTGTTGTCCCATACTTCTTGGGGAGCGGATAGGCGCACTCTCCTTGCTTTGCATTCCTCTCTCGTCCTGTCTAAGCTCGATTATGGTTGCCCTGCTTACTCTTCTGCTTCTCCTTCTGCTCTTCGCCGTCTTGATGCTTTGCACCATACTGGGCTGCGCCTCAGTTCTGGTGCCTTTCGTTCGACTCCCGTCCTTAGCTTGTATGTTGACACTGGCTTCCTATCTCTCCAGGACCGCCGTGATCGCTACTGTCTTCGCTATCTTGCGCGGTCCTTGCAACATCCTTCCTCTCGCCTCTGTCGTGCTTTAACTTTTACCCCTCCTGCGGTTCCTGTTCCTCTTCACCACCTCCCTCTTTCTGTCCGGTTATCTCGCTTACAGGATTCTCTTTCCGTTCGAGTTTCTAATGTTTCTCCTCGTGTTGTTCCTTCTTTGCCCCCGTGGAGAGTCCCCCTTCCGCAGTTTTGTACATCCTTGACCCGCGTCACTAAAGCTTTTACCTCTCCTACGGTTCTAAAACGCCTTTTCCTTGAGCACTTTTCTTCTCACTCCCGCTCCGTTTCTGTCTTCACCGATGGGTCTAAGTCTGCGGACGGTGTTGGCTACTCTGTTGTTTTTCCTGATCGCACTTATATGTGTCGCTTACCTCCGGAGACTAGCATCTTTACAGCGGAGCTTTACGCTATTCTCTATGCTCTTCGTCTCCTGCTTTCTCGTTGTCAGTCTTCCTTTGTGGTAGTTGTTGACTCTCGTAGTGCCCTCATGGCGCTCGGGTCCTTTAATCCGGTTCATCCAGTAGTTGTCGAGATCCAGCATTGGCTGTTTCTTGTTCACAGTAAGTTTAAGTCGGTTGAGTTTTGTTGGGTTCCCAGCCATATTGGCGTGTCTTTAAATGAGCGTGCGGATGCTGCCGCCAAGGAAGCTGTCCGCTCTTGTCCCATCTCTCGTAAAGGTATTCCATATTCCGACTTTTACCCGGTTATCCATTCCTCCATCCTTACCCGTTGGCAGGCTTCTTGGTCGTCTGTTACTGGTAACAAACTCCGTACTCTGAAATGTTGTGTTTCCTCGTGGCCGTCCTCCTATCACCGTAACCGGCGATGGGAAACTGCTCTGGCGAGGTTGCGTATTGGCCATACTCGCTTAACCCATGGTCACTTGATGGAGCGCCGCCCTGCTCCTTATTGTCCTAATTGCATTGTCCCTCTTACGGTCGTGCATGTCCTTCTTGAATGTCCTGACTTCCGGGACGAGCGTGTGTCTTGCTTTCCGACCGCCCCTCGCGGTCACCTGTCCCTCGATAGAATTCTTGGTGACTCTGATACTTTTGATATCGTTCGCCTTATGCGTTTTTGTTCTCGTATTGGCATCCTTGGTGATATTTAGCGCCCTCTGATTATTCCGCACATTTGATGGTGCTACATAGCCTTCCCGGTTTGGTGCCTTCTTTTGATAATTACTTACTTACTTTTTTCATTTTGGGGATACAGCTGGAAAGGTCTCGGTCTGCCGGGTCCAATCGCAGAGGTCCCTTGTTGTTGAGGACTTGGTGAGATGACCCCAAGTCCGCAAACGATTTCCTAACGATATATATTGTATTAGTAAATCAGCAGGTACTAGAGAGGGAACATAATATGTCACTGATCTAAGCTAACAGGGAAGTATAGAACAATGTCACTGGGATCTAAACAAACAGGGAAGTATAGACACAATGTCACTGGGATCTAAACAAACAGGGAAGTATAGACACAATGTCATTGGATCTAAACAAACAGGGAAGTATAGACACAATGTCACTGGGATCTAAACAAACAGGGAAGTATAGACACAATGTCACTGGGATCTAAGCAAACAGGGAAGTATAGACACAATGTCACTGGGACCTAAGATAAGAGGGAAGTATACAAATATAATACACACGTCGGTGGTGAAGACTATGAGAGAGTTGTCGTAGTGACCGGAGTCCTTCAGGCCGTCACCACCCGGCCCACAGCCTCGTCCAGGGCGCTCACCATTCCTACAACACACCCATCAATATCAACATATATTCATCAGAATAAAATATGTTTTTTCGTGAAATATTATAAAATGAATTACTGGGATTCACTCTACACCGGTTTCTTAATATTCATTTATACAAGAGGAACATTTCAGTCATGTACATATTCTACAGAATTTTCCCACGCCTTCATCATGGAAAATATTAATTTCGAGAAAATAGCCATGGATAACCAATCACTGCACGACGAAGGAGAATTCCTCAGACGTATTAACTTTTCTTTCAACGAATGCATGACTAAGTCCCCCGGATATGTACGGGTGGTAGGCATACTCACCCATTCTGAGGGAACATATAAGGAAACTCACGAGAAAAGGGGCTGCTTACATCATCTTAAGGGAGAGGTGTATGACAAGAGCATTTTCGCCAATGATGTAAATACACAGCTGAGCTTCGTGATGTGACAGAGATTGAAGCCTGGATGAGAAATCCGACTTCTCTACGAGGGTGTTGGTCACTGTGCTTTATCACACACGAAAACACAATATATCTTCGAAACATAAAATCCGAGGAACAGTTGAAGGCATTAATATATGTAGGACACCAATCCTACTTGAAGATCCCGTCCTTCTCAGTACTATCACAACAATGTTGTGGGCACACAACACATGTGGACCACACGAAGTGTCATAATTGTCAAAGTTTAATTATCCTACCATGCTTCTTGAGGAGAATTAAGACATTAATTTCTCTAAGAGTTTAGGTAGACATTTAGAAATAGTTAATAATTAACATTACCAACTCTAGTAATATTAAAATGCAAAATGCTTCGTAGGCATTACTTTAAGATATAATGAGGAGATTAAGTGACTTTCAACAATAGGAACAAAGAATTATCTGCCTGAGTAGATCACAATGAAACAGACGAGATCTTACACAATAAAAGGAAGTCTCTTCTAACCAGTAATACATGATTGCATGTATAATACAGAAAAATTGCATGAATACATAAA
>WNGS01006869.1:0-18148 GCA_020271785.1 Procambarus virginalis
GGTGCTTTCTGGGTTCGAGTCCACTGGGTGGGTGTTGTCTATAAGGATTGTTAATCTTCTCTTGTGGTTCTATGCAAGTATGTGCTTTATATATATATATATATATAATATATATATATATATATATATATCTATATATATATATATATATATATATATATATTAAATTAGAGGAGTGCGACAGCTTGCTGAAATCAATGCTAGAAAATGCCTTCAACCTTTCTCTCAGTGACCCACAGTGGAAACAGGCCTCCCTTCCTGTCAGACTCGGGGGCCTTGGGGTGCGCAAAGCAACACAAAGTGGGTACCACGTTTCTGTCCTCTTCAGTGGCGTCTGACAACTTGGTAAGGAAATCCTACCTGAGCACCTAGTTCAACAGGCAGGGGTACATGACCCAGCTTTGCAGACTGCACCTCCAAATGGGTCTCTCTCGCAGGACCAGCACCCCAACCACTGCCTTCTGAAGCCCTAAGCAATCCAGTTGGGATCGCCCCATTGCCGACCAAGAAGCTGCGACATTATTAGAAGCTGCGACAACACCACATGACACTGCCCGTAGAGCTGTAGCAGCTCCCCATGCAGGTGACTTCCTATTAGCAACCCCAATGTCAGACAACTGGCACTCGTCTCACACCGCAGGCCCTCCGAATTGTTGTGGCTCTCCGCCTCGCTGCCCCAATCCACACCGAAAACAGGTGTAATGCGGCGAGGCATATATATATATATATATATATATATATATATATATATATATATATATATATATATATATATATATATATATATATATATATGCAAACAAGCCTGAATGGTCCCAGGACTATATGCAACTGAAAACTCACAACCCAGAAGTGACTCGATCCCATACTGCCAGGAGCAATTTGTGAGGAACACAAATGCGAACATTTGTGTTCCTCACGTGTTGCCCAAAAATGAGGTGATTTGATAAAATGCTATGCCCATGATTACCATCCGAGTGCCGGCGGGGGAAGTGCTTCAAATAGCTACGGCTATCACTTCCTTTTGTCCGGTCGTGATGGTCAAGCGGATTAAGCGTCCCTGTACATACCCGTTGCATTGCTCCTGGCCGTATGGGTTCGAGTCACTTCTGGAGTGTGAGTTTTTCAGTTATATATATATATATATATATATATATATATATATAATATATATAATATATATATATAATATATATATATATATAATGAAAATAATTTTGAGGCAATGGAGTGACTCGAACTCGAGTGCTGGTGAATCCCCAGACACCTACCCTAACCGACTCAGCCATGATGGTACGAAAGTCGACCAACCTGGAACTCTACTGAATCACAGGGAGGTTCTGTCTCCCCAACCCAGAGAGCCAACCAGTAGAACTCTTTGTACTCACCTAGTTGTGCTTGTGGGGGTTGAGCTTTGGCTCTTTGGTCCCGCCTCTCAACTGTCAATCAACTGGTGTACAGATTCCTGAGCCTACTGGGTCTATCATATCTACATTGAAACTGTGTATGGAGTCAGCCACCACATCACTGCCTAATGCATTCCACCTGTTAACTACTCTGACACTGAAAAAGTTATTTCTAATGTCCTGTGGCTCATTTGGGTACTCAGCTTCCACCTGTGTTCCCTTGTTCGTGTACCACCCGTGTTAAATAATCCATCCTGGTCTACCCTGTCAATTCCCCCTGAGAATTTTGTATGTGGTGATCATGTCTCCCCGAGCTCTTCTGTCTTCCAGCGACGTGAGGTGCAGTTCACGCAGCCTTTCCTCGTAACTTCAAAGCATGTCCTTTGTGATCTGGGTGGGGGGGGGTGTAGGGGTATGAACACCATTACCATAGACCAGAGTGTGGTCGGGTCGACTGTAAAAACCCTGGTCGGGCTCTGGTTGGCTTCCTCCACAACCTCCCAGTGAATTCAGTAGAGCTCTGGGTTGGTCAACGTTTGTGTACGTCAGACCAGTTCTGGAATATGCAGCACCAGCATGGACGCCTTACCTCGTTAAACACAAAAGGAAGCTGGAGAAAGTTCAGAGAAATCCCACCAGACTAGTCTCAGAGCTGAGAGGTATGAGCTACTAGGAATGACTAAAGGAATTAATCTCACGTCACTAGAAGAGAAACAGACCACCTAACATGGGTAGTAACTAGATAACACAAAACGGAAACTAGTCGCCTAAATGAGCCACACACAGAGATTATAAACTATTGTGTACAGTTTTTGTCAGTATGAGGAAAGTGAACAAGTGGAATGTGTCGAGTGTGGGGAAGTGGCTGAGGAAACTCACTACACACCTTTAAATGACGACGTGACGGGCCACCTGGAAACACAAACCGAAACTGTCTCTATTTCCGCTTGTTACAACTTGTAATAAAGTTGTTTACATCTTGGCACGTGTTTATGGCGTATTAGAACGTTGTTACAACTGCTATATTGGTTGTTATAACTAGTTAGGAAGTGTTAAAACGTGTTCGAACGTTTTACCAACGTCGTAGTTTCGGTGTGTGTTTGGCGGGCAGTTGGCTCTGGAACATAACATCAGTCTGTTAAGGGATAACTTACAGCACCCAAGACCGTAGCTCAACTCCTGCATGCACAACTAGGTGAGTACCATCCAGTCCTCTATCAAAAACAAAACCAACGCCTCCCTCCCCTTCATATCCAAAAATAGAGCCCCCCACAAACCCCCACCTGAGCGCCCCCCACCCCCACCGGAGCACCTCCCCCCCCCTCCCTGAGCGCCAGCACTCAGAAAACGCACCGATAAACGCTATCAGTAAACGCGCCGACTTGGCAACTCAGGTCCAGGAGATGGAGGGTTGCCACGTCGATATATTGACGAGTTTTTATTCTCCTGACCGCCACCTCTCCGCCGCCGCCCCAGCCCATCCCCTTCACCCCATCCAGTGGTGTGTTGTGTGTGTGTGGGTGTGTGGTGTGTGTGTGTGTGTGTGTGGTGTGTGTTGGGTGTGGTGTGTGTGTGTGTGTGTGTTTGTGCGCGCGCGCTCTCTAAGTGAAGAGGGCATCAGGTGGATGGATACTCTACCTAATTGTTTTTCTGCCCGTCCAGGACTGAATCCTGATCTGACGAGTGAGAGTCGAAGACGTCTCACTCACTCACTCACTCACTCACTCACTCACTCACTCACTCACTCACTCACTCACTCACTCACTCACTCACTCGTGTACCATAGCAGCTAATAATAGCCATGAATAATGATACTTTCTTAAATTGAAGTGGAAAATAATAGAAAGGTGCTGTGCCACACCCCTGGGAACTGTGCCACAGCTACCAGTGTCACATCTGGAGAAGACGTGGCACAGCTGCCAGTGTCACATCTGGAGAAGACGTGGCACAGCTGCCAGTGTCACATCTGGAGAAGACGTGGCACAGCTGCCAGTGTCACATCTGGAGAAGACGTGGCACAGCTGCCAGTGTCACATCTGAAGAAGACGTGGCACAGTTGCCAGTGTCACATCTGGAGAAGACGTGGCACAGCTGCCAGTGTCACATCTGAAGAAGACGTGGCACAGCTGCCAGTGTCACATCTGGAGAAAACGTGGCACAGCTGCCAGTGTCACATCTGGAGAAGACGTGGCACAGCTGCCAGTGTCACATCTGGAGAAAACGTGGCACACCTGCCAGTGTCACATCTGGAGAAAACGTGGCACAGCTGCCAGTGTCACATCTGGAGAAGACGTGGCACAGCTGCCAGTGTCACATCTGAAGAAGACGTGGCACAGCTGCCAGTGTCACATCTGGAGAAAACGTGGCACAGCTGCCAGTGTCACATCTGGAGAAGACGTGGCACAGCTGCCAGTGTCACATCTGGAGAAGACGTGGCACAGCTGCCAGTGTCACATCTGGAGAAAACGTGGCACACCTGCCAGTGTCACATCTGGAGAAGACGTGGCACAGCTGCCAGTGTCACATCTGGAGAAGACGTGGCACAGCTGCCAGTGTCACATCTGTAGACGTGGCACAGCTGCCAGTGTCACATCTGGAGAAAACGTGGCACACCTGCCAGTGTCACATCTGTAGACGTGGCACAGCTGCCAGTGTCACATCTGGAGAAGACGTGGCACAGCTGCCAGTGTCACATCTGGAGAAGACGTGGCACAGCTGCCAGTGTCACATCTGGAGAAAACGTGGCACAGCTGCCAGTGTCACATCTGGAGAAGACGTGGCACAGCTGCCAGTGTCACATCTGTAGACGTGGCACAGCTGCCAGTGTCACATCTGGAGAAAACGTGGCACACCTGCCAGTGTCACATCTGGAGAAGACGTGGCACAGCTGCCAGTGTCACATCTGGAGAAGACGTGGCACAGCTGCCAGTGTCACATCTGTAGACGTGGCACAGCTGCCAGTGTCACATCTGGAGAAGACGTGGCACAGCTGCCAGTGTCACATCTGGAGAAAACGTGGCACAGCTGCCAGTGTCACATCTGGAGAAGACGTGGCACAGCTGCCAGTGTCACATCTGGAGAAGACGTGGCACAGCTGCCAGTGTCACATCTGGAGAAAACGTGGCACAGCTGCCAGTGTCACATCTGGAGAAGACGTGGCACAGCTGCCAGTGTCACATCTGGAGAAGACGTGGCACAGCTGCCAGTGTCACATCTGGAGAAAACGTGGCACAGCTGCCAGTGTCACATCTGGAGAAGACGTGGCACAGCTGCCAGTGTCACATCTGGAGAAGACGTGGCACAGCTGCCAGTGTCACATCTGGAGAAAACGTGGCACAGCTGCCAGTGTCACATCTGGAGAAGACGTGGCACAGCTGCCAGTGTCACATCTGGAGAAGACGTGGCACACCTGCCAGTGTCACATCTGGAGAAGACGTGGCACACCTGCCAGTGTCACATCTGGAGAAGACGTGGCACCGCCGCTACCATTCCAACACGGGACGGTTCCCGCCAAATATGGCCGCGGGCGCCGCTGTGAATGTACCTTCCTAAAGTCTCTAAAATATACGTGCTTTCGGGTAGGGAATAGTTCTAGTTCCTACGCCCTGTCTCTTCACCGTTTGGGTATCTGATACAACACTATTCACAGTATGAATATTTATATATATAAGAATACTTATATATACAAGTTTTACCCTATAACCCTCATGCACGCTGATGTAGGTAATGGAGTTTACCAAACATTCACTTTAATAAATAACCTTTACTGTGTCGTGGCTCAAGGGGATGAGGTTAGTGTCTGGGGTCACCCAGGACGCTGGTTCGATCACCGTCCTGTTGCAATGATTGTCTCAGTATATTGCCAACTCAGCGCGGGATTTGTTATATTATATTTCTAATGTGTCTTATCTGGGCCCAGTCTCTCAGGTAGTGGTCAAGGTGGTAGTCACTTCTCGGACCACAGATTATCCAACGTCTCCAGGAGTCACAATGGACAGAAAATGGTGTGCTATATCATCCCAACGAACCTAACCTAACCTAACCTAACCTAACCTACCCTAACCTAACCTACCCTACCCTAACCTAACCTAACCTAATCTACCCTAACCTAACCTGATCTACCTTAACCTAACCTAACATAGCCTAACCTAACCTGATCTACCCTAACCTAACCTGATCTACCTTAACCTAACCTAACCTGATCTACCCTAACCTAACCAAGCGACCCCATGTATAGAAAACTTTAATATTGTGAGCTGCTGAGATATAGAGTACATCATATTTTGTCTGTTTGTGATTTTGACGTGTAAATGCGATGTGTTATTCAGGAGAACAGGCTTGGCTCAGCTGTTGTTTACAGTCCGTAGATAAGAGTATACTTCCTTATATCTCTCCTTCCAGCTGTGTTCACAGTTTTCACCTGTCTTCAAGTTGTTCCTCTTATTTGGATTAGTCTGTTTTTATTCACTTTGTTTATATCTCTCAGTATCTTGTACATCGTGACCATATCTCCTCAAAATCAATGTTCTCTTCATAATCTGTTGGTTCAGTGGTTTGGTCCTAGATATAAGCCTAAGTGTATGTCAGACCAGTTCTGGAATACGCAGCACCAGAATGGAGTCCCGTTCCCGACCGTTGAAATTAACATCTGGTTGAAATACTTATAAACTCATCATGGTGCAGTCGGTTGTGCGTGTGTCTTGTAGTCCCTTGTGGCACTTCTCGGCTGTTTGTTTATTCTTGAGTTGTTTTATTATGTTTTTGAATGTTTATCTGACTTAATTTTATCCCCTCTACGGTGACTCTTCTTTCTCTTATGTCGTTATCTTTTCGTCTCTATTTCATTTCATTAGCTTGGCTATTTCGCCTTCTACAGGTTTCGTTTTCCTTACTTCTACATTTGTCTGATATTTTTATCTTTTTCTAATATATTTGTCTTATTACCAATTATATATATATATATATATATATATATATATATATATATATATATATATATATATTATATATATATATATATATATATATATATATATATATATATATATATATATATATATATGTTGTGCCTAGTAGCCAGAACGTCGTACTCGGCCAACTATGCAAGGCTCGATTTGCCTAATAAGCCAAGTTTTCCTGAATTAATATATTTCCTCTATTTTTTTTATGAAATGATAAAGCTACCCATTTCATTATGAGGTCAATTTTTTTTATTGGAGTTAAAATTAACGTAGCTATATGACTGAACTTAACCAACCCTACCTAACCTAACCTAACCTATCTTTATAGGTTAGGTTAGGTTAGGTAGCCGAAAACGTTAGGTTAGTTTAGGTAGGTTAGGTAGTCGAAAAAACATTAATTCATGAAAACTTGGCTTATTAGGCAAATCGGGCCTTGCATAGTAGGCTGAGAAGTGCGTTCTGGCTACTAGGTACGACATATATATATGTCATATGACCTTAGACATATATATATATATATATATATATATATATATATATATATATATATATATATATATATACATGACCTTCCTGAGGAAATGACCCCTGACCTTCATGTGATAGTGACCCCTGACCTTGTGCTAGTGACCCCTGACCTTCATGTGATAGTGACCCCTGACCTTCTTGTGCTAGTGACCCCTGACCTTCGTGTGATAGTGACCCCTGACCTTCTTGTGGTATTGACCCCTGACCTTCATGTAATAGTGACCCCTGACCTTCTTGTGGCATTGACCCCTGACCTTCATGTGATAGTGACCCCTGACCTTGTGCTAGTGACCCCTGACCTTCATGTGATAGTGACCCCTGACCTTCTTGTGCTAGTGACCCCTGACCTTCTTGTGCTAGTGACCCCTGACCTTCGTGTGATAGTGACCTCTGACCTTCTTGTGCTAGTGACCCCTGACCTTCATGTGATAGTGACCCCTGACCTTGTGCTAGTGACCCCTGACCTTCTTGTGCTAGTGACCCCTGACCTTCGTGTGATAGTGACCCCTGACCTTCTTGTGCTAGTGACCCCTGACCTTCGTGTGATAGTGACCCCTGACCTTCTTGTGGTATTGACCCCTGACCTTCATGTAATAGTGACCCCTGACCTTCTTGTGGCATTGACCCCTGACCTTCATGTGATAGTGACCCCTGACCTTGTGCTAGTGACCCCTGACCTTCATGTGATAGTGACCCCTGACCTTCTTGTGCTAGTGACCCCTGACCTTCTTGTGCTAGTGACCCCTGACCTTCGTGTGATAGTGACCTCTGACCTTCTTGTGCTAGTGATCCCTGACCTTCGTGTGATAGTGACCCCTGACCTTCTTGTGCTAGTGATCCCTGACCTTCGTGTGATAGTGACCCCTGACCTTCTTGTGCTAGTGACCCCTGACCTTCATGTGCTAGTGACCCCTGACCTTCATGTGCTAGTGACCCCTGACCTTCATGTGCTAGTGACCCCTGACCTTCATGTGCTAGTGACCCCTGACCTTCATGTGCTAGTGACCCCTGACCTTTCTGCAGCTTGGCAACAGCTTAGAGTCCTGATATATATATTTCAAAGATTTACGAGCCCACCGACTATTGTTTAACCCAAGCTGCGCACGAGTGACCTTTGACCTCTAGACCGAAACATGTTCTTACTAACGCACACCGTAAGTGACAATAACGGGGCTCATAATTAGACACATTAAGATCAAGGATCACTATCTCAGATCAAGGATCACTATCTTAGATCAAGGATCACTATATCAGATCAAGGATCACTATCTCAGATCAAGGATCACTATCTCAGATCAAGGATTACTATCTTAGATCAAGGATCACTATATCAGATCAAGGATCACTATCTCAGATCAAGGATCACTATCTCAGATCAAGGATTACTGCCACAAGAAAATCCTGGGTCACTACCATATGAAGGTCAGAGGTCACTATCACCGGAAGGTCACCAGTCGCAACCACAGGTAGACAGAGGTCAACCCCTGGAGCATGACAGTGGGCAGGTCAAGCCAAATATATTGAGAATTTCTTTTTGTAGCAAGGGTCAGAGGTCAGAGACAGCATCAATTATTCAACATCTAGCAACGTTGGATTGGCGGTGTATAACTTTCACTGTATATACAGAGAAACGAGAGATAATAAAAATAATACACAAATCCAGAGAGAAACGAAAGGTAATCCACATTAGGAATACACCGACGAATTTTTGCTGACAGATAGGTAAGAATTTTCACTTTACTTATTTCACTTAGAAAATTCACATCTGTTCGTAGAGTGTATTTTCATGTGCGACTGGGGCGGCCCTCTTAATTTCGCGCGAAAAGTCGCATTAATTAATAATTTACCACCCGAGTCTAGGACTCATCAATCCTTTCCCGCCAAACACACACCGACACTACGACGTTGGTACAACGTTCTAACAAGTTTTATCACTTCCTAACCAGTTATAACAACAAATATAGCAAGTTGTAACAACGTTCTAATACGTCATAAACACGTTAAGCCAAGATGTAACAACTTTATTACAAGTTGTAACAAGCGGAAAATAGAGATAGTTTTGGTTTGTGTTTCCAGGGTTGTGCCTTCCGAAACCTGTATATCATTCTTTAATCACGGCGGCAGTGTTCACTTTTATTAAACAGTTTACGAACTGGAAAACTTCACAAAACGAGGTTATTTATGTTTTAAACAACCTCGTGGTGATTCGGTGCTTATGAAATGTTTAATTCATGTACACAGAGCCGCCATGATTGAGGAAAATGATGTACAGGTTTCGTAAGTGGTTGTGTAAATGTTTCAGGACTCCCGGCTCATGTATACAGAACCGTATATTTAGGGAAAGTAGAAATATTGACTACATCGCTACAACTTAGACGTCCAAATAATGGGAAAATATACAATAGCTGTAGAGAATAGTAATACAGTAATGTAGTTACTGCTTTGTTCCTTACTCTTACTGCACTTAATTTGTTCCTTGTTCGTTTACTGCACTTACACGTGTAAGTACAGAGAGACAGACTTCACGCACTTGTCGGCGGCACTTGTGAGTGACAATGGTTAACCTCCCGACTTAAGTGCTCTCACAGATGCGCTGAGATGTCACTCAGAGGCCAGCGGTGGGAGGCGGAGAAGTCAGCGGTGGGAGGTTGAGAAGTCAGCGGTGGGAGGCGGAGAAGTCAGCGGTGGGAGGCTGAGAAGTCAGCGGTGGGAGGCTGAGAAGTCAGCGGTGGGAGGTTGAGAAGTCAGCGGTGGGAGGTTGAGAAGTCAGCGGTGGGAGGCTGAGAAGTCAGCGGTGGGAGGTTGAGAAGTCAGCGGTGGGAGGTTGAGAAGTCAGCGGTGGGAGGTTGAGAAGTCAGCGGTGGGAGGCTGAGAAGTCAGCGGTGGGAGGTTGAGAAGTCAGCGGTGGGAGGCTGAGAAGTCAGCGGTGGGAGGTTGAGAAGTCAGCGGTGGGAGGTTGAGAAGTCAGCGGTGGGAGGCGGAGAAGTCAGCGGTGGGAGGCTGAGAAGTCAGCGGTGGGAGGTTGAGAAGTCAGCGGTGGGAGGTTGAGAAGTCAGCGGTGGGAGGTTGAGAAGTCAGCGGTGGGAGGCTGAGAAGTCAGCGGTGGGAGGTTGAGAGTCAGCGGTGGGAGGTTGAGAAGTCAGCGGTGGGAGGCTGAGAAGTCAGCGGTGGGAGGCTGAGAAGTCAGCGGTGGGAGGTTGAGAAGTCAGCGGTGGGAGGTTGAGAAGTCAGCGGTGGGAGGCGGAGATGTCAGCGGTGGGAGGCTGAGAGACAATTCTCTCACAAACACAAAATATTTTACCCTAAAATACCAAGAAATATACATTTGAANAACGTTAGCGCTTGACGCAAGCGGCTAACGTTAGCACTTGACGCAAGCGGCTAACGTTAGCGCTTGACACAAGCGGCTAACGTTAGCGCTTGACGCAAGTGGCTAACGTTAACGCTTGACGCAAGCGGCTAACGTTAGCGCTTGACGCAAGCGGCTAACTTTAGGGCTCACACACACACACAACACGACTACTGGCTAAAAAAATGATGAATACATCAATTAGCAGAAATTAAATGCATATGGTGTGGATTATGTTAATAAAAGGAAGTTGAGATAAAGCCATTTTTGACTAGAATAGTACAACCTGCTTCCAACTCACACACGGGGAAACCACAGATCAAACTCATATGGGGAAACGATTGGGCAAAAACAAAATTCATCAGTTCACAGAAATTCAGATAACAAGACTGACTTTAAGCCGTTGGAAGCGTTCGCGTCCAAACATCTGATAAACAATTCCTAGAGGCAATCAGAAGACTAAACAATCAGTTCAGCTGCCAATGCAGCTTCAATTAGGACTCCCTGGAGCCAGCCATGACAGATGACCCTGCTCGACATGTCGCTACTGATGACCTGGTGTCATCCCATACGACCACTACCGACACTGCCACTGGCAGACATGTCAACATGATGACCTCAGGAACTATGGCGACGTAGGCCCATTCAATTCTCATAAAATATTAACAAACACGATGTCAATAAAGACCTGGGATTACATGGCAACTCTTAGCCATTTGTATTAACTCTAAAAGGCACATTTAAAGAATTAACGGCGTCTACAATGAAGATTTTATCCTTAAATGTGTTTTCGTTAACTCTTCATTAACTACATTTTGTAGTTGAACACGTGCCTTACGAAGGCATTTCCACTTGAAAGGCGGTAATATTTGCCGTTCTTGGGTGATGCCTCAATTACAGCGTGCGAAGCGTGTCTCCCAGACGGTATATAGTCTCCGCTACCCATTGACCACACCTGGTCGATGTGGTGGTGGCTTAAGACGCCCCTAACACCCTTCCACCATGGCAGCTGATGGAGGATGTGTTCAAGAGGACTGTGTCAGTAATGGCCATTTCCATCCTGTTTTTATAGTTATAGATTTAAGTGGAGTTGGCAAGGATGTGGACTTTAGTCACGTCATAAAGTGCTCTCTCTCTCTCTCTCCTCTCTCTCTCTCTCTCTCTCTCTCTCTCTCCCTCCCTCTCTCTCTCTCTCTCTCTCTCTCTCTCTCTCTCTCTGTTTATCTGCCGTTTCGTGACTGGTTTCGACTCGGTATTATTATTATGATCGTCACTGGGATATTAAAGGGATCTTTTCATCTCGAGTATCTTAGTCTGGAGAAATACTTAATTGCTCTATGATTGCTTCTCAGCCCATTCTGCTCTCTCTCTCTCAGATCCTTACCATACTCCTTTTAGATCTCTTCTCAGCACCGTATTCATTACCCCGATCTATCCTTGACTTTAATTCCCCCCTCTGCTTCTCCTGTCTCCTTGAAGACCTCTTATCATCTTCCCCCCCCCACTCCACCTCCCACAGTCGTCCGTCGCGTCTGGGTGGCGACATTCACTCCTCTCAAACTAAACACTCTAACCAGATCCTTTCTTCCTCCTCCCTTGAATACGAATGGGCCGAAATGTAGCTATTTCGTGTGCTTCTGTCCCTCGCCTCTGAAGCGGTGGGGAAGGCTGTCTCAGTTTAGGACCGCCACATCCATCGTTCCCTGGAAGACGCTCTTTCTCTATGACCTATTTTCAAACTGCTGAGCATAGCGAAGTCTTCAGTAAAAAGGCGATATATTCGGGTGGTAAAAATTCAATCTGAAGATCAGTTGGGATATTTTTTTTCCGCCCAGGTTGTTGGGTGTGTTGATGACAGTCTCACGCTGTCTCTCTTCTCTCACTAAGAAAAGGAAGACATGTTGAGTGTCATCTGTGGTGTCATTGGTCAAGTATCACGCATACCGGGCACAGCTAAAACATATATTCTTATGATATATATATATATATATATATATATATATATATATATATATATATATATATATATATATATATATATATATATATATATATATATATATATATATATATATATATATATAAAATAAAATAACTGTCTGGGGTTGGAGACCAGACGATATCAGTTACCCTTCCTCAACTTTCCACTTGAATTATAACTGGATGAGGAGTATCATAGGCTGGTCTGGGGGGGGTAGACCCCCATGCCCCACTTTAAGTGGGAATGGCTCCTATTGCGAAAACCAGCAACTCCTATGAAGTCTGAAATGTGGGTTTGATTTTCCATAGATTAAACAAATTAACTCTTGTTTGGCCATATAAATGACCTAATTGCTGCACAGAGTAAAGGGTCTCGAATCTCCTTTGTATGGATACCTTCACACATAAATATAACTCATCTTAATGAGACAGACATTGCAGCCAAATTAGCGTGTAACAAGGATGAAGTTGAATTTGATCTAGGTATCCCCCATCTCTGCTATCAAAACTGTATTGGTCCAAACACTCAGGTCTGATAGGAAAGAAATTACCGACTCCCAACGACCTGAAAGTACTAGTATAAAAAGCTATGATTTGTTCAGATCTTAAACCTATATCTATGGGCAGCACAAAACGTCCACTAGACTGTGCGACACAGTGGTTGCAAGGATCAGGTTGGGTTACCGTTACCTGTGGCAGGTGGCTGCAGGTGACGGGTCTCCCAATCCTGAGCACTCCAGTTGCAAACTCTGTGTGAGCAGGAACTACGGCACGATCTCCCACACTACATCACTGAATGCCCAGTTATTAGACCTTTCAGACCAGTTGGCATGAGGTACCTGGAGCTTTGCAATTACTTTATTCACTCTCGTATTCTTGAAGATATCCTCACAGTATACCCAAAATTTGCCAGTGCAGGCTACTAAACATATGGCCCTGTATGACTAACCATCCTGCGAGATGGGGACTTTTATTACCACTGCTACCTTATTCACTCTTGTGTTGATGATATCCTCAAAATGCATCCGGAATCTGCCAGTGCAGACTGCTTATCACATGCCTCTGTATGACTAACCATCCTGTGTGATGGGGATGTTTTAGCATCACGTAGTTAGCTTTTTTGACACACTGTACTCCACTTCATATAGTCTAGGGTAGCTGCACTAATGCAGATGTACCTCATGTATTAATAAAAAAAAAGACACAAAACCACAATATTCTTACTACTTTGTATCTAACAATAGTAAAACACAAATAGTAAAGATAATGGTGGTGTTACGTGTTTGCTTGACGTGTATAATGAATGCTTTGAGAGAATGGGAGAGAGGGATAACGGATATAATGAAAGAGAGGGAGGGAGGTAGAATGGGAAGAAGGGAGAGAAAGAGAGTAGGAGGGAAAATATAGGCAAATATATATAAATTTTATATATTTATATTTATTATATAAGTTAGATGCATAGTCGAATATTCATTCCTTTTATCGGAAGATTATTCATTTCAACCAATTTGCTAATTTGAAAAAATAATAATTTTAACCCTAAATATGCACAAATCATCGATGCCACTGAACAGCTGTGACTTTGGGGTTTTAGTGACCAATTACTGGCAAATCCGCCACAAGTGCCAGTGGTGGTTCTGAGTGCCAGTGGTGGTTCTGAGTGCCAGTGGTGGTTCTGAGTGTCAGTGGTGATTCTGAGTGCCAGTGGTGGTTCTGAGTGCCAGTGGTGGTTCTGAGTGCCAGTGGTGGTTCTGAGTGCCAGTGGTGGTTCTGAGTGCCAGTGATGGTTCTGAGTGCCAGTGGTGGTTCTGAGTGCCAGTGGTGGTTCTGAGTGCCAGTGACGGTTCTGAGTGCCAGTGATGGTTCTGAGTGCCAGTGATGGTTCTGAGTGCCAGTGATGGTTCTGAGTGCCAGTGAAGCCCCAGTTGTGTTTATGGGGATCTTGGTTATGTGGGTGTTTATGGGGAGGTGTTCGACATGTGGGTGTTAATGGGTTGGTTCCCCCCTAGGGACATATACCAGCATGAGGATATCCTCGCTGCAAGCACACGATATAAACATAAGCGTAAACAACAGAGCTGAGCAAGATGTTTAGACAAACGTAAACACTAGAGCTGAGATAAAGCTGGTAATCTTGATGTAATGTAAGAACAGGAGCGTATTCACCGGAGGAAATATAGGAAGATAGAGCCCATAAAATGCGCGGAAATGATGCTATAATGAAGCCAAAGCCATGACATAATAAGCAGTTTGATCAAGATATATTATAAGTGTATTTAGCGTAATCTGTATCGCTTTATCGTTGGAATAACGAGAAAATTGGCCTTATTGTTTTAAGCTTTTCAACCCAGCTTACCGCAGACGTTAAAGAGGCTTCATGATAATTTTGTTCTCAGAGGGAAGAAATAATATTTTGTTATGTATCTCTCATGGTAGGCAGGTTTGCTAATGTTAGGATGTCCTCAGAGCTGCCAACTAAAACAGCTTGAATGATCCCACACCCTGGCTGAGGATGAAACCCTGGGGAAATATGTACAGAGAAGATTTTTACACACACACACACACACACACACACACACACACACACACACACACACACACACACACACACACACACACACACACACACACACACACATTGATTTGCTCTGCAAAAACAATGAAATTAAATTTTCTTTTCGAAAACTATTCGACAATAACTGCTGACGATAACATCTTGTGTTGAATGCTGCTGTTGCTGTTTTTTGCTGCTGGGGTTATTGTTGTTGTTGTTGGTGGTGGTGGTGTTGTTGTTGTTGTTGGTAGTGGTGGTGTTGGTAGTGGTGGTGGTGTTGGTAGTGGTGGTAGTGTTGGTAGTGGTGGTGGTGGATCGGCTGTCATTGCTGATGTTGCTGCTGCTACTACTACTGCTGTTGCTACTGCTGTTGTTGCTGTTGTTGTTGGTGTCATTGCTGCTGTTGCTGCTGTTGCTGCTGCTACTGCTGTTGTTGTTGCTGCTAGAGATGTTGTCTGTGGTATTGTTACTACTGTTGTTGCTGCTGTTGCTCCTGCTTCTGCTGTTGGTGCTGGTGCTAGAGATGTTGTCTGTGGTATTGTTACTACTGTTGTTGCTGCTGTTGCTCCCGCTTCTGCTGTTGGTGCTGGTGCTCGAGTTAGAGCAGCACTATAGAACCCCCGTGAATGCTTCGCAAAATTTAATATCGTGAAGTTGGTTCCAGTTTCCTTACGGCGAAAAAAAAACCCCGCAAGATTCACTAACAAAAGTTCTAGTAGCCATTGTCTTCGACAGTTTCATAAGGGAACTTAAAAGCTTAGCCCAACCACTTGGGTTGGACGGTAGAGTGACGGTCTCGCTTCATGCAGGTCGGCGTTCAATCCCCGACCGTCCAAGTGGTTGGGCGCCATTCCTCACCCCCCCCCTCACCCACCCGTCCCATCCCAAATCCTTAGCCTGACCCCTTCCCAGTGCTATATAGTCGTCATGGCTCGGCGCTTTCCCTGATAATTCCCTCTCATGGAAACATTCCAACAGTACTTCTTTAGTCTAACAAAATTAATATAGAATTTTATAGATGTGTGCTGTCTTCTGTATTTATAATGGTGAATTTCAAGACCGACTTATTCAAAGAAAGGGTGGTGGGGGGGGGACAGATTGAGGGGGGGGGAGAGGAGGTGGAGGATGAGGCAGGGAGGGCTAGTGGGAGAGGGGGAGGTGGTAAGTGATAGTTGGGTAGGGGGAGAGATGGGGTGGGGAAAGTGGGTGGGTGGGGAGAGAAAGGGGTAGAGAGTGGGTAGGGAAGAGATGGGATGTGAAGCCCCCTCTCTCTGAGGGTCTCAAGGAGGGTTGGGGGCTTTTCATCCACATCATCCACACTATAGCGCCCCCCTTCCCCTATGGTTCTCTCACCCCATGCTGTACACACCCAAGGGGGGCCGGTGGCTGTGTGGATAGCACGCCGGACACGTGATCCTGTGGCCCGGGTTCAATTCCCGGTGCCGGCGAGAAACGATAGGCAGAGTTTCTTTCACCTTAACGCCCCTGTAACCTAGGAGTAAATAGGTACCTGGGAGTTAGCCAGGTGTCACGGGCTGCTTCCTAGGGGGGGGGAGGGAATAGTAGTTAGTAACAGTTGATTGACAGCTAAAAGGCGGGCCGAAAGAGCAGAGCTCAACCCCAGCAAGCACAACTAAGTGAATACACCCCCACAACCACCTAACGAAGAAGGCGGTTCACTAACCCACACTAATATAGGAGAGAGTGAAGCACACAAACCCCGGCCCCTCGCCCTAGGATGGTCCGTCACACCAGGTACAAACACACCTCCACACCCTGGTTGATACCTGGTTGATGGAGTCCTGGGAATTCTTCTACTCCCCAAGCCCGGCACGAGGCCAGGCTTGACTTGTGAGAGTTTGGTCCAACAGGCTGTTGCTTGGAGCGGCCCGCAGGCCCACAGACCCTCTACTTGTTTACATATCTTCACACACACGAGTCTCGCTACGTCCATACACACACACACACTCGCCTCGCTGCGAGCGCACATTAAAGCCTGCAAACGCAATGACACACACGTATGCAAATACCACGCAACCATGCAAAAATACACATGCATACAGACCAAAACGAGTAATACAAAAATAGTACAAATAGTGTCAAGAGAGAGAGAGAAAGGGGGTGGATTCGATCCCTGTGGCAGGACGGTAGCATTTGGACAACCTTTCCTTTTCAACTGATGTTGCTTTCAAACCTCACGTCGCAGGAAGAGAAAACAAATAGGGGGTCAACCCCCCCTCCCCCCGGCAAGCACAATTAGGTGAGCACCTTTACCTCGCAACGTACCCTCACCCAATACCCCCATCCCCCCCTCAATACCCCCCCCCCTACAATACACACAACAGTGGGCCCTTCAGAAAATACACATCTCTATGTACATTGTATTTAGAAGTCTAGACATGGGACGTGACCCACAAGGTCTGGCAGACGACAAGACCTGTTGACCAGTCTGGCTCCCAGGCGTCATGTAAGGAGGGAGGGTGGTGGAGCTGTTTCATGTGTGTGTATTTTATATATATAAAATATAGGTGACATATATAAAGGTGATATATATAAGGGTAGAGAAGACAAAGGGCGGAAGATGCAGAAAATAAGGCGAATGGAGTGGATAAGAGAGCCAACAAGTAATGATAGATGGGGCAGGAACGTGGAGGAGTGGAGACAATGGAACGGAGATGACGACGGGCAGGTAATGGAGGGTAGAAGGGAGAGGAAATGGCGCAGAAGACAAAATAATATCAGAAAAGCGGAATGAAAGGCAGCTCTTGGACCCCGACTTTTGTGCCTCCATTCGTACTTTTGAAAGTGTGGATGGAGGTAACTTCTCCTGTATCTTGGGCCCTGAGTCGTCATTCACTTACGTGTCCATTTACGAAACCTATACATCTTTTATAGCTCACGAAGGCTTAGTTTGTAATTATTAAACCGCTTACGAGCTTGGCAACTTGTCCACCAAAGGTTGTCATTGTTACAGGTAAGCTCAGAGTCCTTCCGAACTCTGTTAAATAAATGCAAACTCAGCTACCATGATTAAGGAAAGATGTACAGGTTTCGTAAATGGATAAATTGATTGGTGAAGCCTGGCCCAGGTGTAATTCATACCAATTTGTTACTGTTATTATGGTAAGATTTTTTTATTGTGGTCATTTATGTCTCGCTCGTTCTATTCGTATTTATTTTAAACATTTCGTCCCTTTCCACTCTGTCATTTCCATTAAATATTTTATATACCTTTGTTATGTCTCCTCTAATTCTTGGTCCATCTCCTTCAGCTCAGCGACTACGACTATATAGCACTGGGAAGGGGTCAGGATAAGGATTTGGGATGGGACGGGGGAAAGGAATGGTGCCCAAGCACTTATGGACGGTC
>WNGS01006870.1:11254-59635 GCA_020271785.1 Procambarus virginalis
AAAGAAGGCACCAAACGGGAAGGCTATGTAGCACCATCAAATGTGCGGAATAATCAGAGGGCGCTAAATATCACCAAGGATGCCAATACGAGAACAAAAACGCATAAGGCGAACGATATCAAAAGTATCCGAGTCACCAAGAATTCTATTGAGGGACAAGTGACCGCGAGGGGCGGTCGGAAAGCAAGACATACGCTCGTCCCGGAAGTCAGGACATTCAAGAAGGACATGCACGACCGTAAGAGGGACAATGCAATTAGGACAATAAGGAGCAGGGCGGCGCTCCATCAAGTGACCATGGGTTAAGCGAGTATGGCCAATACGCAACCTCGCCAGAGCAGTTTCCCATCGCCGGTTACGGTGGTAGGAGGATGGCCACGAGGAAACACAACATTTAAGAGTACGGAGTTTGTTACCAGTAACAGACGACCAAGAAGCCTGCCAACGGGTAAGGATGGAGGAATGGATAACCGGGTAAAAGTCGGAATAAGGATACCTTTACGAGAGATGGGACAAGAGCGGACAGCTTCCTTGGCGGCAGCATCCGCACGCTCATTTAAAGACACCAATATGGCTGGGAACCCAACAAAACTCAACCGACTTAAACTTGCTGTGAACAAGAAACAGCCAATGCTGGATCTCGACAACTACTGGATGAACCGGATTAAAGGACCCGAGAGCCATGAGGGCACTACGAGAGTCAACAACAACCACAAAAGAAGACTGACAACGAGAAAGCAGGAGACGAAGAGCATAGAGAATAGCATAAAGCTCCGCCGTAAAGATGCTAGTCTCCGGAGGTAAGCGACACATATAAGTGCGATCAGGAAAAACAACAGAGTAGCCAACACCGTCCGCAGACTTAGACCCATCGGTGAAGACAGAAACGGAGCGGGAGTGAGAAGAAAAGTGCTCAAGGAAAAGGCGTTTTAGAACCGTAGGAGGGGTAAAAGCTTTAGTGACGTGGGTCAAGGACGTACAAAACTGCGGAAGGGGGACTCTCCACGGGGGCAAAGAAGGAACAACACGAGGAGAAACATTAGAAACACGAACGGAAAGAGAATCCTGTAAGCGAGATAACCGGACAGAAAGAGGGAGGTGGTGAAGAGGAACAGGAACCGCAGGAGGGGTAAAAGTTAAAGCACGACAGAGGCGAGAGGAAGGATGTTGCAAGGACCGCGCAAGATAGCGAAGACAGTAGCGATCACGGCGGTCCTGAAGAGATAGGAAGCCAGTGTCAACATACAAGCTAAGGACGGGAGACGAACGAAAGGCACCAGAACTGAGGCGCAGCCCGGTATGGTGCAAAGCATCAAGACGGCGAAGAGCAGAAGGAGAAGCAGAAGAGTAAGCAGGGCAACCATAATCGAGCTTAGACAGGACGAGAGAGGAATGCAAAGCAAGGAGAGTGCGCCTATCCGCTCCCCAAGAAGTATGGGACAATACTCGAAGGAGGGTAAGGGCCTTAGAGCACTCAACACGGAGGTAAGAAATATGGGGAGACCAAGACAAACGAGTGTCAAGGAATAACCCCAAAAGCTTCGCGGAATCTTTGTACTCAAGGGATGACCATAAAGTGACAAAGAGGGACGAAGAACGACCCGTTTCCGAGTAAAAGACATGGCACAAGTCTTAGAAGCAGAGAACTTGAAGCCATGATCAGTGGCCCAAGACGACACGGCATCAATCGCAAGTTGAAGCCGGCGCTGAAGGAGAGGTGAATCATCACCCTGACAGCAAAGGGTAAGATCATCAACATAGAGAGCGGAGAAGACACCTGAAGGAAGAGAGGAAAGAAGACCATTGAGGGCAACCAGAAAAAGAGTAGTGCTCAGAACACTACCCTGGGGCACACCTTCGTATTGCTGAAAAGAGGCAGAGAGAGCGGTACCAAGGCGCACCCGAAAGGAACGACGAGAGAGGAAGCTGCGGAGAAAGAGAGGGAGATGACCACGAAGGCCAAAAGAATGAAGCTGGGATAGAATATGATAATGCCAAGTGGTGTCGTAAGCCTTTTCCAGGTCAAAAAGGACGGCAACAACGGAGGTCTTCGCAGCAAAAGCAGTACGAATATAGACCTCCAAGTTCACCAGGACATCTGTCGTGCTGCGGCACTTGCGGAAACCAAATTGAGAAGGGGAGAGGAGGTGATGGTGTTCCAGGAACCACATCAGACGAACGTTAACCATACGTTCAAAGAGTTTGCAGACACAACTTGTGAGGGCAATAGGGCGAAAGTCCTTAGGGGAAGTTCCCAGAGACCCTGGTTTGCGAACAGGGAGGACAACGGCATCGAGCCAGTCCTCAGGACTGACGACGACTCCCAGATCCGATTATACAGACTCAGTAAATACTGAGACGTGCACGGAGGGAGATGGCGAAGCATCTCATAATGAATACCATCGGAGCCCGCCGCCGTAGAACCGCAGAGGGCCAGGGCAGAACGAAGTTCAGAGAGAGAGAAGGGATCGTTATAGGAAAGTCGAAGATGAGTGCAGAAATCTAAAGGACGAGACTCAAGAACAGGTTTACGAAGAAGGAAAGATTGGGGAAGATGAAGACCAGAGCTAACAGAAGAAAAGTGGGAACCCAGTTCGGTAGCGACCTGCAACGGGTCCGCCACAAGAGTACCACGGAGGTGAAGGACTGGGGAAACATCGGGAACGAACTTACCCGCTATCTTGCGGATACGCTTCCATATCTGTGGCAGGGGAGTTTCGGACGTAATTGTGGAGACATAAGAAGTCCAACATCACGTTTAGCCGTACGGATGGCCCTACGGGCCACCGCACTCGCTTTCCGAAAGAAAAGAAAAGAATCGGTTGTCTGCCGACGGCGGTGCCTCTTCCAGGCTGCACGCTTACAGCGGACAGCCCGAGCACAGTCCGCATTCCACCAGGGAACGCACTTCCGTGGACCCCGAGAGGAAGAGCGAGGAACAGAGCGGAGGGCAGCGTTGAAGACAGTGTCATGAAAAAGGAGGAGAGCGAGGGAGAGGCAGAAGGAGAGGTCAGAGAGAGCAGCACTGAGGGTAAATAGGTTCCAGTCCGCTTTAGCAAACTGCCACCTAGGAAAAGAGAGGGAAGGGCGAAAAGAGAAAAGGAAACAAGGATAGGGAATGATCACTACCATGGAGGTCATCAAGAACCTGCCACGTGAAATCTAAGTAAAGAGAAGAAGAGCAGAGAGAAAGATCAAGACAGGAAAGGGTGCGAGTCCGAGAGTCCAAATGAGTGGGCTCACCAGAATTCAGAAGAGACAGGGAAGAAGAGAGGAGAAACGGCTCAAGAAGGCGACCCGGGTATTTGTCAAAACGTCACCCCAAAGAGAATGACGACAATTGAAGTCACCCAGCAGGAGCACAGGCTCCGGCAAGGAGTCCAAGAGGTGTTTCAAATCAGGCAGAGAAAGCGGGACACTTGGGGGGAGATAAATGGAACAAACTGTGTACCATTTGCCCACAAAGATACGAGCAGCAGAACAATGGAGGGCAAAGGAAAAAGTAAAGGATCAAAGGGAACATCAGCGCGAATCAAGAGAGCAGAAGAATTAGGAGCCCCAGCAACGGCTGGGGGGGGGGAGAGAAAGGAATAGCCACGAAAACGACCAGGACGAGCACCAAGCATCGGCTCCTGGAGACAGACACAAAGGGGTGAAAACCGCGAAATTAGAAGTTGGAGTTCGAGGAAATTGGCGTAATAACCTCGAACGTTCCATTGAAGAATAGAGAGCGACGAGAAGAGAAAGGACAACAACAGAAAACAAAGAAGAAACAAAGGCGAAAGAGCAACACAGCACTTTAAAGAATATCAGGGTCGGGATCAGGGTCAGCAAAGTCAGGGTTAGGGGGCATGGGTAAACTGAGCAAAGACGGAGAGAAGGAAGCGGGAGAACAGACCAGAGGTGGGCGGGCGGGGTCAGGAGGAGGAAGAGGAGGAGACAACGGAGAGTAGCAGTCAAGGACAGCAGCAGGAAGAGGGGGAGTAGAAAGAGGGGAGCGCACCTCAGCAAGGGCAGCAACCGAAAGAGAAGCAGGGGCCAAAGAAACCTCCATAGCAGGAACAGGGGGCGCAACCACTGAAATGGGAGGGGAAGGAGCAATAGAGCCAGTAGTAGGGGTCGAGGAAGAAAGCGAAGCCTTCTTACCCGCCGGGGAGGAGGAAGGAAAGGAGCCAGGCTTACACTTCTGACTTAAAGAGACCGGTGTCCCAGCAACTACATACCGGGCAACGGATTCCAGTGTCTCAACAGGAGAAGCTGAACGAGAGCACACACGACAGCCGTTAGGAGTGCGATGGACATCCGCCCACACCGACAGGCGGCGGGGAGAGGCAATAGATGGAGGAGGAGGATGGGAAGGAGGATCGGAGGGAGATGAGGAAGAAGACACAGGAGACACGACAGACCGGGTAGAAAGAAGGGGAACCCCAGACAGAGGACCAGGAGGGGAACCCTTTGGGACAGAACCCAATGGGACAGAGGAGGGAGCAGTGGGCATATCAGGGTCCAAGGCCCGGAAACGGTTGTGAGTCGGAGGAAGGTGGGAAGGACGAGGAGAGGAAGAGCGCAACACGCGAGCATAAGAGATGTTAGCATAAGGCGGGAGCCGGCGAACTTTGCGCCTCGCCTCAGGAAAAGATAAACGCTCCCGGTGCTTCAAGTTGAGGACGGCCGCCTCAAGCTTGTAATGGATACAGGCACGGGAGAAGGTAGGATGGGCCTCACCACAGTTGAGGCAGCGAGCTTGGGGAGAAGTGCACTCCGACTTTGAGTGACCTTCACCCCCACACAAAGGACAGAGAGAGACAGTCCCAGAGCAGCGGAGGGCACCATGCCCAAACCTCCAGCACTTGTTACAAAGTCTAGGAGAAGGAATATACTCCTGGACAGAGCACCTGGCACCAGGAGAATGACAGAGGATGGAAGGGTCCTACCATCAAAGGTGACCTTCACAACTCGAAGGGGTTGACGGCGGCGACCACGAGAGGGACGAGTAAACGAGTCAACCTGGAGGACAGAATGGCCTTGGGCATCAAGGATATGCCGAATGTCATCGTGGCAGTCCTGCAGATCCCGAACACCGGTTGCAACATGGGGCGGGAGGAGAATGGTGCCAACACTGGCATTCAACCGAGTGTTCTTAGAGACCCGAACAGGGATCTCACCAAGGCAGGATAAGGTAGCCAAGCGGGAAGCTGCATCCTGAGAAGGAGCAGCAACGACACGTGTACCGAGACGAGTGGGGTTGAAGGTGACAGACACATCCACGGAATCAACGAGATGCCGATGGAGAGAGAAATCGTCAGGAGGCGCAGAATCAAGAGGGAGGAGATCAAAGTATTTGGCCCATGAAGCAGGACCAAACAAGGCCTGATACGCATCAGTAGAGGAAGGAAACGAGCGAATGCGGCCGTGGCGCTGACGGCGATGAGAACCCCCTGAGAGAGAGGGGACAAAAGGCGCAGTAGTCACAACAAGAGACTTAGCCGCACCAGGGGACGAAGTGGTCACCACTGGGGGCTGGAGGCTCGACCCAACCACAGAGGAGGGAGGGGAGCTGGGGGAAGAAGTCAGGACAGTCAAAGAAGAAGCAAGGTCGGGGCCCAACGCAGCGAGAGCTACGGAGCCTGGTCTTCCAATTCCGGCCGACTCGGGGGATTGGTCGCCCACCCCACGAGCCTGAGCGGCATCAACGGGCCGAGCGGGGAGGGGGGTCCTTATATATAAGTAAATCTTTTATTTTAGTCATTTGAGAATGTTTATTAGTTTAGTTATATTATTAGAATGTATGAAATGTGATGTGTCTGTTTGAAAGTGGATGCTTTTGTATGAAATGTGTAGTTTAAACAACTATATCAGGCACTGGTAACCGTGGGGGACGGGGGGGGGGAGGGTGTGTTGAGGGAGGTGGGCTTGCATGAGTGTTGGGGAGGTGGGCTTGCATGAGAGCTCAGACGCTGGTGGTGTGGTCTGGTGGAGAGATGTCTGTTAAGTTCAGTGTATTTTTGTTTTGTATGTAGTTGAGGTTCATCTGTGGAGACAAGAGTTAATAACTAGCCATACCCTCAAGATAACCCTGCATTATACTTATTCTCTAAATCCAAGTAGTTATCCAGTGAAGATTATTGTGCATAATGATAAATCTTAATATTATACTCTTTTTTTTTTAAGTGTATTTGTATCTCTGCCTTAGATATCTGCTGGTGCCAGAGCATCGTCTTACCACAGGGATTATGGGATCATACCCTTGAATGTAGTAATGTAAGAGGCCTGAGTAATAAGTGTTCCTGTGGCAGGAACGGACCAGGTTACATAGCGGAGGTGATAACATCTTCCTCAAGGATGGCCTTAGACTTAGCCAAGAAGTACTCTCACGCTGACGCTTATGGTGTTCGCCGACCATTGTACTGTCTCAATAAATAAATCCCTAAAGAGCGTCCCATACCAGGAACAATTCATATTTCTAAGGAAGAAAATCTCCAATATATCGTCGCTGTAGCCGCTCAATATGGTTATGGTTCACCTATAGAAATTAATGATATTGCTCAGAAAAATTATAGAAAAATCCAAAAGACACAGACATACTCGCTGGAATAAAATAGATACCTCCATTAATCGTCTCGTCGACTTCAAGAGAAGTATGGAAGAAACATTTAACTTTATCAAGGAGTCACCTCGAATTTTTCTAGTTATAAAACCGAAGGGTATTGGGTGCTCCTGTGTTCGAAGAGGGGAAGTTTGGGAAACACTTCTCTCAGTTAATAAAGATATAAATGCAAATTTATTACCCTTCGGAGTGGATATTATAATACTGTTTAACGAGGAGATGATGCAGAAGAAGAGTAAGTAACACTCGGCAACCCTGTGTGTGTGTGTGTGTGTGTGTGTGTGTTGTGTGTGTGTGTTGTGTGTGTGTGTGTGTGTGTGTGTGTGTGTGTGTGTGTGTGTGTGTGTGTGTGTGTGTGTGTGTACTCACCTAGTTGTACTCACCTAGTTGTGCTTGCGGGGGTTGAGCTCTGGCTCTTTGGTCCCGCCTCTCAACCGTCAATCAACAGGTGTACAGTTTCCTGAGCCTATTGGGCTCTATCATATCTACACTTGAAACTGTGTATGGAGTCAGCCTCCACCACATCGCTTCCTAATGCATTCCATTTGTCAACCACTCTGACACTAAAAAAGTTCTTTCTAATATCTCTGTGGCTCATTTGGGCACTCAGTTTCCACCTGTGTCCCCTAGTGCGTGTGCCCCTTGTGTTAAACAGCCTGTCTTTATCAACCCTGTCGATTCCCCTGAGAATCTTGAATGTGGTGATCATGTCCCCCTAACTCTTCTGTCTTCCAACGAAGTGAGGTTTAATTCCTGCAGTCGCTCCTCGTAGCTCATACCTCTCAGCTCGGGTACTAGTCTGGTGGCAAACCTTTGAACCTTTTCCAGTTTAGTCTTATGCTTGACTAGATAGGGACTCCATGCTGGAGCCGCATACTCCAGGATTGGTCTGACATATGTGGTATATAATGTTCTGAAAGATTCCTTACACAAGTTTCTAAAGGCCGTTCTTATGTTAGCCAACCTGGCATATGCTGCTGATGTTATCCTCTTGATATGAGCTTCAGGGGACAGGTCTGGCGTGATATCAACCCCCAGGTCTTTCTCTCTCTCTGACTCTTGAAGTATTTCATCTCCCAATGATACCTTGTATCTGGTCTCCTGCTTCCTACCCCTATCTTCATTACATTACATTTGCTTGGGTTAAACTCTAACAGCCATTTGTTCGACCATTCCTGCAGCTTGTCCAGGTCTTCTTGAAGTCTCAAGCTGTCCTCCTCTGTCTTAATCCTTCTCATAATTTTGGCGTCGTCAGCAAACATTGAGAGGAATGAGTCTATACCCTCTGGGAGATCATTTACGTATATCAGAAACAGGATAGGTCCAAGTACAGAGCCCTGTGGGACTCCACTGGTGACTTCACGCCAGTCTGAGGTCTCACCCCTCACTGTAACTCTCTGCTTCCTATTGCTTAGGTACTCCCTTATCCACTGGAGCGCCCTACCTGTTACTCCTGCCTGTTTCTCCAGCTTATGCATCAACCTTTTATGGGGTACTGTGTCAAAGGCTTTCCGACAGTCCAAAAAATGCAGTCCGCCCACCCTTCTCTTTCTTGCTTAATTCTTGTCACCTGATCGTAGAATTCTATCAAGCCTGTAAGGCAAGATTTACCCTCCCTGAACCCATGTTGATGGGTTGTCACGAAGTCTCTTCTCTCCAGATGTGTTACTAGGTTTTTTCTCACAATCTTCTCCATCACCTTGCATGGTATACAAGTTAAGGACACTGGCCTGTAGTTCAGTGCCTCTTGTCTGTCACCCTTTTTGTATATTGGTACTACATTAGCAGTCTTCCATATTTCTGGTAGGTCCCCCGTTTCCAGTGACTTACTATACACTATGGAGAGTGGTAAGCAAAGTGCTCCTGCACACTCTTTCAATACCCATGGCGAGATTCCATCCGGCCCAACAGCTTTTCTCACATCCAGCTCCAATAGGTGCTTTTTGACCTCATCTCTTGTAATTTCGAACCTATCCAAGGTCACCTGGTTTGCTGCCACCTCTCCCAGCGCCGTGATATCTCCCTGTTCTATTGTAAAGACCTCCTGGAACCTTTTGTTGAGTTCTTCACACACCTCTTTGTCATTCTCTGTGTACCTGTCCTCGCCCACCCTAAGTTTAATCACCTGTTCCTTCACTGTTGTCTTCCTCCTGATGTGACTGTGTAGTAGCTTTGGTTCAGTCTTGGCTTTATTAGCTATATCATTTTCATACCTTTTCTCAGCTGCTCTTCTCACACTGACATACTCGTTCCTGGTTCTCTGGTATCTCTCTCTACTTTCTGGTGTTCTGTTATTACGGAAGTTCCTCCATGCCCTTTTGTTCAGCTCCTTTGCTTTCATACATTCCCTATTAAACCACGGATTCTTCCTTTGCTTCTCTGTTTTTTCCTGTTGGGCTGGGACAAACCTGCTTACAGCCTCCTGACATTTTGGGTGACATAGTCCATCATGTCTTGTACGGACTTGGTTCCGAGTTCTGTGTCCCAATGTATATCCCATAGGAATTTATTCATCTCCTCATAGTTTCCCTTTCTGTACGCCAGCCCTTTGGTTCCCAGTTCTTTTTTGGGGGTGATAATTCCTAGCTCAACCAGGTACTCAAAGCTCAATACACTATGATCACTCATTCCCAAGGGGGCTTCCAACTTAACTTCCCTTATATCCGACTCATTTAGGGTAAATATCAAATCAAGCAAGGCTGGTTCATCCCCTCCTCTCATCCTTGTCGGTCCCTTAAATCCTTATCCTTGTGTGTGTGGTGTGGTTGTGTGTGTGTGTCGTTGTGTGTGTGTGGGTGTGTGGTGTGTGTGTGTGTGTGTGTGTGTGTTGTGTGGTGTAGTACCCCCGCCCACACATCTTAAGAGATGTTNCCACCCACGCCACAACCACAAACACACAGAAGCCAAGCATACAGTAAATGGTCACAGGCCAACTGATACACGGCCACAAAACGAACAGTAAAAAACAGCACAGCATAAAACCACCCCGGACCATGCAGGAGACAAGATCCCTCACAAACCCAGCCACCACCACGCATACGGACAAACCTGGCACCCGGAGGTACGGAGCCACACCACACATACATAGGAGCAGCAAACCGACAAAAGCGGGGTAGCACACAAACATTCACAACCCCCGCCAAGGACATCCAAAGAAAGGGAGTGCAGCGCAAAACAAAAGCCCCTAACCCTCCCAACCCCACCAAACCCACCACGACACCCAATCCCCACCCAAACCGAGACCCTCACCTACCCACCAAGGCCCGCATCTACCCGAATGCTACCCCACGCACATAGGCAACCGTGAACCACCGACCAAACTCTAACGGAAAAGCTCGCTGCAACCACCACCAGGTGAATCGCATACGTCCCCGCAGAAGGCCTAAAATGCGAGTAACTCCAAAACCCTCCCTCCTCCCGACCCACACACAAAACACATAATCCGCAACTAAAACACATAAAGTATTACGCACCCACCGCGAAAAACCCTGAAAAATACCAAAACAAAAACAGCAACACATCACCCCGACAACCAGGACCACAAAACACCTCCAGGACATCCCGAAACCAGTCCACCAAACCTTGCAGCCGTCCACAAAAATAAAACACATGCACCTGCGATTCACAGAAACCACAATGAATACACTCCTCAGAATCACGCAGGCCAAGCATACATAACCGCTCATTTGTCGCCAGCGACAAATGCAGAAACCGGAACAACAATTCACGCTGCTGGGGCGCTAAAAACCGTGCCCCCAAACACGACCAGACACTACCCCAATCCCAACACGGCAACAACCCCTCCACTCGAGGCCGCACCCGGGGCAACAACACCCCATACATAGCCTTGCAAGAGAAAGCCAGAAAATCAGGAAAGCGGCAGAGCTCCCGAAGAATCCCCACGGCCCACGAATAAACAGAGGGGGTAGACAAAGCCACCTCCTGAGGCTCCACCAAATCAACCAAATAGCTAAAACGAAGCGAGCAGAAAAAAACACCCATCGCATTTAAACCACGGCCGAGCACCAGCCCTCGCCGCAACGAGACCCAGAAAAGGGCTTTGGCCTTCGTGAAGACGTCCGGAACGCCAACACCTCCCTCTCGCACCCCTAACACCAACGTCGAACGGCGCACCGGTTGATAACGCCCACACCACACATATTTGAACACCACACGCTCCAAAAGCAAGGCCTTGCGACGATCTAACGGGAAACAACGAGCCAGAAACCAGACACCCGACAAGACCTTACACGCAACCAGCAGGCTCCTCTGATAGATCGTCAGAGGACGACGCGACAAAAGGCCAACCGCTACCCCAACCGACTGAGACAACCTCCCAATTCCACTCCAAGGACCGGTCATAGGAGGCAAACCAAGTAACCCCGAGAACTCGAAGCGAGGAGACCACCGGAAACCACGACTGATCCCACACCAGGCAGGAGGCCCACTCACCGATCCCCATCAACCCCGACTTCGCTCGATTGAGAACAGCCCACGTAGCGGACTCAAACCAGAGAAGAACATCCTGCACAGCCCCCACAGAACCCTCCGAAGCCACAAACAACACGGTGTCGTCAGCATACCCGCAAACGGGTAGCCGAAACCCGGACGGCAGACAAGGCGGCACAATCAAAGGACACGCCTTCACCGCCCTAAATAGAGGTTCCTGAAAAATCACATATAACAGCATGGACATCGGACACCCCTGACGAACTGAACGGCAAATACGGAAAAAAGAACTAAAAAACCCATTCACACACACACGACTGCGACTCCGGATATACAACAAACGGACCCACCCTATAAACACCCCCGGAAAACCAAGCCTCTCCATAGCACTGAAAACGAACCCTAAAGACACCCGATCGAAAGCTTTGGACCAGTCCAAGCTGATCATAGCCGCCGAAAGCCGATACTCGGACGCATAGAGAATCACGTCAAGAAACAAAGCGTTGCAATTCATCAGGGCACGGCCAGGCACACCGCAAAATTGCTCTATAGAGACCACCGACTCAATGACACCCCGACAGCGACGCGCCAGAACCTTCAAAAAAATTGTATAGTCTACATTTAACAACGTAATCGGCCTCCAATTAGAAAACAACCGTAAGTCGCCTTGCTTTGGGAGCAGCCTCACGATCCCATCACAAAAAGAATCAGGCAGAGCACCCAAACGCAAACACGCCTGCACCACTTCCAAAACCGCCTCCCCCAAAACATCCCAAAAAGTACGGTAAAATTCAATGGGCAGGCCATCCACACCCGGCACTTTCCCAGAACAAAACGAACAAACCACCTCCCGGAGCTCCATCATAGAGACATCCCGCACTAACGTGGCACACTCCGCTTGCGACAACCCGGGTGAGTACGTATTCAAAAAAGAATCCGCGAGCACACTATCCCCATGCACTACCCCATAGAGTGCCTCCAACTCCTGCAGCGCGGTAAGCAGAACATCTTCCGTGCTAGAAAGCACAGTCCCATCAGAACGCTGAAGGCCCATAAGAATCACTGAACCCCGAGCAGCCTTCTCCCTCCCTAAAAGAAAAGGAGAAAGCCTCTCCCCATCCCCCCGCTCAGCGACCCGCGCACGCACTCGAACCCCGTCAGCCAACACCGCATGCAAAGCACAAATACGCTCCTTACACTCAGCAATCTCACTAAAGCAGTCAACCCCAGCATTCAACCACACATATAAAGCAGACCCCAAAAAATCTCCGGCACTCCACCTTACACCACTCCCACCAAACGAACAAAGAGGAGAAATCAGCTTTCCGTGCGACGATGCCCACCCACCAGGCCCGAAACTGCGCACAAATACGCGGACAACTTAACAACCGACAATTTAGTTTCCACCACCCAGGCCCCATCCGCACCTGACTCCGGACACCAACCCGGACAACCACCAAACAATGATCCGAGAAAGCCACCGGTACCGTGCAAAAATAAAAAACCGAACACTCCCCACCAGAAACATAGAACCGATCTAACCGAGAACTCGCCCCGCGCGCAGCAAAGGTTGATTCCAACGAGCCGCCACACAGAACAGCCGCATCGCGAAACCCACACGCACGCAAAACCTCAATTAAAGCGGCCGAAACATGCCGAGGGTGCTGACTAGAGCAGTCCCGCACACACGTAACACAATTAAAATCCCCCCCAAAAATCAAATCCCGCGTATCATGCCGCAGGTACGGTAAAAGCCCCTTCTCGAAAAAACAGCTCCCGGTCCTGACGATGCGCCACCCCAGAAGGGGCGTACACCGTCAAGAACGGAATCACAACCCCTAAAAACTCCGCCCGCACAAATAACACCCGCCCGTCTTCATCCATTTCCGTGTGAAGCACGGAAATAGATGCCCTCCGTGAAAACAACATCAGCGTTCCCCCAAAGGATGTCCTTGGCGGGTTCAATACAACATGATACTCAGCACACAAAACCTGCAACACAGACACATCCAAACATTGTGCTCCTGGATCATAGCCACATCCACACGCTGCTCCCGAAGCACATCCAGAAGGCCCAATTGGACCGCCAAAGCATTTAGACCGCGAACATTTAGAGACGCACAAACAATAGCCGGCGCCATCGAAATCATCAATGACCCCCAGCTCCCTCAGACACCCCAGGGGGAACAGAGCCACCCCCAGCAGAGACGTCATCATCCCGAGGGGCAACCTGCTGTCGCCCTTCCGCCGGAGAAAACCTCTGGAAGCCTGGCGTCTGATCCCACAGGAGGCGAGCAGTGCGGACATCACTCAGCGAAGCACGCCGAGACCCCACCGCCACAGACCAAGTACCACCTGCGTCCATCCTCGAGGAGAAATTCTTGCCGCCATCCTGCACAGTATCACACCCGGAATCCATCTCAGACTCAGGAGAATTCGGAGAAGGCGGGGGGGGGGGGATCACCTTAGGCACAACTCCACGAAGCTTCAACCCATTTGCCAGGGGGTTCTCTACTGCGCGAGCGCCCTCCCGCTACACGCTTCCGGCGAGGAGCAAGGGAAGCCAAACCCCCAGCTGGAACCTCACCCTCAGGGGGCGCAGAAACCGTACCCGCAATGCAGGCAACAGGAATGCTGGCTCCATCGATGACGCCGCCGGCACCCTCAACGAGCGCAACGCCCACTCCGGAAGGCATCGAGACGACACTCCCAACACCAAGCCCATCCTTCGTCGAAACACCAGGAACAGGATGCACTTCCACATCCACCAGAAGTGGAAGACGGGAAACAGGAGCAGCCACGTACTCCACCACAGCTGGCACAGGAGACACCACCGGCGAGATGAAACAGGAGGCACAACCGTCACAGGCGCACCACCAGGCACCACGGCTGCAGGCCCACCACCAGGCACAAGAGCCGCAGGAGTACCACCAGGCACAGCAGACGGAGGCACACAACCAGGCACAGTAGACGCAGGCGCACCATCAGGCACAGCAGTCGCAGGCGCACCTCCAGGCACAACAGTCGCAGGGGCCCCACCAGGCACAAACGGTGCAGTCGCTCCATCAGGCACAATCGTCGCAGGTGCCCCACCAGGCACAACAGTCGCAGGTGCCCCACCAGGCACAACAGCCGCAGGGGCCCCACCAGGTACACCCCCACGCCGAGGACCAGCCAGGGAGGCAACAGGGTCACGGAGGGGGGGGGGGAATCCCCCGCACTGAACACAGAAGCTGTCTCCAAACGAGGAACCACACATTGGGCAGCGTCATGCCCCTCCTCCCCGCAGTGGAAACATGTGAGGGCCTGCCCAGGGTAAAAAACCCGGAGAGGGAGACCACAGCACATGACCTTGGACGGGATAGACACTGTGAGTCGCATATGCAGCGTCCGAGAACGAAGGCGGAGGCCCTGCAGCCGCCCGGCACTGAACAAGTTGAACCGATGACGGAGCACCGACCCGTACCGTGCAAACACAGAGGCCAGCTCCACCTCAGGAAACGCCACAGGCACTCCGTGGACACTTACATATGTCAGAGGACCCCACGGATCAGACACAGTTACGGAACATGCCGAACGAGGAATGGGGGTCGGCCGCTCACACCACCGCACCACAAACTGCTCATACCCACTAGCCTTCGCAAATGTCACTGCCACTCTAGTGGGAGAGAATTTCTCCAGACCTAGTAGATCCGTCACGTCCACACCCAGGACATCGATAAGAGCAGTCGCTACCGTTTCCCAGTCCACTGGCTCTGAGAAATCTAAACGGGCAGTATTCGTCCGGCGGATGCGGCCCCCACCAGCCGCCGCCATATTGCTGACCCCCGCCCCAGTCAGCTGGCGCCCCACACCAACACAACCACCACCAGTCAGCTCCAGGCAAACACTGGCAGCCAGAGCCCGACGTCCACGCCCTCCAGTGGCAGAGGACGAAATCAATCACCTGATGGACACATGAACGCTGCCATATGCGTTCGGTCAGTTCTCCGGCTTGAGCCAGCATGTGATTGGCTAAACGACAAGATGAACAATGGCATATTCTCAGTGAATGATAAAACATAAAGCACCACTTACATCTATCAAGACATAGGTGAACCAAAACAAAATGTCTAACCCTATGTTGTTTTTGTGACGGCTACAGTCGTTAATTGCTCATAATACCAAAACGTTCTGATGACGGCTGTAGTCGTCATTTTCCACGTCATGCCTGCTTGAAATCGCCTATTTGTTATTTTATTTTGCTTTTATCGCAATTTTGAAAATACCTTCATAAAGTCCGCATTTTTAGCTTAAAAAACGAAGCCAAATTGAATATCTGGGGGAGGCTCAGCAGGTGATGAAGCAGCGACATGACAAGAAATTCAAAACAAAACTCAAGGCTTTTGAGATTGGTGATTTGGTGTTAGTATTGAAACCTCGAATGGGGACCTCCATGTCTCATAAGTTTGATGGACCATACAAAGTTGTGGAGAGATTTGAGAATTTATCTTATAAAGTGTGTAATCCCGACCGTTCGAGACAGTCTATGATTGTGCACTTAACCCGTTGAAAGCTTATTGTGGGCCAGGTATTGTGGCTTGCTTTGGTCATGAGAAGCTCACAACTGAAGAAGAATATAACGCGGGGAAAGATGTTAATTCTCCTTGTTTCAGTTCCAGTTCCAGAAATGAAATGTGGTTTGCAGGAGGAGCAGCGTGAGGAGTTCCAGGTCCTATTGGGAACGTATTCCAGCATGTTTGGGGAGGTACCCACTCAAACTCCTCTCATCACCCATGACATCCAACTACTCGACGACACTCCTATTTGACTGCATCCTTATCGAGTGACTCTAGAGAAAAGACGTATTATCCAACAAGAGGTGGATTTCCTACTGTAACGTGGATTCATTCGTCCAAGCCAGAATTCTTGGAGTTCTGCCTTGTTTGTTAGTACCAAAACCGGGAGGAAATTTGCGCCTGTGTGTGTGTGGACTATCGAAAATTGAATAAGGTAACTGTGGTTGACGTGTTACCCTTACCGTTATTGGAAGAGTGTATTGACCAAATTGGACATGCTCAGTTTGTATCAAAACTTGATCTTTCAAAGGGATATTATCAGATTCCATTAACTGACCATGCTGACCATGTGTTATGAGAGTGACAGCTTTCATAACACCTGATGGAGCTTATGAGTTTAATTTAATGCCTTTTGGGTTAAGAAATGCTCCTGCTACTTTCCAGAAGTTAATGAATTCCTTACTTAAAGACGTGTTAAATTGCCTAATTGCCATATAGCCTATTTGGATGATATTTTAAGTGTTGGGAAGATCATATGTCAGGTTAAAATAAATTATTTGAAGTGTTATGAAAGGCAAATTTAACTATTAATGTGAACAAGTGTAGCTGGGCAAAAGGCACAACAATTTATCTAGGTCATGAGGTTAGGGAAGGAAAAATCTTACCTTTACAAGTCAAGATTCAAGCTATTGTGGATTACCCAGTGTTGACCAGTAAGAAAGAGGTTCAGCAGTTCAGTGAAATGTGTGCTTATTATAGACGCTACTGTAAAGACTCTCAACTGTTGCTGCCCCGTTAACCAATCTTTTATGCAAAAGAGAATAAATTTAAGTGGACTCAAGAGTGTCGGGTTTTTTCAGAGTTTGAAAGGAATGCTTTCAGCTTCACCTGTATTAACTAGTCCTCAATATGATAAACCATTCATTATTCATATTGATGCACTGAGTTAGGAATTGGTGCAGCTATTTTTCAAGTAGGTTCTGATAATGTAAAACATCCAGTGTATTATTTCTCACGCAAGTTAGATAAAGCGCAGAGAAACGATTCTGTTGTAGAAAAAGAAGCACTTTGTCTCGTACTGATTTGTAAAAAAATGGAGACTTACCTGTCAGGAAATAAAGTAGGTGTGTTTACAGATCTTAATCCCACTGGACTTTACTCATCAGATGGAGTGTAAAAATCAGAGAATTCTAAGATGGTCTTTATTCCAGCAGGAATTCAATTTAGTTATTAAACATATTCCTGGTAGGGAAAATGTGAGTCCAGATGTTTTATCTAGAGGTTTCCCACTTGCTGTGACCTAGAGTGTGAGTTATGTATATAATTGGTGTGTTTCTTTACATTTTATTTATTTTCAGGCCTACATATTTTCCCATTTATGCACTAAACATTGTACTTACTTTAGACAAAAATGCAATTAATCTTCAATTAATTCTATTTTTTTTCTCTGAGGTGGGGGTATGTTACGATCTAGAGTATCTCACAGTTACAATAGTTGTAACATATCTGTTATCACCCATCTCAGAGTGTAGGAGTGTATTTGCATATTGTATGATCTATTTGGATGTATGACAGTATTGAATATTGAATGCCATTGTATGAGGAAGGGCTGCTTGAAAGTGTACAGGTATTATTCAGGACCATTTCCTGTGAACACGTGCGCAGAGAGGGACGTGTCTGCCAGGGTCGTGTCGCCATCTTGTGCATCCTTATATATAAGTAAGTAATTATCAAAAGAAGGCACCAAACCGGGAAGGCTATGTAGCACCATCAAATGTGCGGAATAATCAGAGGGCGCTAAATATCACCAAGGATGCCAATACGAGAACAAAAACTCATAAGGCGAACGATATCAAAAGTATCCGAGTCACCAAGAATTCTATTGAGGGACAAGTGACCGCGAGGGGCGGTCGGAAAGCAAGACATACGCTCGTCCCGGAAGTCAGGACATTCAAGAAGGACATGCACGACCGTAAGAGAGACAATGCAATTAGGACAATAAGAAGCAGGGCGGCGCTCCATCAAGTGACCATGGGTTAAGTGAGTATGGCCAATACGCAACCTCGCCAGAGCAGTTTCCCATCGCCGGTTATGGTGGTAGGAGGATGGCCACGAGGAAACACAACATTTAAGAGTACGGAGTTTGTTACCAGTAACAGACGACCAAGAAGCCTGCCAACGGGTAAGGATGGAGGAATGGATAACCGGGTAAAAGTCGGAATAAGGGATACCTTTACGAGAGATGGGACAAGAGCGGACAGCTTCCTTGGCGGCAGCATCCGCACGCTCATTTAAAGACAAACCAATATGGCTGGGAACCCAACAGAACTCAACCGACTTAAACTTGCTGTGAACAAGAAACAGCCAATGCTGGATCTCGACAACTACTGGATGAACCGGATTAAAGGACTCGAGAGCCATGAGGGCACTACGAGAGTCAACAACAACCACAAAAGAAGACTGACAACGAGAAAGCAGGAGACGAAGAGCATAGAGAATAGCATAAAGCTCCGCCGTAAAGATGTTAGTCTCTGGAGGTAAGCGACACATATGAGTGCGATCAGGAAAAACAACAGAGTAGCCAACACCATCCACAGACTTAGACCCATCGGTGAAGACAGAAACGGAGCGGGAGTGAGAAGAAAAGTGCTCAAGGAAAAGACGTTTTAGAACCATAGGAGGGGTAAAAGCTTTAGTGACGTGGGTCAAGGACGTACAAAACTGCTAAAGGGGGACTCTTCACGGGGGCAAAGAAGGAACAACACGAGGAGAAACAGTAGAAACACGAACGGAAAGAGAATCCTGTAAGCGAGATAACCGGACAGAAAGAGGGAGGAGGTGAGCAGGAACAGGAACCGCAGGAGGGGTAAAAGTTAAAGCACGACAGAGGCGAGAGGAAGGATGTTGCAAGGACCGCGCAAGATAGCGAAGACAGTAGCGATCACGGCGGTCCTGAAGAGATAGGAAGCCAGTGTCAACATACAAGCTAAGGACGGGAGACGAACGAAAGGCTCCAGAACTGAGGCGCAGCCCGGTATGGTGCAAAGCTTCAAGACAGCGAAGAGCAGAAGGCGAAGCAGAAGAGTAAGCAGGGCAACCATAATCGAGTTTAGACAGGACAAGAGAGGAATGCAAAGCAAGGAGAGTGCGCCTATCCGCTCCCCAAGAAGTATGGGACAATACTCGAAGGAGGGTAAGGGCCTTAGAGCACTCAACACATAGGTAAGAAATATGGGGAGACCAAGACAAACGAGTGTCAAGGAATAACCCCAAAAGCTTCGCGGAATCTTTGTACTCAAGGGATGACCATAAAGTGACAAAGATGGACGAAGAACGACCCGTTTCCGAGTAAAAGACATGTCACAAGTCTTAGAAGCAGAGAACTTGAAGCCATGATCAGTGGCCCAAGACGACACGGCATCAATCGCAAGTTGAAGCCGGCGCTGAAGGAGAGGTGAATCATCACCCTGACAGCAAAGGGTAAGATCATCAACATAGAGAGCGGAGAAGACACCTGAAGGAAGAGAGGAAAGAAGACCATTGAGGGCAACCAGAAAAAGAGTAGTGCTCAGAACACTACCCTGGGGCACACCTTCGTATTGCTGAAAAGAGGCAGAGAGAGCGGTACCAAGGCGCACCCGAAAGGAACGACGAGAGAGGAAGCTGCGGAGAAAGAGAGGGAGATGAGCACGAAGGCCAAAAGAATGAAGCTGGGATAAAATATGATAATGCCAAGTGGTGTCGTAAGCCTTTTCCAGGTCAAAAAGGATGGCAACAACGGAGGTCTTCGCAGCAAAAGCAGTACGAATATAGACCTCCAAGTTCACCAGGACATCTGTCGTGCTGCGGCACTTGCGGAAACCAAATTGAGAAGGGGAGAGGAGGTGATGGTGTTCCAGGAACCACATCAGACGAACGTTAACCATACGTTCAAAGAGTTTGCAGACACAACTTGTGAGGGCAATAGGGCGAAAGTCCTTAGGGGAGGTTCCCAGAGACCCTGGTTTGCGAACAGGGAGGACAACGGCATCGAGCCAGTCCTCAGGGACTGACGACGACTCCCAGATCCGATTATACAGACTCAGTAAATACTGAGACGTGCACGGAGGGAGATGGCGAAGCATCTCATAATGAATACCATCGGAGCCCGCCGCCGTAGAACCGCAGAGGGCCAGGGCAGAACGAAGTTCAGAGAGAGAGAAGGGATCGTTATAGGAAAGTCGAAGACGAGTGCAGAAATCTAAAGGACGAGACTCAAGAACAGGTTTACGAAGAAGGAAAGATTGGGGAAGATGAAGACCAGAGCTAACAGAAGAAAAGTGGGAACCCAGTTCGGTAGCGACCTGCAACGGGTCCGCCACAAGAGTACCACGGAGGTGAAGGACTGGGGAAACATCGGGAACGAACTTACCCGCTATCTTGCGGATACGCTTCCATATCTGTGGCAGGGGAGTTTCGGACGTAATTGTGGAGACATAAGAAGCCCACATTCACGTTTAGCCGTACGGATGGCCCTACGGCCACCGCACTCGCTTTCCGAAAGAAAAGAAAAGAATCGGTTGTCTGCCGACGGCGGTGCCTCTTCCAGGCTGCACGCTTACAGCGGACAGCCCGAGCACAGTCCGCATTCCACCAGGGAACGCACTTCCGTGGACCCCGAGAGGAAGAGCGAGGAATAGAGCGGAGGGCAGCGTCGAAGACAGTGTCATGAAAAAGGAGGAGAGCGCGAGGGAGAGGCAGAAGGGAGAGGTCAGAGAGAGCAGCACTGAGGGTAAATAGGTTCCAGTCCGCTTTAGCAAACTGCCACCTAGGAAAAGAGAGGGAAGGGCGAAAAGAGAAAAAGGAAACAAGGATAGGGAAATGATCACTGCCATGGAGGTCATCAAGAACCTGCCACGTGAAATCTAAGTAAAGAGAAGAAGAGCAGAGAGAAAGATCAAGACAGGAAAGGGTGCGAGTCCGAGAGTCCAAATGAGTGGGCTCACCAGAATTCAGAAGAGACAGGGAAGAAGAGAGGAGAAACGGCTCAAGAAGGCGACCCGGGTATTCGTCAAAACGTCACCCCAAAGAGAATGACGACAATTGAAGTCACCCAGCAGGAGCACAGGCTCCGGCAAGGAGTCCAGAGGTGTTTCAAATCAGGAAGAGAAAGCGGGACACTTGGGGGGAGATAAATGGAACAAACTGTGTACCATTTCCCCACAAAGATACGAGCAGCAGAACAATGGAGGGCAAGGAAAAAGTAAAGGAACAAAGGGAACATCAGCGCGAATCAAGAGAGCAGAAGAATTAGGAGCCCCAGCAACGGCTGGGGGGGGGGAGAGAAAGGAATAGCCACGAAAACGACCAGGACGAGCACCAAGCATCGGCTCCTGGAGACAGACACAAAGGGGCGAAAACCGCGAAATTAGAAGTTGGAGTTCGAGGAAATTGGCGTAATAACCTCGAACGTTCCATTGAAGAATAGACAGCGACGAGAAGAGAAAGGACAACAACAGAAAACAGAAGAAACAAAGGCGAAAGAGCAACACAGCACGTTAAAGAATATCAGGGTCGGATCAGGGTCAGCAAAGTCAGGGTTAGGGGGCATGGGTAAACTGAGCAAAGACGGAGGGAAGGAAGCGCGGAGAACAGACCAAGGTGGGCGGGCGGGGTCCGGAGGAGGAAGAGGAGAGACAACGGAGAGGAGCAGTCAAGGACAGCAGCAGGAAGAGGGGAGTAGAAAGAGGGGAGCGCACCTCAGCAAGGGCAGCAACCGAAAGGGAAGCAGGGGCCAAAGAAACCTCCATAGCAGGAACAGGGGGCGCAACCACTGAAATGGGAGGGGAAGGAGCAATAGAGCCAGTAGTAGGGTCGAGGAAGAAAGCGAAGCCTTCTTACCCGCCGGGGAGGAGGAAGGAGAGGAGCAGGCTTACGCTTCTGACTTAAAGAGACCGGTGTCCCAGCAACTACATACCGGGCAACGGATTCCAGTGTCTCAACAGGAGAAGCTGAACGAGAGCACACACGACGGCCGTTAGGAGAGCGATGGACATCCGCCCACCCGACAGGCGGCGGGGAGAGGCAATAGATGGAGGAGGAGGATGGAAGGAGGATCGGAGGGAGACGAGAAGAAGACACAGGAGACACGACAGACCGGGTAGAAAGAAGGGGAACCCCAGACAGAGGACCAGGAGGGGGACCCTTTGGGACAGAACTCAAAGGAACAGAGGAGGGGCAGTGGGCGTATCAGGGTCCAAGGCCCGAAACGGTTGTGAGTCTGAGGAAGGTGGGAAGGACGAGGAGAGGAAGAGCGCAACACGCGAGCATAAGAGATGTTAGCATAAGGCGGGAGCCGGCGACCTGGCGCCTCGCCTCAGGAAAAGATAAACGCTCCCGGTGCTTCAGTTGAGGACGGCTGCCTCAAGCTTGTAATGGATACAGGCACGGGAGAAGGTAGGATGGGCCTCACCACAGTTGAGGCACGAGCTTGGGGAGAAGTGCACTCCGACTTAGAGTGACCTTCACCCCCACACAAAGGACAGAGAGAGACAGTCCCAGAGGCACCNTGGTGGAGGAGGGGGATGTTGGAGGGGGATGGTGGAGGAGGGGGATGCTGGAGGAGGGGGATGTTGGAGGAGGGGGATGGTGGAGGAGGGGGATGCTGGAGGAGGGGGATGTTGGAGGAGGGGGGATTTTGGAGGAGGGGGATGCTGGAGGAGGGGGATGCTGGAGGAGGGGGATGTGGAGGAGGGGGGGATTTTGGAGGAGGGGATGGTGGAGGAGGGGATGTTGGAGGAGAGGGGGATGGTGGAGGAGGGGGATGTAGGAGGAGGGGGATGCTGGAGTAGGGGGGATGCTGGAGGAGGGGGATGCTGGAGGAGGGGGGATGCTGGAGGGGGGGATGCTGGAGGAGGGGGATGTTGGAGGAGGGGGATGTTGGAGGAGGGGGGATTTGGAGGAGGAGGAAGCTGGAGGAGGGGGATGCTGGAGGAGGGGGATGGTGGAGGAGGGGGATGCTGGAGGAGGGGGATGGTGGAGGAGGGGGATGTGGGAGAGGGGGGGATGCTGGAGGAGGGGATGCTGGAGGAGGGGGATGCTGGAGGAGGGGGTGGGGAGGAGGGGGATGTTGGAGGAGGGGGATGCTGGAGGAAGGGGATGCTGGAGGAGGGGGATGCTGGAGGAGGGGGATGCTGGAGGAGGGGGATGCTGGAGGAGGGGGATGCTGGAGGAGGGGGATGCTGGAGAGGAGGATGCTGGCGGAGGGGGATGCTGGAGGAGGGGGATGCTGGAGGAGGGGGGTGCTGGAGGAGGGGGATGCTGGAGGAGGGGGATGCTGGAGGAGGGGGGTGCTGGAGGAGGAAGTTTCTCAACTCTGTGGGAGAGCAGCCATACAGTGAGGAAGGGAACCTCAAGCTGTGAGAAGAGGAGTAATGGAATGAAGATTCACAAGTTTCTGTGATACCAATTGTGAAGCACCATTGTTGCTAAAGGAAGACTTCATGGTGTAGCAGGTAGGAGAGCTGTGGAGGATCCTGGTAGATAAACCCAGAAGAACCTGAAGATATCAGGGTAGTGAACTTCCAGATGTGGAAGGGAAGTTCTGGTTGATTACTTGTAGGGAGTTGGTAGAGTGTTTGGTTGTCATTAGCGTGCAAGACGCAGTGAAAGGTGAGTGATTGTTTGCCCGTTTTGTGCCAAGTAGTACTTATACTGAAGTATAGAGTTACAGTCGGAGGCTGGATTACCTGCGGAGACATACATATGTGTTCTAGGACCGATAGGGGGATCGATTGATCATTGTTGTATTTCAAGGAACATTTATACTAATATTTATGTTACTGCAGCCATACGCTGGTTGTCCTTGTATGTGTTTATATATATATATATATATATATATATATATATATATATAGGATATTATATATATATATATATTATATATATATATATATATGTATATGTGATTTATATGTAAATATATTCATATTTACTGGTGTTTGCCCTTGTCCTAGTGAGGCTTCCCAGGAAGTAGGAAAGAAGGAGAGAGAGAGAAAGAACCAAGATCCACCGGTTTGGACAGGGTAGAAAGGAAAAATAATAATTCAAAGGGGATTGAGGAGATCATATCACATAAGGAGAGAGTGGGGAGTCACAGAGGCTCGAGTGGGTGTGTGCACATGACAATGAGGCTAAGTATTGGAGCCGCATTACCTAAACATGTGACGTTGAGCCCCTCTCCAAGAGCCAGAAGCGCCCAGGGTGATCTGGTAAAGTATAAGCACTCTACCGAGTTGTGGGTTGGGTTGTCCAGAAAGAAGGATCAACAACAACACACCTAACCCACAATAAACTAAATTGGGGGCCTGTGTCCGGGAGAGTGAATTGACACACCCACACCCTGTCCAAGAGTGGATTGGTACACCCCTTGTTGAAATAGATACACTGTGTAACCGCACGTGTATATTCTCTCTCTCGGGAAGACTCACAGGACAAGATGGATAAGGTGCAGGCATTTGTAGAGTCAGGCAAGCCTGAGGACTTGGAAGGTTGCACGAGGGATCAATTAAAACAAATAGCAGAAAAATGTGGCATTAGGATGAAAGCATCTAAAGTAGCTGGGATGAAGGATGAGATCCTGAGGCAGTTAAGAGCCAAGAGTGAAGCAGCAGAACAAGGAGCCCAGAAAGAAGCTGCTAAAAGATGAAATTAGAACTCCAGATGGAAAATTAAGCCGAGAAGGAAAAAAAGAAAACCAGGATGGAGGTAGAGAAAGAGAAAACCAGAATAAGGGAACTGGAGTTGGAACAAGAAAGAGAAAAAGCCCAGGTCGAAAAAGAAAAAGAGAAAACAAAACAAATGCAGATGGAAGCGAATAGAACCTTGGCTGAACAAATGATTGAACATGGGTTGCCAGAGAGCACCACCCAGGTATCACACTCGCCAGATGTTAGGGTTAGGGAGAAGGACATTCCCTTGTTTGTTGCCGAAGAGGCAGAGAGCTTTTTAGAGCACTTTGAAAAGGTAGCCAGCATCAAGGAGTGGCCACAGGAGGAATGAGCCCAGCTGGTCCAGTTAAGATTGACCAGTGCACCAAGGGAGGCATACACCCAATTGTCACTGGAAGAGTGCCAGGATTATGCCACAGTAAAGAGCAGCATATTGCTCTCGTTTCAGCTAACCCCAGAAGCTTATAGGAAGCGCTTCAGAGATATGGTGAAGGTTGGAGCATGTACTTTTTGCTGAGAAAGCAAGGGATCTGGAAAGGCGATTCCAGAAACGGATTGAGGCTGCCGGAGTTGGATCTTACGCTGACCTGAAGCAATTGATGGTAATGGAAAAGTTCTTAGAAATGATGCATCCCGAAACAAAGTTCAAGATCCAAAAAGCGGGGGTAAAGGAGGTGAAAGATGCCGCAGATAGAGCAGATATGATTACTGAAGCATACAAGAGCTTGAGGGAGAACAGAGTGAGAAGCGAGGCGAGATGCAGCAATAGCAGACCCAGTGGAGTCTGGGGTGAGAATTTTGATAAATGCGCAGATAAACGTAAGTACCCTAAAACTCAGAAGAGTAGGTCGCGCACTTCATCTCAAAAGTGAGGATGGAGGAGCTAAACGAGAAACTAATCGTGATCCAGGAAATCAAGAGTCCAGTAAAGCCCCACAGAGTGCAGGTAGTGTGTCTGGCCTGAGGAACTCCAATACGAGTGGGCAGAGTCAGAGCCACTCGAGGGTGTATAGGAGAAATTTATCCCAAGTGAGGTGCTACAAGTGCAACAGATCGGGTCACATGATGCTGACTGTCGGCAGGGCAAAAGAGTTGTGACCCTGGCCATGTGTGACCCCCGAAGTAAATATACTAATGTGTTCCAAGACTAACCACAGAAAGTGAACTTAGTGAATGAGAGGTATAGGCCATTCATTAGTAAAGGTTGGATCAGTATAGGAGGCCAACCTGAAGTAAAAGTTGGTATTTTAAGAGATACCGCAGCCAATCAGAGCTTGATTATGAAAAGCCTGATTGGGAATGATCGACGGTTAGCTGGCAGGAGTAAGATGAAAGTACACGGGTTATTGTCTGAGAGTGACATGCCCGTATGTGCTGTCCAGCTAAGGTCGGAATATGTGTCGGCAGAGGTGATGTTGGGAGTATGCCCCGACATACCTGTTCCAGGAGTCCGAGTGATCCTGGGGAATGACTTGTGCGGGACAAACGTGTTGCCAGGAATCATAGCGGAGACTGTGCCAGAGGAGTGCCCAGAAGGCCACGGCACGGGTGGGACACCTGAGAGTGCGAACCTGACTGACATCAAAGGGGGTGAGTCAGGAGACTGCCAAGCCATTGAAATCCCTGTCTCGGCAGTGATGAAGGCAGAGGTGGCCGACGAGAAAGACGCTGGAGAAGGTGAGACAGTGTCGAATCAACTGGTAGAAGATATCAACGTAGATATAGCGTGGTTATTTGAGGAAGGTCCGACTCAGGAAGAGGGAGTCTCGGTGAGGTTAAAAGTGAAGATGACTCAGCCAAAGAAGAATCATGTGAAGAGAGCGGACCTGAATAGAGCCCAGCCCGATGAAATTAAGAGTTGGAAGGTGAATACAACTGTGCTGAGTGGAAATGAAGAAGGATGTGGACATACTGAGGACGGGAGTAGAGCGTCAAGTTGTCCACGAGCACAGAGGCATATGGATAGTGGAGTTAAGTTGTTTGAAGTGTCAGGAGTTGTCATGTTTCACAGAAAACGTGGAGGAGAGATAGTGAAGAAGAGTAATAGCCGAGAAAATGAAAGGAGAAGAGACAGTATGTGTGGAGAGATGCTTACAAGCACTCTAGGAGAGGTAAAGCGACATGTATGGTCGAGTGCTGTTGAGTGTAGTACAGTGCTCAAAGAAACTTTTAGGGAACAAAGAAGAGTTGAAGGAGAAGAAATGGAGTTGTATAGAGGTGAGAAGTGTGAGAAGAGGATGATGATACAAGCATGGAGAAATAGAAGAAAGCTGAGGACTCGATGGAAGTCATACAGGATGAGGTCTCGGATAAATGAGGAGAGGAAAGGGAGGATCGTTGGTGAAGATGAGGGAGTGAAGTATGATGACGGGAGACAGAAGTATAATGGCAGTAGATGGAAGTGTGAAGACGACAGAGGAGGTACAGACAGTAGATGTCTGACTCTGGACGTGAAGAGAAGAAGACGAGAAAACGGATGGTGGAAACAATAAGTAGAGTGGACCATATACCATCCAGAAGGCAATAGGGGATGCAAATTATATAATACCTATGCCAGATCGTCCGAGGAAGTCACAGGTTTGCCACGTGAACATGATAAAGAGGTACTATGACAGAGACAAGCCTCTAGGCGATGAAGAACAGATGGAAACCCCGTCACTGACGTCTGTGCTTTGTGTGGGAGACGGCGAAGGAATAGATGAGGAGAATTATAAGTTAGAGATGGCCGATGGTGCGAAGATATCGAATATGGAAAGCCTTGCCAAAATAGGTGAGCGTCAGGGTCATTTGGAGGATGACCAATGCCAGGAACTAGTGAAGATCCTTTGGAGGAATAAGTCGTTATTCACGGATGTGCCCAGAAGACACTGCGGAACGGTGCACGAAGTAAATGTAGGGAGTGCTGACCCTATCAAGCAGCACCCTTACAGAGTTAACCCGGAGAAAGCAGCGGCGATGAGAGCAGAAGTAAAGTATCTGCTAGATAACGACTTGGCAGAGGTTAGCGACAGTGACTGGAGTTCGCCGTGCCTCCTCGTGAAGAAGAGTGATGGCACATCCCAGTTCTGCACCGATTACAGGAAAGTGAATGCAGTCACAGTCGCTGACTCGTTCCCGATACCACACATAGATGATTGCATAGATCGGATTGGGAGTGCACAGTATGTCTCGAAAATAGACCTGCTGAAGGGATACTACCAAATTCCCCTATCCGAGGAGGCCTAGACAATCTCAGCATTCGTGACACCCAACGGCTTGTACCAATATAAAGTGGTGCCGTTCGGAATGAAGAATAGTGGTAGTTGTTTCCAACGGGTATTGAATCAGGAATTACAAGGCGCGACCGGATGTGCAGTGTACATCGATGATATTTTAGTGTTCGTTGATTCCTTGAGGATCACGTGGATCGACTTCTACATTTGTTTGATCGATTGGAGAAGGCCAACATGACGATCAACTTAGCAAAAAGCGAGTTCGTGAGAGCCCACCTGGAGTACCTTGGATATATAGTAGGGCAAGGTGAGGTTGCTCCGGTAAGAACAAAAGTGGAGGCTATTGACAATTTCCCGATGCCCAGGAGTAAGAAAGAATTGTTGAGATACCTCGGTATGATTGGATATTACCGGAAGTTCTGCGGAAATTTCTCCGCCATACCCGCTCCTATGACGAGTTTGCTATCAAAGAGCAAGAAGTGGGAGTGGAATGGAACAGCACAAGAAGCGTACCAATTTTAGAGCGCCGGTTACGTTATTTGTAGATGCCAGTGATATATGGGCTGGAGCTGTACTGACGCAGCAGAGTGATGGAATTTATCGACCTGTGTCCTTCTTCTCGAAGAAGTTCGTTAAGCACCAGAGGTCGTACAGTACGGTCGAGAAAGAGACTTTGGGCCTGTTGATGGCATTGAAACATTTTGAAGTGTATGAGAGTGGGGCAGGACACCCAGTGACGGTGTATACAGACCATAACCCCCTAGTTTTCCTGCGAAAAATGAAGCATGTGAACCAGAGGTTAACCAGATGGTTTTTATTACTCCAAGAGTATGACCTGGTGATAACGCACATAAAAGGGCGAGACAATGTAGTAGCTGATGCGTTATCTCGAGCCTAGTCACTAGAATAATTCTCAAAAACAAGGGGGGGGAGTGTTATGATCCCAGGCAGCCGAAAAACGAGTCTCCCCTTTGAGAATTATTCTATCAGGCCTGACCTGACTAGAAGGTCTAGGAAACATAGAGGTGAAGACACAGATGTAAAATAGTTGGTTTGATTTGATAAACTAATTTAGATTATGGGCAGTTTGTAAGAAAATAGATAAATGACTGGTAATGAGATGTGGATAATTTGCTGGAGGCGTGAGGCTCGCTTCTGGAGGGCTTTGACCCCCACTTGAGTACCAGACATCGTGAGAGGAAGCTGTGCTCTGTGTGAGCTCCAGTCAGAGAGGAACCCCTAGTGATATACCTTCAAGAGGAAGGAAATGTGCAGACGTTCCAGCTATGGAATCGAGCTGGGAACGTTTGGTCTCAAGTCCTGGACGGCGAGGAGAGATTATTAAGCTGCCCAGAGACATTATCGTGGGCCGTGGGAGCGCCCTGATCAGACACGTCAGTGAAGAGAGCGCCCTCGATTAGACAATCTTTGGTAAGCACGATTTTAAGCCAGTTTATAGTGAGTACTTGTAGTTGGTCGTGTGCCCAGCGACAGTAGCAAATGTTTACTGACAAGTTAGACATGTTTTGGTAAGGCAGGAAGCCTAAATGAGAGGACGGAGATGAGAGAGACAGTTGGAGGGACGAGCAGCACGTCTCTCGTCGACCGCCTGAAGCCAACTGACTGACTGGCGGAGGACACTCCCAGAGTGAGGACCACCTGGCCGGGCGGAGCATGGACCAGCCCAAACAGGGGGAGTCCACTCTTACAGCATGTAGAGAGCAGATAGATGTTGGAAGCAAACATATTGTGTGGATTATTTCGTTTATGTGTTTAAGGGGAAACATTTTTATTGGCGTGTCAATGGGTTGCAGGTTTTTCTTTGGAAGAAGTTGCTGAGAACTTCGAAGCCAGCACAGAGGGAGTAGTTGATGAGACTCAAAGGTAGTGGAAAGTACTGAGCTCTGTGGGAGAGCAGCCATACAGTGAGGAAGGGAACCTCAAGCTGTGAGAAGAGGAGTAATGGAATGAAGATTCACAAGTTTCTGTGATACCAATTGTGAAGCACCATTGTTGCTAAAGGAAGACTTCATGGTGTAGCAGGTAGGAGAGCTGTGGAGGATCCTGGTAGATAAACCCAGAAGAACCTGAAGATATCAGGGTAGTGAACTTCCAGATGTGGAAGGGAAGTTCTGGTTGATTACTTGTAGGGAGTTGGTAGAGTGTTTGGTTGTCATTAGCGTGCAAGACGCAGTGAAAGGTGAGTGATTGTTTGCCCGTTTTGTGCCAAGTAGTACTTATACTGAAGTATAGAGTTACAGTCGGAGGCTGGATTACCTGCGGAGACATACATATGTGTTCTAGGACCGATAGGGGGATCGATTGATCATTGTTGTATTTCAAGGAAAATTTATACTAATATTTATGTTTCTGCAGCCATACGCTGGTTGTCCTTGTATGTGTTATATATATATATATATATATATATATATATATATATATATATATATATATATATATATATATATATATATATATATATAATATATATTGAGAATATATATATAGAATGTATATACATTCTCTAAATATAAAGATAATGTATATATATATATATATATATATATATATATATATATATATATATATATATATATATATATATATATATATATTCATATTTACTGGTGTTTGCCCTTGTCCTAGTGAGGCTTCCCAGGAAGTAGGAAAGAAGGAGAGAGAGAGAGAAAGAACCAAGAACCACCGGTTTGGACAGGGTAGAAAGGAAAAATAATAATTCAAAGGGGATTGAGGAGATCATATCACATAAGGAGAGAGTGGGGAGTCACAGCAGCTCGAGTGGGTGTGTGCAAGTGACAACGAGGCTAAGTATTGGAGCCGCATCCCCTAAACGTGTGACGTTGAGCCCCTCTCCGAGAGCCAGAAGCGCCCAGGGTGATCTCCTGGTAAAGTATAAGCACTCTACCGAGTTGTGGGTTGGGTTGTCCAGAAAGAAGGATCAACAACACGACAACACCCAACCCACCACAATAATACACAGTTTCAAATGTAGATATGATAGAGCCCAGTAGGCTCAGGAATCTGTACACCAGTTGATTGACAGTTGAGAGGCGGGACCAAAGAGCCAAAGCTCAACCCCCGCAAGCACAATTAGGTGAGTACAGACATACACCATGTGCATCCCTCACAGACATACACCGTGTGTGTCACTCACAGACATACACCGTGTGTGTCCCTCACAGACATACACCGTGTGTGTCACTCACAGACATACACCTTGTGTGTCCTGCACAGACATAAAACGTGTGTCCCTCACAGACATACACCGTGTGTCCCTCGCAGACATACACCGTGTGTGTCACTCACAGACATACACCGTGTGTGTCCCTCACAGACATACACCGTGTGTGTCCCTCACAGACATACACCGTGTGTCCCTCACAGACATACACCGTGTGTCCCTCACAGACATACACTGTGTGTCCCTCACAGACATACACCGTGTGTGTCACTCACAGACATACACCGTGTGTGTCCCTCACAGACATACACCGTGTGTGTCCCTCACAGACATACACCTTGTGTGTCCTGCACAGACATAAAACGTGTGTCCATCACAGACATACACCGTGTGTCCCTCACAGACATAAAACGTGTGTCCCTCACAGACATACACCGTGTGTCCCTCACAGACATAAAACGTGTGTGTCCCTCACAGACATACACCGTGTGTCCCTCACAGACATAAAACGTGTGTGTCCCTCACAGACATACACCGTGTGTCCCTCACATACACCGTGAGTGTCACAGACATACACCGTGTGTCCCTCACAGACATACACTGTGTGTCGCTCACAGACATACATCGTGTGTGTCACTCACAGACATACACCATGTGTCCCTCACAGGCATACACCGTGTGTCCCTCACAGACATACACCGTGTGTCCCTCACAGACATAAAACGTGTGTGTCCCTCACAGACATACACCGTGTGTCCCTCACAGACATAAAACGTGTGTGTCCCTCACAGACATACACCGTGTGTCCCTCACATACACCGTGAGTGTCACTCACAGACATACACCGTGTGTCCCCTCACAGACATACACTGTGTGTCCCTCACAGACATACATCGTGTGTGTCACTCACAGACATACACCATGTGTCCCTCACAGGCATACACCGTGTGTCCCTCACAGACATACACCGTGTGTCCCACAGACATACACAACTCACACCACGTGGCGTCAATGAAAGCAAATTTTTCCTTTTCATTTGTGTAATGTTCACAGTTTTATTTTTGAGCAAAATGGTACTTATTTGTTTTTTTGCTTTGGTCGTAAACAAGGATAAAATTCCCGATAGTGCCGAACTTTTGTTAATTGTGGTCACTTTTATTTATGTGTTTATACCCATCTATATTCGGTACTCGAACACCATTAATCTATTCACAACACAACTCTCTGTCGCGACTGAGACTATGGTGGGGTGAGAGCGAGGCATAGTTGACAGTGAGGCATAGTTGGCAGTGAGGCATAGTTGACAGTGAGGCATAGTTGGCAGTGAGGCATAGTTGACAGTGAGGCATAGTTGACAGGTATAGTTGACAGCGAGGCATAGTTGGCAACGAGGCATAGTTAACAGCGAGGCATAGATGACAGCTAAACATAGTTGACAGTTAAACATAGTTAATAGTGTAACATAGTTGACAGCTAAACATAGCTGACAGCGAAGCACCAAATATTCGTAGTGATTTGCTTGTTGGCCGCCAGGGGGTCAAGACGCGCCAGTCTGACCTGCCAGTTGCTACCTAGAGTTGCGAGGGGGCGGGTGTGGATTGGCGTGTCGGCGCCATGGGGGCCCCCCTCCCCCCTGTGGTGCGTGCCCAGTCAATCGGACTGGAGTTTTCTGCTCGGGCGGGTTATCCCCAGGTGGGTTTGGTGCTGTGTGACATGCTGCGGGTCCCTGTGGGGGATGTCTATGGTGTTGAGCTGGTGTCTGCCCGTCGAGTGGTTGTTAAGCTAACTACTAGGTGTATAGGGCGTTTTTATGTTGGTACGAGGGGCGGACTTTGCCCCTGCCCGAAGGCGCGGGCACTGTAACTGTCTCTGACCGCAGTGGTGCCATCACGTATGCCAGCGTGCATGGGGCGCCCCTGGAATTTCCGGAGGGACTGCTGAGGCGTTATTTCGGCCGGTTTGGGGCGGTCGTCAGTGTGTGGTTGCACCTGCTCTCCTCGGGTCCGCTCAAGGGTGTGCGGTCCAATATTCGCACCCTAGGAATGAGGCTGCGGGCGGACATTCCTTCTCAAGTGAGGCTTCTGGGTTGTTCTGTCAGAATGTTTTATGCTCGTCAGCCCCGTACGTGTTACCGTTGTGGCCTCTTGGGTCATCAGGCTGCTGGGTGCTCTGAACCTGCCGTCGCGCCCGTCAACCTCTTCCGTGAGGAGGATTTCCCTCTGCTCCCTGTGGAGGAGGATTCGGTGGGTGTGGCCGCCGCTTTGGCTGTTGCCGTACCGCGTGTGTCGCCTGAAGCGTCTCCTGAAGCGTTTTCTGCAGATGTCGCCCCTCCCTCAGAGGCTGTGTCGCCTGTTGCGGTTGCCTCTCAGGCGGTTGCATCGCCGTCGGATGATCGTCCTGCCCTGGTTACTGTCCTGGATGCTTCCGTAGTTCTTCCGGCTCCTGTATGCGCGGCTCCCCCGTCTTCCTGTTCTCCGTCTGTGGTGCCTGTCACTGCGCCCTCGCCGTGTGCCCAGGATGTGCTGGGGCTGCTGTGGGACCTCCTACTGTGCTCGACCTGGTTCCCCGTGTGGTTGAGGATGCTGCCGTCCTGCGGCGGGCGTCGGTTCGCCCGGCTTGTATTGTCCGGGTCTCTGGATCGACATCCGGCTCTGATGATGTGCGGCCAGTGCCCAAGCATTCCCGGAGATCTTCTGATTGGGCTGATGCGGGAGATTTCGACGATGGTGGATCTTCCAGTGACAGCGGTGAGGTTCCGTCACTTTCCTTGGTGGTGGCGGAGGTCTATGTGCCTGCGGCTGCCTGTCTCGATGTTTCTTCTCATGAGGTGCCTGTGGAGCTTGCTTCCGGTGCGTCGCCTGCGTCGGATGGTTCCGGTTCTGCGTGGGGGGTGGTTCCTCCTGCTGGTGAGCGTAGTGACCTGGTGATGGTGTTCAAGAAGTCTGCTCCCTATGGGGACTCCGTGCCCACAGTTTCGTCGGCAGCGGGTTTGCCACTTCTCCCGTCTCCGACCGTCTCTCACTGTGTCTCCTGCGGTGTGAGATGTGGGGTTGCCGTCTCGGCGGACTTCGTCGTCTTTTCCTGTGCGTCCGGCGGCGGGGACTTCTTGGGCAGTAAGAGGCGCTTCTTCCGTGTCTTCCGCTTCCCTTCGCTCTGCCTTCCCTTGTTATGCGATGACTGTCGCCCAGCTTCGGATGCTGCCGTTTCCGCCTGATCTGGTGGTTCCTGAGTATATGCTCGCCCCCCTGAAGCAACGGGACCGTTGTCCTACCGACTGGGAGTACTTAGTGTGGGAAGCTTATAAGCAGAAATATCCTAGGCATGAGTTTCCTGAGAAGTATGTGCCTACCACTGTTGTGTCTTATTCTTTTAGGTGATTTTTTGTTTTGTGTGTTTGTGCTATGTGTTGTTGTTGTGTTCGTTTGTGTGCGTGGTGTGCGATTGCGTGCGTGTGTGTTTTGTATTTACTTTCTGGTGTTCTGTGTTGTGCCTCTCTGTGTGGGTTTTAAGGGCCAGTTTGGCTTGTTTGTGTTTGTTCATGGGTTGGGTTGTTGGGTGAGGGTTTGGGTATTTTGTGATTGTACTGCTGTGCTTATTGTTTTTTGTTGTCGGCCCTTCAGGCCAATGTTTTGTGTATTTGATACTTTAATATTTTGTGCCTTTGTGATTTCTTCCTGTGCTTTTGTCCTTTGTAACTTTGTGCCTTTGTCCTTTGTAACTTTGTGCCTTTGTCCTTGTAACTGTGCCTTGTGTTTATTGTAATCTGTTGCCTTACTTATGCTTGCCTGTACGCTTCACGTCTTGCACTGTTCCTTTTCTACTGATTTTGTGCTATGTGTAGTTTTTTGTTTATTTACATAACCCTTCTGTCTTGTCTTGTTATTTAGGTTTACTGTGTTTCTTTGTGTTTATGCTCATTGTTGATGGCCCTTCAGGCTGGTATTTATATGTAATTGTCTTTTTTGTTGTTGTTGTGCCTATGTGTGTGTGTTTGTTTGTTCTTGTTTTATTGTATTTATTGGCATGTTTGCACGTAAAAATAAATAAAAAAAAAATATTCGTAGCAATGTTCTGCAAGTTTCTCCTCTATGACCTTGTACTATGTATGTACACGTAGCAACTACTTAGGTTTATATTTTCATTACCAATCGTAAAAATGTCTTTCGTGTAATGAATGTTTTAGTGCAGCGGTCGCCAACCGGTGGTCCGTGAGACAATGTTCTTTGTATATTATATTTAACTGAGCATTTTTCTTAACTGTTATATTTTATGGCATCAAATAGTTTGACTTTAATAACTATCATTTTTCGTTTGGAGGACCGCGGGGGTTACAATTGTGAATTAGGTGATCTGTGAACTCCGAAAGGTGGGCGACCGCTGCTCTAGTTATGGGAGCCGGTCGGCCGAGCAGACAGCACGCTGGACTTGTGATCCTGTGATCCCGGGTTCGATCCCGGGCGCCGGCGAGAAACAATGGGCAGAGTTTCTTTCACCCTATTCCCCCGTTACCTAGCAGTAAAATAGGTACCTGGGTGTTAGTCAGCTGTCACGGGCTGCTTCCTGGGGGTGGAGGCCTGGTCGAGGACCGGGCCGCGGGAACACTAAAGCCCCGAAATCATCTCAAGATAACCTCAAGATCTAGTGTCCCGCATTTGTCAGTAAGTTGATGCATGAAATCATTCAGCCCGTCCATATAAACGAAGTCCAAAAGTAATTCCACGCACCTGCCAAACCCCAGCTCTTTATGAATGAAAAACGGTTTACACACGACTCACAACTGATTTCCTTCGAACACTTCCGGAACAAGTGCTTCACTGACGAAATTTGTTGGAACCACAACGCTGTAAATGCTTCACCCACGTACTACAAATACAAATAATCGCCAACAGAACCTAAACACCTAACCTAACACATATGCACAATATGCTAATATATTATAATAATTTATATTTGAGAAAATTCCTGTTTTGAGTGAACAGCATGTAAAAATTTATGAATGCGTCTGCTAGGTCGCCTGCTGGATGGAATGGACTTGATTCGAGGACGGGTTGTAAATGCTTCACCCGCTGAATACAAATACAAATAATCGCCAACAGAGCCTAACCAGTACTTAAATATGTACAATATGGCAATATAAAATATCATTAATTTATATTTGAGAAGATTCCTGTTTTAAATATATAGCATGTTAGAATTTATGAATGCGTCTTTGGGATCGACCACTGGATGGAATGGACTTGGTCTGATAACCGGTTGAATAATTGTAAACACTCGAAGCGCTAGCTTGTTTTTGGTCTTCTAGAGTCTCGGCAAATAATCTCTTTCTGTTTTGGATATATATAAATTTATTTGTAACACTGCTGACTGGATGTCTATGGTTCATCGTGAATTCCGTATTTATATTCCATGGAATATGCACAGAATATGCTGAGAATAATATTGGATTATATAATTGCCATCCACACTTCTGTTGAAATAAACATTCATTCACCGGGGCCAGATTCACGAAGCAGTTATGCAAACTTACGAACCAGTACATCTTTTCTCAATCTCTGGCGGCTTTGTTTACAATTATTAAACGGTTAATGATCTCCGAAGCACCAGGTGGCTGTTTATAACAATAATAACAACAGTTGATTGGGAAGTTTTCATGCTTGTAAACTGTTTAATAAATGTAACCAAAGCTGTCTTAGATTGAGGAAAGATGTACACGTTCATAAGTACTTGCGTAACTGCTTTGTGAATGTGGGGCCTTGGCTGTATGCAACCCGTCCTCGACTCAAGTCCATTACATCCAGCGGTCAACCCCACAGACGCATTCATAAATTTTAACATGCTGTTCATTCAAAACGGGAATTTTCTCAAGTATAAATTAATATTATAATATATTAGCATATTGTGTATAAATAGGCATAGGTTAGGTTAGGTCAGGTGTTTAGTTTCTGCTGGCGATTATTTGTATTTGTAGTACGTGGGTGAAGCATTTACAGCGTTGTGGTTCGAACAAAATTCGTCAGTGAAGCACTTGTTCCGGAAATGTTCGAGCGTCAGCAGTTGTGAGTCGTGTGTAAACCGCTTTTCATTCATAAACAGGGGTTTGGCGGGTGCATGGAATCACTTTTGGATCTTTGTTTGGAGGACGGGCTGCTGTATGTGCAACCCGTCTTCGACTCCATTCCATCTGGCGGTCGACCCCACAGACGCATTCATAAAATTTTACGTGCTGTTCATTCAAAACGGGAATTTTCTCAAATATAAATTAATATTATAAGATAATAGCATATTGTGCATATATAGGCATAGGTTACGTTAGGTGTTTAGGTTCTGTTGGCGATTATTTGTATTTATAGTACGTGGGTGAAGCATTTACAGCGTTGTGGTTCGAACAAAATTGGTCAGTGAAGCACTTGTTCCGAAAGTGTTCGAACGTCAACAATTGTGAGTCGTGTGTAAACCGTTTCTCATTCATAAACACCTGGGGTTTGGCGGATGCATGGAAACACTTTCGGGTCTTTGTTTGGGGGACGGGCTGTCATGAAAGAGCAGCCCGTCCTCCAAACAAAGATCCAAAAGTGATTCTATGCACCCGCCAAACCCCAGCTGTTTATGAATAAAAGCGGTTTCCACACGACTCACAACTGCTGACGTTCGAACATATCCGGAACAAGTGCTTCACTGACGAATTTTGTTCGAACCACAACGCTGTAAATGCTTCACCCACGTACTACAAATACAAATAATCGCCAACCGAACCTAAACACCTAACGTAACCTATGCCTATATATGCACAATATGCTATTATCTTATAATATTAATTTATATTTGAGAAAATTCCCGTTTTGAATGAACAGCGTGTTAAAATTTATGAATGCGTCTGTGGGGTTGACCGCTGAATATAATGGACTTGAGTCGAAGACGGGTTGGAAAGAGACTTTTGACCGCAACTGTACCTCCATGTAATATGTTGGCAAATCAGGTTGAACAATAAGGCGAAAGAACAGTTTCCATAACCTTATCAGCAATTATTTCATACATTTGGAAGAACTGATCTGTAAATCAGTTTTGTCGATCAGACGGATGCCACTAAAAAACAAAAATATAAGTTGCATTTTAAATCCTTTAACTTTTGATTGTATCTAAAGTGACACGAAAATATATTAATTGTCAAGCCCTACCAGTGTGTGTTCGCCCTCGGGGCGCTGCACCCTGCACACCCTCCCTCAAATTCTGTAAATCAACAGATTTACTAAAAATGATTAAAATTTGGTATGCCTCTTGAAAAATTAGGATACAAACATTAATGTGGCTACAATTCATGGAATATGTGTTATGTGAGAGCAAAGATATATACCTTAGCAACACCATTGACCTGCCACTTGACAGCACCATATACGTGGCTGGTATCGTGTCCAACGTGTGCCACCGGTCAAGCCACCAGCTGAGCCGACACTGTGACTGGCCGAAACACATGAGGTACAATGTTACCTTCAGTCCAAGTGGTCAAGCCAAAAGCTGTAGTGGACTCTGTTGACATGCAGATAAATCATGCACAGAACACCTCAAGGCTTCCTAAGAGTCTTTATAACAACCATTTAAGAATAAATCAGTCCATCCAACAAACATGATTGTACTTATAATAACTATTCAGTCAAACGTATAAAAATGGACTGTTGGACCCCCCCTCCCTCTAAAACTTAATGTTCTGTACTATTAGATTATCGCAAATGTCATTCTCACGACATGTAACAGTAACAAGTGAACCTAATCCTAGACATAATATATGTCTTATGTCTAAATGATAACGTATGTGCGCTATGCTGGGATTACCACAGTTTAGGTCTTCGTTTTCTCGTTCCCTCAAAAAATTAATAGTACGTAACGTGAATTTTGTTGGCAACAACAGTTCATTTTTGTACATTCAACGAACTAATAATTATAAATCTTCTATTCACTAACTTCTTATAGTTATATAGTGAACTCCATTCACTATATAACTTCCATTTACAGTTTTATAAGTATTAACATTTTTGAGGAGGGTTGGAATACCTTGGTCCTGGCGCCATCTGGTGGCGGGCTGAGTCATCCACTTTTCCTTCACCTGTAAGTAAGTAAGTAATTATCAAAAGAAGGCACCAAACCGGGAAGGCTATGTAGCACCATCAAATGTGCGGAATAATCAGAGGGCGCTAAATATCACCAAGGATGCCAATACGAGAACAAAAACGCATAAGGCGAACGATATCAAAAGTATCAGAGTCACCAAGAATTCTATCGAGGGACAGGTGACCGCGAGGGGCGGTCGGAAAGCAAGACACACGCTCGTCCCGGAAGTCAGGACATTCAAGAAGGACATGCACGACCGTAAGAGGGACAATGCAATTAGGACAATAAGGAGCAGGGCGACGCTCCATCAAGTGACCATGGGTTAAGCGAGTATGGCCAATACGCAACCTCGCCAGAGCAGTTTCCCATCGCCGGTTACGGTGAGAGGAGGACGGCCACGAGGAAACACAACATTTCAGAGTACGGAGTTTGTTACCAGTAACAGACGACCAAGAAGCCTGCCAACGGGTAAGGATGGAGGAATGTATAACCGGGTAAAAGTCGGAATATGGAATACCTTTACGAGAGATGGGACAAGAGCGGACAGCTTCCTTGGCGGCAGCATCCGCACGCTCATTTAAAGACACGCCAATATGGCTGGGAACCCAACAAAACTCAACCGACTTAAACTTACTGTGAACAAGAAACAGCCAATGCTGGATCTCGACAACTACTGGATGAACCGGATTAAAGGACCCGAGCGCCATGAGGGCACTACGAGAGTCAACAACTACCACAAAGGAAGACTGACAACGAGAAAGCAGGAGACGAAGAGCATAGAGAATAGCGTAAAGCTCCGCTGTAAAGATGCTAGTCTCCGGAGGTAAGCGACACATATAAGTGCGATCAGGAAAAACAACAGAGTAGCCAACACCGTCCGCAGACTTAGACCCATCGGTGAAGACAGAAACGGAGCGGGAGTGAGAAGAAAAGTGTTCAAGGAAAAGGCGTTTTAGAACCGTAGGAGAGGTAAAAGCTTTAGTGACGCGGGTCAAGGATGTACAAAACTGCGGAAGGGGGACTCTCCACGGGGGCAAAGAAGGAACAACACGAGGAGAAACATTAGAAACTCGAACGGAAAGAGAATCCTGTAAGCGAGATAACCGGACAGAAAGAGGGAGGTGGTGAAGAGGAACAGGAACCACAGGAGGGGTAAAAGTTAAAGCACGACAGAGGCGAGAGGAAGGATGTTGCAAGGACCGCGCAAGATAGCGAAGACAGTAGCGATCACGGCGGTCCTGGAGAGATAGGAAGCCAGTGTCAACATACAAGCTAAGGACGGGAGTCGAACGAAAGGCACCAGAACTGAGGCGCAGCCCAGTATGGTGCAAAGCATCAAGACGGCGAAGAGCAGAAGGAGAAGCAGAAGAGTAAGCAGGGCAACCATAATCGAGCTTAGACAGGACGAGAGAGGAATGCAAAGCAAGGAGAGTGCGCCTATCCGCTCCCCAAGAAGTATGGGACAACACTCGAAGGAGGGTAAGGGCCTTAGAGCACTCAACACGGAGGTAAGAGATATGGGGAGACCAAGACAAACGAGTGTCAAGGAATAACCCCAAAAGCTTCGCGGAATCCTTGTACTCAATGGGATGTCCATAAAGTGACAAAGAGGGACGAAGAACGACCCGTTTCCGAGTAAAAGACATGGCACAAGTCTTAGAAGTAGAGAACTTAAAGCCATGATCAGTGGCCCAAGACGACACGGCATCAATCGCAAGTTGAAGCCGGCGCTGAAGGAAAGGCGAATCATCACCCTGACAGCAAAGGGTAAGATCATCGACATAGAGAGCGGAGAAGACACCTGAAGGAAGAGAGGAAAGAAGACCATTGAGGGCAACCAGAAAGAGAGTAGTGCTCAGAACACTACCCTGGGGCACACCTTCGTATTGCTGAAAAGAGGCAGAGAGAGCGGTACCAAGGCGCACCCGAAAGGAACGACGAGAGAGGAAGCTGCGGAGAAAGAGAGGGAGATGACCACGAAGGCCAAAAGAATGAAGCTGGGATAGAATATGATAACGCCAAGTGGTGTCGTAAGCCTTTTCCAGGTCAAAAAGGACGGCAACAACGGAGGTCTTCGCAGCAAAAGCAGTACGAATATAGACCTCCAAGTTCACCAGGACATCTGTCGTGCTGCGGCACTTGCGGAAACCAAATTGAGAAGGGGAGAGGAGGTGATGGTGTTCCAGGAACCACATCAGACGAACGTTAACCATACGTTCAAAGAGTTTGCAGACACAACTGGTGAGGGCAATAGGGCGAAAGTCCTTAGGGGAAGTACCCAGAGACCCTGGTTTGCGAACAGGGAGGACAACGGCATCGAGCCAGTCCTCAGGGACGGACGACGACTCCCAGATCCGATTATACAGACTCAGTAAATACTGAGACGTGCACGGAGGGAGATGGCGAAGCATCTCATAATGAATACCATCGGAGCCCGCCGCCGTAGAACCGCAGAGGGCCAGGGCAGAACGAAGTTCAGAGAGAGAGAAGGGATCATTATAGGAAAGTCGAAGACGAGTGCAGAAATCTAAAGGACGAGACTCAAGGACAGGTTTACGAAGAAGGAAAGATTGGGAAAGATGAAGACCAGAGCTAACAGAAGAAAAGTGAGAACCCAGTTCAGTAGCAACCTGCAACGGGTCCGCCACAAGAGTACCACGGAGGTGAAGGACCGGGGAAACATCGGGAACGAACTTACCCGCTATCTTGCGGATACGCTTCCAGATCTGTGGCAGGGGAGTTTCGGACGTAATTGTGGAGACATAAGAAGTCCAACAATCACGTTTAGCCGTACGGATGGCCCTACGGGCCACCGCACTCGCTTTCCGAAAGAAAAGAAAAGAATCGGTCGTCTGCCGACGGCGGTGCCTCTTCCAGGCTGCACGCTTACAGCGAACAGCCCGAGCACAGTCCGCATTCCACCAGGGAACACACTTCCGTGGACCCCGAGAGGAAGAGCGAGGAATAGAGCGGAGGGCAGCGTCGATGACAGTGTCATGAAAAAGGAGGAGAGCGCGAGGGAGAGGCAGAAGGGAAAGGTCAGAGAGAGCAGCACTGAGGGTAAAGAGGTTCCAGTCCGCTTTAGCAAACTGCCACCTAGGAAAAGAGAGGGAAGGGCGAAAAGAGAAAAAGGAAACAAGGATAGGGAAATGATCACTGCCATGGAGGTCATCAAGAACCTGCCACGTGAAATCTAGGTAAAGAGAAGAAGAGCAGAGAGAAAGATCAAGACAGGAAAGGGTGCGAGTCCGAGAGTCCAAATGAGTGGGCTCACCAGAATTCAGAAGAGACAGGGAAGAAGAGAGGAGAAACGGCTCAAGAAGGCGACCCCGGGTATTTGTCAAAACGTCACCCCAAAGAGAGTGACGACAATTGAAGTCACCCAGCAGGAGCACAGGCTCCGGCAAGGAGTCCAAGAGGTGTTTCAAATCAGGAAGAGAAAGCGGGACACTTGGGGGGAGATAAATGGAACAAACTGTGTACCATTTCCCCACAAAGATACGAGCAGCAGAACAATGGAGGGGCAAAGGAAAAAGTAAAGGAACAAAGGGAACATCAGCGCGAATCAAGAGAGCAGAAGAATTAGGAGCCCCAGCAACGGCTGGGGGGGGGGAGAGAAAGGAATAGCCACGAAAACGACCAGGACGAGCACCAAGCATCGGCTCCTGGAGACAGACACAAAGGGGCGAAAACCGCGAAATTAGAAGTTGGAGTTCGAGGAAATTGGCGTAATAACCTCGAACGTTCCATTGAAGAATAGACAGCGACGAGAAGAGAAAGGACAACAACAGAAAACAAAGAAGAAACAAAGGCGAAAGAGCAACACAGCACGTTAAAGAATATCAGGGTCGGGATCAGGGTCAGCAAAGTCAGGGTTAGGGGGCATGGGTAAACTGAGCAAAGACGGAGGGAAGGAAGCGGGAACAGACCAGAGGTGGGCGGGTGGGTCCGGAGGAGGAAGAGGAGGAGACAACGGAGAGGAGCAGTCAAGGACAGCAGCAGGAAGAGGGGGAGTAGAAAGAGGGGAGCGCACCTCAGCAAGGGCAGCAACCGAAAGGGAAGCAGGGGCCAAAGAAACCTCCATAGCAGGAACAGGGGGCGCAACCACTGAAATGGGAGGGGAAGGAGCAATAGAGCCAGTAGTAGGGGTCGAGGAAGAAAGCGAAGCCTTCTTACCCGCCGGGGAGGAGGAAGGAGAGGAGCCAGGCTTACGCTTCTGACTTAAAGAGACCGGTGTCCCAGCAACTACGTACCGGGCAACGGATTCCAGTGTCTCAACAGGAGAAGCTGAACGAGAGCACACACGACGGCCGGTAGGAGAGCGATGGACATCCGCCTGCACCGACAGGCGGCGGGGAGAGTCAATAGATGGAGGAGGGGGATGGGAAGGAGGATTGGAGGGAGACGAGGAAGAAGACACAGGAGACATGACAGACCGGGTAGAAAGAAGGGGAACCCCAGACAGAGAACCAGGAGGGGGACCCTTCGGGACAGTACTCAAAGGAACAGAGGAGGGAGCAGTGGGCGTATCAGGGTCCAAGGCCCGGAAACGGTTGTGAGTCTGAGGAAGGTGGGAAGGAGAGGAAGAGCGCAACACGCGAGCATAAGAGACGTTAGCATAAGGCGGGAGCCGGCGAACCTGGCGCCTCGCCTCAGGAAAAGATAAACGCTCCCGGTGCTTCAAGTTGAGGACGGCTGCCTCAAGCTTGTAATGGATACAGGCACGGGAGAAGGTAGGATGGGCCTCACCACAGTTGAGGCAGCGAGCTTGGGGAGAAGTGCACTCCGACTTAGAGTGACCTTCACCCCCACACAAAGGACAGAGAGAGACAGTCCCAGAGCAGCGGAGGGCACCATGCCCAAACCTCCAGCACTTGTTACAAAGTCGAGGAGAAGGAATATACTCCTGGACAGAGCACCTGGCGCCAGCGAGAATGACAGAGGATGGAAGGGTCCTACCATCAAAGGTGACCTTCACAACGCGAAGGGGTTGACGGCGACGACCACGAGGGGGACGAGTAAACGAGTCAACCTGGAGGACAGAATGGCCTTGGGCATCAAGGATATGCCGAATGTCATCGTGGCAGTCCTGCAGATTCCGAACACCGGTTGCAACATGGGGCGGGAGGAGAATAGTGCCAACACTGGCATTCAACCGAGTGTTCTTAGAGACCCGAACAGGGATCTCACCAAGGCAGGATAAGGCAGCCAAGCGGGAAGCTGCATCCTGAGAAGGAGCAGCAACGACACGTGTACCGAGACGAGTGGGGTTGAAGGTGACAGATGCATCCACGGAATCAACAAGATGCCGATGGAGAGAGAAATCGTCAGGAGGCGCGGAATCAAGAGGGAGGAGATCAAAGTATTTGGCCCATGAAGCAGGACCAAACAAGGCCTGATACGCATCAGTAGAGGAAGGAAACGAGCGAATGCGGCCGTGGCGCTGACGGCGGTGAGAACCCCCTGAGAGAGAGGGGACAAAAGGCGCAGTAGTCACAACGAGAGACTTAGCCGCACCAGGGGACGAAGTGGTCACCACTGGGGGCTGGAGGCTCGACCCAACCACAGAGGAGGGAGGGGAGCTGAGGGAAGAAGTCAGGATGGTCAAAGGAGGAGCAAGGTCGGGGCCCAACGCAGCGGGAGCTACGGAGCCTGGTCTTCCAATACAGGCCGACTCGGGGGCTTGGTCGCCCACCCCACGAGCCTGAGAGGGTATAACAGGAACATTCAATGACATAAAGACGAGAAAAAACTTCATCCACGAATGTGCCCCCATACCCACCATGGAGCCACAATTAGAGGCAGGACACCCAACAGGAAGCTATCGCCGATCATGCCGGGGCCCCCTAGGGGTGCGTCGTGAGTATACGCCCCACAAACGCCACCTTAAGAACCGTCAGTCCGTCGAGATCGGGTTCAGCGACGAAAGGGGGATTGACAATAAAAGGTTCCCCTCGCTCGAGACGTTGGGTACTACAGTTCTACGGGTGCAAGAGTATGCCTCCTCAAGCACCCGGGCGTCAAAATAGAAGAAGTCCAAAGAAAGATCCAAAACAAGCAAAGGTCGGCAGGAAACGACAAGCAGATAGGAGAAGAGGGGGAGAAAAACGAAACAGAAGGAAAAGGAAAAGATGCTCGGCACAATTGAGAGGACGGCAGCAGGAGCACAAGGCTAGAAAATGACAGAGGACTGTCCCAAGGAGCATCACACTCCGGCAGCCGCCCACTAAGCCCCCCTCACGGCATCAACGGGCCGAGCGGGGAGGGGGGTCCTTCACCTGTACCTAACCGTTGTTCTCACTATATGAATCGTTATATCTTATTATCATGCCCTCAGCTACTGAGGCCAGTTCGTCATTATTGTTGGTCTAGGAATTACACGAGAACTCTGATCAACCAATCCTCCTGTTTAGATCCGTTATTTGTTATTTTTATTTTGGTACAGCAAAAGGACATAAATATAACATCAAATCAAAAGCACCGAAGTGCCATAAACAAGCACATAACAAAATTAAACAAGCACATAACAATGAAAACATTGGAACTATCTGCAAATACCGGCATAACAAAATAAAAACTGCACCACCCAGACAGGGCGTGCCAACAGAACACATGACTAAAGCAAGCAATACAAAACAACAACGCATATAACAAGACAGGGGTAATGAGGAAAGTAATTGTGTGAAAACAAGGTAAAGACAACATATATATGGCACCGGAGCACAAACATAAATACAGAGACAAAATCACCTAATAAAGCAAAGAACAAACACGATACCCGGCAAGCCCATTAATCTACATATTTACAGGGAAACAATTGCCAAGAATACTTGGCACAATACGCATCCCAAAGTGCCCACTACACTGAAGCGCCCCCCCCCCCCCAGCAAACACAAGACGGGGTTTACGCATGAAGACCGAACATCCTGCAACACCGAGGCCTGTTGAATGGAGGGAAGCAGCACAGAAGACTGCAGTGCAGAGCTCCGCTGCACGGAAGACTGGAGCACAGATGGCAGCTGCACGGGAAGCTGCAGCACATTCGGCCGAGCCACAGGGGCGGCACCAGGGCCTGCAGCACGGCGGGGGGGGGGGGGAACCCTCCCAGAATTCTTCTTCAAAATGACCAACTCCCGCCCCGATCCCTTCAAAGCAACCGGGGCGCCACCTCCCCCCCTCGCTTGGGGAACCAGGAAGACACTGGAGCACAAACAGGCAACACGGCCTCCACACCACTGACCGCTACCACCACGAGGACACCCGCCACCGGGCTGACCACAGGACCTGCCACAACATCATCACAGGCCACAGGAGCTGCAGGCACCCCCCATCGGCATCAACCTCTCTGCCCTCTTCAGTATCCTCCGAAGACATGGAACACACAAAGTCCCCCACATCTGCCTAAGACACCATCAAGAAGGGGGTGACGAACTGAAAGGCCGCCGTATATGCTTGGAAATCAGCGGCAAGTCATTGGAATCGTCCACGACCACCACAGGCGACTCAGGAGAACCTCGGGGAGGCCGCTCATGATCACACACCACACGGCCGCGTAACACTTCAGCACAAGACCATGCACTACCACAGGTGCCACAGTGGGAACCACAGGAACCGTCACCACATCCACACCAGCCTAGGAAAGGTAGGTTAGTTTAGTTTGTCTCTGCAACATAAATATAAAATCTTTTTTGGTTTGTTCAAATTCAATAGTACCGATTACTACTTACTAATTGTGTCGTACGTCGGTATATGTACTATGGTCCTCATCGTTACTATAAGTACTACCAAAATATGAGAATGGGCTGAATAATCTAGAAATATTCCAGTCATGAATGCAGCCAAGAGAAAGCAGAGAAAAGCTTTCAGCCAAACACGACAAGCAGTTATACAAGTGCTAAGGAAACTTTGTATTTTTCTTGCCTTCAGCAAACCGTTTGTAAATGCCAAAATCCCTAAGAACACTGCTTCAGACTAAAAGATATCTCCAACACTCAGCTTTCTAAAAACTGTACATACATCAAGTTATATTGATTAAACAACCTGGAATTGAAAATATCTTTGCCGGCGGTTCCCGTCATGCTAACAATATATGCTTTGTTCGTCTGTAACTTACATAAAATATGTAGTTTATGGGAAGACAAATCAATAACATCTTTGCAATTTATAATATATTACTTAAGTAAATATTAACTGCTATTCATATAAACTAAACGAAGTCAATGAGTCTTCAATACCAGATTACTTCTTTGACCAGATTACAAAACAAATTACTAATAGATATATTTCACCCACGGCTAAGGTTGTCAATTATTTTAGAAATTATTGGCCTCAATGTTAAGTATTGTACGACAGATTAAATACTGAAAGATACGCCAATGACTTCCAACTAGCCCAAAAGTTTAAATAAACTTTCTTGAATATTTGGCGCATACCAGTAGTACATATACTTTCAATTCACTCACCCATATAAGATGTATAAAATCACTCATAATCATTAAATGTATAACATTTGTTATTTTATTTAATATCCTAGATATTTTAAACGTAAATGTTTTATGTCAGAAAGACAGAAATACAATATTTCAAATCCTTTACCACAAAAATATGTTAAGTTTATGCAAAAATATTTATACAGTATTTCTGAACGGTACCTGGGTCTCCTCTCAAGGCACTGAACACTGCTAATGCTTCAGTAAATGTTGTAATCAGCAGACACTTACTAATATTGTTTAAAGTTTAATTTCATCAGGACGACAAAACTCATTTAACAACGCAATAAGATGAAACGTTAATGCTTAATAAACTTTCTGAAAGAGACATAACGTAATTGTGTCCCCAATTCAAGGATAAGGTTATGTGTTAGCAAGGATAGCTAAGATTGCCTGATGGACACATTTTTTTTTATTTATATAAGTATACAAACAAACACAAAATTACATAGGAACAAACCGTACAATAACCAATACAATAATAAAAATAGAAACAACAGAGACAAGTGCATCAACGGTAAATAAGAAGATTACAATAATAACAATAACAAACACAGTAACCAAAACCCTAATAAGCGGTAAGCAAAAGTAACAATACATGGAAAACAAAAAAAAGTGCAAACCTAGCACAAGGAAACAAAAGCCAAACAGTATACATACATAAAAATACAGAACATAGTAAAAAAAAAATTACATAAAATGAAATAAAACCCACACAGGGCATAAATACCATAAAACATACCCTGAACCAATACATAAACTGACACAGACGGAGAAATGAACCCTGTGCCTAAACCCACGCCAACCAACACATAGAAAACAAAGGAGCATAA
>WNGS01006871.1:5247-34321 GCA_020271785.1 Procambarus virginalis
AAAAGGAGGCGATGCCGCGCCGGCCATGTCTGGTACCGGCGTTCATCCCCCACCTGTCGAAACTGGCTTTGGGCCAACAATTTACACAGTTCCCTCGGAACAACCCACCCAAATCCGTTTCCTGAATCCAGTGCCCAAGGGGAGTAGAGTCGAACGATGGCTGGGGCAGGAGTTGTTCACTCCGATAGGTCTCCCTTATAGGCGAAGAGACAGAAGTCCCAACTATAAAAGTAAGAAACAAGAGAAATAGCCAGGTATTGACACTGACAAAGTGTAACAAAAGCCAATGTTAAACAAATCTTTGGAAGCAGGAAAATATTCAGTAAGAATATTGCATAACGCAGAAAACACTGACTAAGACTTGGTTAAAGTGCTTTGCTGGGAGGGAGAAAGAATGCCGTCCAGACAGGAGTAGAGGACAGATAAAGATGCAAAGAGGGCACAAAATAACGGAAAGAAAGGACTGCTGGAATGTAGAAGTAACGAAAGAAATTGCGTCTAAACCTCACATGCAAGTAAAGGAGAACATTGCAAGAATCAAAAAGAAAGAAGGAATGGGGTGTTAGAAAGCATTGAACTGGAACACAATCATCTAGGACACTGTGCATTCGTTATAAATCAGCCAATATGTTATTAAAACAAGACTAAACACCAGTGCTGCCTAAATTGGTGAGCGGATAGCAAAAAAGGATAACGAGGACTCCCCACATCCAGGGGGTTGGTTGGGGGACACACATATCACAGTACAAGGGTATCGGAATAACCGAACTCCATTAGGAGGCTCCACTATAGCATAGTGCTTAAAAGGTCAATGTTCCCCGGTGGTAATACGAAAGATTTATGAACGCAAATACATGAGATATACATACGTAAGAACTATGGGCACAGTAAACTGGGTGCATCCCCAAGTTTGTCAAAGCACTGCTCGACCCCAGCACTGGATGACTGATTCCTGTACTGAGGGGGGAAAGGAGCGTACGCTCCACCTTGTCCCATTTCAGGAGGGAAGGAATCTGTCTGACAAAAGAAAGAATCGTAGAAACATATACAGCTGCAACGATAAAACCATCAATTATTGGGACCGTTTCCCCCAGTATGTAAATGTTATCTCTCTAGGAAAGAGCAGATGAGGGTATCAACACTCTAGATTAACCGGAGCAGTCTGGAGGCCTGCCCACCATTTCTGCAACGGTAGATAATAACATAAAACAAAATCTAGGCCTATTGGAAGAAATATGTGTGAGAAAGTATCGACGGCATGAACCAGTGAGTTAATAAAGTGCGTTGCCTTACGAAAAACGAAGAGAATCAGATGATTTCAGCCAGGGATTGGTAATGGGAGTCAAGTGGATGCTCAAACAATAAACAATTCTACTCCAAAAATCCAGTTGTAGATATTTCTGCAGGAAAAAAGGTGAATATAAAGAAGACAATTTTAGAAAAAATGTGACTGTGGGGAGGTAAAAACAACGCCGGAAAGGTCCATGGGGTTGGTAGTCTAGTGTATAGTTAAATGTTGCGCGACTGTGTGAGGGAAGTGTGTGCCGAACAAAAGCCAACGATACCAACCTGATAGCCTGCTGTGCGATCCATGGAGCACCATAAATAATCACAAGAATGAAGCCGTGAGAAGGGTCGACTGTACGGGAAGAAAAGAAACGCAAAAGAAACAATATAACCGCAGGTAAGGGTATTCTATTTATCTGGTAAGCGGCAAATACGTAAGGGATATAGGGCAGATACAAAAGGGAGGGAATGATATATAGATCAGATCAAAATAAAAAAATGAGGAGGGAGCATGAGACGAAGGTAGAAGATAAAACTTACATAGCGGGGTGTTGGGAATAAGAGATAAATGTGATATGGGACAACACATCAGGCCTGCTATGAAAGAATCAAAAAAAGACAATGGTAAAAGGGTCGATGGGAGGAGATAGTGATACCATAAGGACAGAGAGGCAAGGATGGTAACTTGGGTAGTACAGTTGGTGTCAAAGGATGGTGTGGCACTTGGAAAGGAAAGGGCACGGCAATATAAATCGACAAAAAGACAGTCAAGAAATTATGGGGGAGAGCACCTTGGTTTGATAAATGGCTTATTGAAGTCTGACAATGTCGTTTAAGGAAACTATCGCAGATAATGCTTGTTTGGGAGGGTGGTGTACAGCACCTGTACATCCATGAACGACAGTAGCGGATGGGTTGACCAAGTGTCTCGAGGTATTGTGTGACAGATGGAAAGGTTTATGTAATAACTGAGTTTCTAGTCTAATGAAATGAATGCCATTCTGTTAAGTATTTTGAGGGTGGTCAGGATCAGAAGTAGCCAAAAGCCGTGGACTGGGAAGACATATTGTCAAGGTATGGCTGTGATGTGGTAGGGAAATCAGATTCTTAGACATTTAACAAAGAAACGAGTAAAAACGTGTGAACTAGCTGTTGACGAAGGGGTAATACAAGAATTATTGATGTGTTATCCGTAGTATATGCAATTGAAGTGAGTTGTATCCTCTGGGATTTCTCATCTTTTTCAAGAATTTTCATACTATCTGAAATGGATAGGTGAGTAACAGGAGCAGTAACTCAAGACGGGCACACTAGAAAAGAGGGTGTGTGAGAGCTGGACAAGGGGGCGCAGAGCAAGTGAAGGGGGCAAGTTCGTTGGTGTGTGGAAGGTACCCATAATAGATTTGGGACTGGAACAACACAATAAAGGGGGTGGCATGTCGTTGATGGGGTGAGAGCTTGGGCATAGTTGACTTGGGAGATGTGGATTATCTAGAGTCATACCTATACATAACAACGAAATTGACCATGGACTTTCCTAGATGAAGTAAGCACGGGCTATGGAAGCCCCTATGGACCAAGAGGGAAAGCAAAGGAGAGGGACGGGGGGGGGATGGGGAAATATGTGGGGGTGGTGGGAATGGGGGTGTGTCCGGGGAACGAGTGGGAAGGGGGAAAGGGGGGGGGGAAAAGTGCGGACGGGGGACGAGGAGAAAGGGGGGTGGGTGGAGGCGGGGTGGGGAGAGAAAAGGATCGCAGCGAAGAGGGGGGGGGGGGGGGTGGGTAGGGGGAGGGAGAGGAGCGGAGGGGGTTGGAAGCGCAGAACGCAAGAGGAGGACTGTGGGGGGGGGGGAATGGGAGCTTAGTTGAGGAAGAAAGGAGCGTGAAAAAGGGGCAAAGGGAATAGGGGGGGGTGGAAAGGCATACGAATGGAAAAAAAATGGGGGTAAAGAGGCGAGGATGCTGGGATGCGAGTGTGTGGGAATAGGGGGGGGGGGGGGATAAGGGGCAAAGGGGAACTCAGGAATTACGGAATAAAAGCGGGAGTGCGGCTGGGGTAAGAGAACCGGGGAAGTGGAGGACGATGACCTAGAGATAAAATATCACACACAGCAGGGTAGGTAGAGTGTTTGTACGTGGGGGATAAGGGAGGTGAGAGTGCATGGGGTGGGGAAGAGACAGACGAGATAACAACAGGGCGTGAGTAAGTAACGGAGACAGTAGAGCAGGGCGGGGCAGGGGAATGGAGGGAAAAAAGGTGGAGAGGAAGGGGGGGAAAAAAAAAGCTGGTAGGGTGAGATTTAGGGGGGGTGAGACGGGGTCCGGAAGGCGATGTAGATAGGTTGGGAAGAGAGGAAAAACATGGGCAACTGGCCTAAATAATAAGAGAGTGGGTGGCGTGAGGAGGAGGCTGAGGGACGGAAGGAGAGGAGAAGGTGGAAGTGTGGAAAAGGAAAGGGTAGAAGGCAAGTCTGGGAGAATGGGGGGACGTAGGAACGGGCAAAGAAATAGGCAAAGGGGGGATAAGGTGGGGGAGGGAAAACTATGGTGGAGGAGGGTAAGGTATGAGATTGGAGGGGAAGGAGTTATATGCTTAGGAGAGTGGAAAAAGAGCAGGAAGATAGGAAGAAGGGGTGGTAAGGGAAAGTTGAAATATTTGGACGGCATGGACATACAATAATGGGGATAAGGGAGACCAATGAAAAGGATATCCATTATGGGGGTAAATGTCCTTTGAAAAAACCCTAAAGGAGACTCCTCGCAGTAGTGAAATGGTGCGGTAAGTCTAAACCTGTTTAAAACGAAAAGTAGTATACTTGAAATAACCTTTGATAAGTGGATAATGCAAAGATGCAGAGGGCGTGGGAGGGAGGGAACGATGGGTTGAACAGATGTGGAGATAGGAAGTGCTGGGAGGAAGAGTGTAGAGGTAACGACTTGATGGGGGAACATGGTATAACTGGTTACAACTGTCATGTTACTTTGGAAGAAAGTGGTAGAGGGAACTGGAAAGTGAGGAGCCGTGAAGAAAAGGTGCTGAGAGTGTGGCAGACAGAGGAAACAAGAGGGGCCGCGGGATGAAAATGGTAAAAGGTTAAAGTCCAATACAGGGAGAGAAATAGTGAATCAAAGAGATAAGTTAAAGGGAAATCGGTTTAACTAAGAAGGGAAGGGGTATACGAGTATGAGAATAAGAGGTCGATTGATCTCTGATGGGGCAAGGGGGGATAGATGGGTAGGTGGGAAAAAACGTGGGATTGAAGGGTTGGATCAAAGGGGGGGGGGATGAATTGGCACGCGGCGAGCGTAGGGTTGGGTGTGGGATGGGGTGGGGAGGAAGGATAGTCATGTGGAGAAGAGTGACAATAGGGGATGAAAAAGGGGGAGATACAAGAAGGGGGAAAAAGGAAAAGGGGGAGAAAAAAAAGGGTGGGGAAGAGGGGGATGAAGAGGGGGAACCTATTTTTGGGCATGTTAGGGCGCATATGCCTAATTGACTGAGGACCACAAAGGCGTTCCTGCTATTAGCGTTTAGCTTTTGGGAACCGTGCCTTCATCTGTATGGGTTCCATGGACAGCGCAGAGAGAAGGTGGCTGTGTATTCCCAGTGCCAGGATGGAGGGGCACCAATAGGTGGCGTTGCTTTATCATATTTACATATAAAACTTTGAACCTAACTAGCTTCAACGACTTCTATCTAACCTATTCCACTTATTGACAACTCTGACACTGAAAAGGTTCTTTCTGATGTCACTGTCACTCATTTGCTTCTCGAGTTTCCATCAATGACCTCTCGTTCTGCTGTTTCTTGCTTTGAACAATGCTGCTTTGACTACCTTATTAATTTCCCTCAGAATCTTATATGTTGTAATCATATCCCCCCCCCCCCCTATCTCTTCTTTCCTCCAGTGTGGTAAGGTCCAGTTCTATCAGTCTTTCCTCATAACTTAATCCCTTCAGCTCAAGGACAAGTGTTGCATATCTCTGGACTTTTTCTAGTTTCTCCTTGTCCTTTTACAGGAAGGGTTCCATGCTGGGGACGCATAATCAAGAGTGGGTATCACCTTCGCTGTATATAGGGCCCGGGAAGATCCTTTGTCCAGATTTCTGAAGAATACACAGATCTTGGCCAGTATACCATATGCAGCCGTTGTTATTCTGCTAATGTGGGCTTCTGGCATCAGATTTGGGGTAATCACTCTCAGGTCTTTATCATTTTCTGATTGAAGAATCGGTCTTCCCGTAATCCTATACTGCTTCACTGGCCTTCGCAATCCTGTTCCAATCCTCATAACTTTGCATTTGACTGGGTTAAATTCTAGCAGCCTTTTTTCAGACCACTTCTGGAGCAAGTCCAAATCCTGCAATGCCTCACAATCAATGCCTCACAAGCCATATCCATCCTGACTCTTCTCATCAGTGTTGCATCATCTGCAACTTGATATGAAGGAGCCAATTTCCTCTGTCAGGTCGTTGACATATATCAGAAACAGAACGGGACCTAGAACCGACCCTTCACTCACGAGGGCTGTTTTGGGTCTCGAACCGCTGACCACATGCGTGTGGGGCCGACGCTCTATCGACTGGGCTATGCAAAAAGATAGAGAACATAGAACAGTTATCTATGGAGAACTGTGTCAAAAGGAAAAGAACTGTGTCTTATGAAATCAATTCAGACTCTGTTGTTATTGTGATGTCTGCTTTTGAAAGTATTGCTGGAGGTCGGCCCTCATGTGTCCCACTTGTGTAGTTGGTTCCTTGTGCTGGCCGCCAAGGTGGCTCCCTGGCTCCCTGGCTCTCCTACGTGTCCAGCCTGCATGCATGGTATCTCCTTGTGCTACTCCTCTACCTCAGCATTCTCTCTACTTCATCGATTTCCCAGTGTATTTTATATGTATAGATCATGTCTCCTTTATATCTCGTTTCGTTTAGCGTCCTTTTGTTTAGCTCGTCAGGGTATACTGGTATATATAATACATTACTCACGTTGTAAGAGGCAAACAATTAATGAAATAAAAAGTGTTTTCAAATGTCGTAATTAAATCACAAAAATTACCCTACTACATCAATTCCCGTTACCAAAAGATAGTCAAATCATTTCAATTTCTGTAATACAGTGTACCTCGGGTGTTCGCAAACTGAATTGAGTGATTGATTCATTAACAGGTGACCTAAAAATATGTTAACAACTGCTTGATGCATGTACTTGATATATTATTACCAATTAATTCCCACTTGCATGACGACCACACCACACACCACAAAGTGAAGAAGCGACGACGCTTCAGTCCGTCCTGGACCATTATCAGGCCGTGTGATACTAGAGGTTCATTACACACACAAATCACAATAGCGTGATGCATCAAATGAACAAATCCACAAGAGCTGTGACGAGGATTCGAGCCTACGTCCGAGAGCATCCCAGACGTTGCCTTAATCGACTGAGCTACGACATGGTAAAAAGAGTTGAAACCTGAAGTTCTACTGAGCTTACTTGAATCCTGCAGCCTCTCCGAGACACAAACCAGGGTTTTACTCAACTCCCCCATGCACTCGAGCTATGTCAATAGGCCGTTCTACCTCTTCGCCCTTACTTCATTACACACACACAAATCACAATAGTGTGATGCATCAAATGAACAAATCCACAAGGGCCGTGACGAGGGCCTATTAACATAGCTCGAGTGCACGGAGAGCTGTGTAAACCCCTGGTTTATGTCTCGGAGAGGCTGCAGGATCAAAGTTTGTTCAGTAGAACTTCTGGTTTCAACTCTTTTTTTACCATGTCGTAGCTCTGTCGACTAAGGCAGTGTCTGGGATGCTCTCGGACGTAGGCTCGAATCCTCGTCACAGCCCTTGTGGATTTGTTCATTAGAGGTTGATTGATTAATTTTAAGCAACGCAAGAGGTGGCACGGGCATGAATAACCCGTAAAAAGCAGAGAGGAAGGTAGAGGGAAATGTAAGCTAAGATAGTGTGGTGAGGAGCAGGTAAGAGAAAGGCAAGAATAGAATGAGTGAAAGAATAAGATATGAATAAGATGAATGTAAGAATAAGATATTCACCAGGTTATTGTGACTCATCGTCTCCCACCGGGGTAATAGTTCTCATCAGATATGGCTGCTAAATTAGGCTTGGGAAATGTTACTCTCAGCTGGGTCTATATTTCTCAATTGTGATTTGTTTCTTGAGACACATTATAATGTAATGCGAATAAGAAAGAATATTCTCATAATACAGATATCTGAATATATTGTTAATGAATGGGATTAATCCGTCTAAGATGAAACCAAAGTTGCTAGAGATTGTAAAACTTTAATAATATCCTCTGCTAAGTATACACCAAAAGAAGTATATAAATTCTTCAGTTGCAGGCTATATAATAAATAATAATAATAATAATAATAATAATAATAATAATAATAATATAATCAGTGGTGGAGTCAAGTCGTCCTCCTATGGATTCCATTGCGGACTGGCCTCAGGGCATGATATAGATGAGTTATGAGTTAGCGTATAGATGAGTTGATAGGTCTTAACGAGGGAGTTGATGGCCGTCTTGGAGTGCCTTGGAGGAGGCGTCTAAGGGAGGTAATATACCGAGAACTACAACAACATTTTGTAGACCTGAGACAGAAGTTTGCCTCTTGTATCTCCTGTTTCATACAATGTTGTAGTTGACCCTCTCGTGTTGTAGTTGACCCCTCTCGTGTTGTAGTTGACCCTCTGGTGTTGTAGTTGACCCTCTGGTGTTGTAGTTGACCCTCTGGTGTTGTAGTTGACCCTCTGGTGTTGTAGTTGACCCTCTTGTGTTGTAGTTGACCCCTCTTGTGTTGTAGTTGACCCTCTCGTGTTATAGTTGACCCTCTGGTGTTGTAGTTGACCCTCTGGTGTTGTAGTTGACCCCTCTTGTGTTGTAGTTGACCCCTCTTGTGTTGTAGTTGACCCTCTTGTGTTGTAGTTGACCCTCTCGTGTTATAGTTGACCCTCTCGTGTTGTAGTTGACCCTCTCGTGTTGTAGTTGTCCCTCTCGTGTTGTAGTTGTCCCTCTGGTGTTGTAGTTGACCCTCTGGTGTTGTAGGCCTCGACAGCGTTACCTTACACCAGAGGCTTTTTTTCGAAAAAAATTATAGTTTCGGTAATTGATGTAAACATACAAGTGACAATACGAACACACTATACACAGGGCGCGGGGTCACGAGGAATATACACCCAGAGGTGTACCACGGTGTGTATGTATACACACACTGTATACTGTCATTGGTTGGTGGTCAGTGAGTCCGTCCTCAGACCAAATTAAGTAAAAGTAGTATCACGGCCTTAGAACCCCCCCCCTCCCAGGGGTTGCCTTAGTAACCCCAAAGTGTTGCCTTAGTAACCCCAAAGGGTTGCCTTAGTAACCCCAAAGGGTTGCCTTAGTAACCCCAAAGGGTTGCCTTAGTAACCCCAAAGGGTTGCCTTAGTAACCCCAAAGGGTTGCCTTAGTAACCCCAAAGGGTTGCCTTAGTAACCCCAAAGGGTTGCCTTAGTAACCCCAAAGGGTTGCCTTAGTAACCCCAAAGGGTTGCCTTAGTAACCTCCCAGGGGTTGCCTTAGTAACCCCAAGGGGTTGCCTTAGTAACCTCCCAGGGGTTGCCAAGCCTCACCACACCAAAGAGAAGGGGAGTGGGGGAACATAGTCTCTCATTTGGGAGTTGTGGTTATTCATTTATTTCCTACCGCCATATTTGTTGTCTCGTAGGCGTGATATTTAACATGTCTACCTTCCCCATTGTCTGATATTTCCACTATAGCTTAAGTTTAGCCGAGTACAAGGGGTATATATTTTGATCAATATTTGTACGATTTTTTAAATAATTTTAGTAACTTTTTAACTGTTGTTGGATATTGTTGTTGTTGTGGTGGTGGTGTCTGCTGAGACTGTGTGTGACTGTCTTGGTGGACTTAACGGATACTTAAGCTAATAGTATCCGTTATGGTTTAATCTGAGCAACCCTCTCCTCTGTGGTCTTGTATGTCGTTTTGACTCCAACAAAATCATGTGTGATTTTGCATTATGTTTATCAAAGCTTGGCACACACACCAACTTTTGAATGTGACTCAGTATTGAAGGTTTCTGATACCTTCAAGATGGCTCTTGGATATTAGGTTGCTTCTGAGGTTACCTGAGACACCTCTTACTTGTGCTCTCACTTCCAACTTTCACTCACACTTTACTTCTCTTGTTCATTAATTATTTTCTCGAGGTATTGTAATACACTTTTATTAATTTATATGAATTCGAAGTATCAAGTTGTGGCCTCCTTTTGCTTTAGCTATTAAGCTCTTAATAGTGTTTTCCGTCAAATGAAGAATATTTTGTTAGGTTCGTTTTAGAGATGCTTGACCGCGACTAATGTATTAAATACATTAGTCGCTCATTACCTCGTCAAGATTGATGAGGACGCCGCACTGGGAGATGGAGATCTGGGAGGAAGGGACGTAGGTGGCGGCCTTCTGCAGGATGGCTAGACCCGACACCACCTTGCCGAAGGGGCACCGGCTGCGGCCTCCCTTCGCCTTCTCCTCCACGCAAATCCCAAACACGGAATCCAGATGCTTATGCCCTCCGCCGAACGACACGATCTGGCCTTCCAGGTCCTCCCCGGCATACTGGCCATCCCATTCCAGGTTGTCCATCAGTGCTGCCGTGCTGGTGACGCCGCTGCCCTCAGACCTGTACGACCCGCCCACCAGGAACCTGCAGAACTGGGTGTCGTGCACGCGGGTGAAGGTGGAGTCCTTGAAGGTGGCGCCCCAGATGCCCAGACACAGTCCCAGGAAGTGCTGAGCTCGGCGCAGGCGGCCCCACAGGCGTATGGTGACCCGCCCCAGCGGGTGGCTGCCGGCCGTCAGGTCCAGGAACACCACACTGCACATCACCGCCCCCAGGCTCGAGAACATCGTCCACTGCAACATATACAATTGCAAATTAAGAATCATGTATTTATATATAGTTATAATTAACCTGTGCAAAGTTTGCTGTTACCTGGCATTCCTGTGCCTAGTGTGTACACACACACACACACACACACACACACACACACACACACACACACACACACACACACACACACACACACACACACACACATGGGGACATGGGTGGAAACTGGAAACTCAGATGAGTCACAGAGATGTTAGGAAGTTTTCTTTTAGCATGAGAGTAGTGGAAAAATGGAATGCACTTGGGGAACAGGTTGTGGAAGCAAACTCTATTCATAATTTTAAAATTGGGTATGATAGGGAAATGGGACAGGAGACATTGCTGTAAACAACCGATGGCTGGAAAGGCGGGATCCAAGAGCCAATGCTCCATCCTGCATGCACAAATAGGTGAGTACACACTGGAGTTCAACACCAGCAAATGTAAAGTTATGGAAATGGGATTAGGAGATAGGAGACCAAAGGGACAGTACACAATGAAGGGGAACAGCCTACCTGTGACGACGCGCGAAAGAGACCTGGGTGTGGACGTAACACCTAATCTATCTCCTGAGGCACATATAAATAGGATAACGACAGCAGCGTACTCTACACTGGCAAAAGTTAGAACATCATTCAGAAACCTAAGTAAGGAGGCATTTAGGGCGCTTTACACTGCCTACGTGAGGCCAGTCTTAGAGTATGCCGCCTCATCATGGAGTCCCTATCTGAAGAAGCATATAAGGAAACTGGAAAAAGTTCACAGGTTTGCAACAAGACTCGTCCCAGAGTTACGAGGGATGGGGTATGAGGAGCGCCTGAGGGAACTGTGCCTTACGACACTAGAAAGAAGAAGGGAGAGGGGGGACATGATAGGAACATATAAAATACTCAGGGGGATTGACAGAGTGGCCATAGATGAAATGTTCATACGGAATAGTAACAGAACGAGGGGACATGGGTGGAAGCTGAAAACTCAGATGAGTCACAGGGATGTTAGGAAGTTTTCTTTCAGCTTGAGAGTAGTTGAAAATGGAATGCACTTAAGGAACAGGTTGTGGAAGCAAATACTATTCATAATTTTAAAACTAGGTATGATAGGGAAATAGGCCCATAGTCATTGCTGTAAAACAACCGATGTTCGAAAGGCGGGATCCAAGAGTCAATGCTCGATCCTGCAGACACAATTATGTGAGTACAATTAGGTAAGTACACACACACACACACACACACACACACACACACACACACACACACACACACAGGCTACCTGGGGGCCAGGTAGCCTGGTGGATAGCGTGCAGGACTTGTAATTCTGCGGCGCGGGTTCGATTCCCGCACCCGGCTGAAACAAATGGGCAAAGTTTCTTTCACCCTGAATGCCCCTGTTACCTAGCAGTAAATAGGTACCTGGGAGTTAGTCAGCTGTCACGGGCTGCTTCCTGGGGTGTGTGTGTGTGTGTGTGGTGTGGAAAAAAAAGTAGTTAGTGTAGTTAGTAAACAGTTGATTGACAGTTGAGAGGTGGGCCGAAAGAGCAAAGCTCAACCCCCGTAAAATACAACTAAGTGAAAAATACAACTAAGTGAATACACACACACACACACACACACACACACACACACACACACACACACACACACACACACACACACACACACACACACACACACACACACACACGGGCAATGTTTGCCTTCTTACATTTAGTGTGAAGTGAGGCTGCAGGTTCTGGCTAGAAAAAGAGGATAGGATGAGGTCGTTGCCGCTCCACGATAACCTCCCCCAGCGGTCCTCGGCGTACTGGACGCAACATATCAGAGGAGAAACCATGGCGGTATTGGCTGTGGGGTCTTCAGGGAACTGGGCCGAGAGGTTTATGGCTTGCCGGGCTTCTGAAGATGCAAACGGCCCCTTCTGCAGACCAGCATCTCGCCAGGCGTTCACAAGACTCTGGTGTTTGCCCTCGCAAACCAGCAGCGTTTCCATGCTAATAGTCTTCTCCAATAGTGAAGCGTTCGAGGTTGCTTCTTCCTTAATGGCGGCAGCTTTGGTGCTTCTATGCAACAACCACAGCAGATCAACTACCGATTGTCTTACACTGCTCATTAGATGTGTTTCTATCACTTTGCTAAGTTTGTTGGTTTCCTCTTGCAACCAATGCTTCTTCTCCTGGAGGATGACCTTGGAGGAGACGATGTCGTGTTGGCCCTGCCGGTGAGAGTTGTAGATACAGAGGCCACACGCCAGGCTCCCACACTCTCGACACCAGTACCCCAGCGGCTCCCCGTGGGCACTACACTCATCAACCTGCAACCCTCACAAAGTAAACACACGGTAAACGTAATGCAACCTAACCTAAAGTAACTTTAACCTAACCCTGGATAAAGCATAAATATTAGGACTAATTATGTAGTCATTACCAATCTATTTCCTTGATGGGATCTCCTCCCTGAGGACAGGTTGTAAACAGTAGGTCAGCTGGGGGGACGCTCGGCTTGGATAACATCTACAGCTTGGTCAATTGCCATGGCAGCTCATTAAGAGTGGTGGTGTTAGGTATTGTATCTTATAGCACTGAACACTTACACTATGTCGTTGTCAGAGTCCAGGGCATTGAGTTGAAATTTGTGTTCATGCTTTTATTTTATCTTGGCTTATAAACTGTATGTACAAAGTTATATTGCAGGTGTGAAGGTAACTTTTATTTGATTTTATTAAATTTAATCTTGGCCTTTGAAAACTTTTATTTTCTTTTATTAAATTTAATGTTAGCTTTTGACTTTACTCCTGTTCCTATATTCACATCGAAGTTTTCATTTTTTTGTTACATAAAACAAACCATCAGCTGGGTATAACTGCAGTACCTCACTTAATGTAACAATATACAGTGGTACCTTCGTTTATGAATTTAATCCGTTCCCAGAGACGGTTCGTAAACTGAAACGAATTTTCCCATGAGAAATGATGTAAATTGAATTAATCGAGACGAGAGAGATATCAAATAATATACACTTGGAAGATACTGGAGGGCCAAGTACCAAATCTGCACAGTACAATAACAACGTACTGGAGTGAACGATATGGAAGAAAATGCAGAATAGAACCAGTGAAGAGCAGAGGTGCCATAGGCACAATCAGAGAACACTGTATAAACATCAGAGGTCCGCGGTTGTTCAACGTCCTCCCAGCAAGCATAAGAAATATTGCTGGAACAACCGTGGATATCTTCAAGAGGAAACTAGATTTATTCCTCCAAGGAGTGCCGGACCAACCGGGCTGTGGTGGGTATGTGGGCCTGCGGGCCGCTCCAAGCAACAGCCTAGTGGACCAAACTCTCACAAGTCAAGCCTGGCCTCGGGCCGGGCTTGGGGAGTGGAGGAACTCCCAGAACCCCATCAACCAGGTATCAACCAGGAATTAATCCGTTCCACACCCCTTAAAATATTAACTTTAAAATACGTTTTAAAGATACTACTACTTATATTTTGTACTGCAGTATGTACAAGTATATCTTACCTTTAATGAGGACTTTTGTTGGCATATGGAAAATGGTGAGGAGGGTGGGGGGAGGAGGGAGAAGAGGTGGTAGTGTTTGGAAGGGGCGTCCCCTTCCATTATAACATCAGGCAGTGATGACTTCTTTGGGGTACACTCTCTCCTACGTTTTGCCTGCATACCACTAGGACCTGGTTGTGGTTCACTGCTTGCTCGTCTTACTAAGAATATGTTTAAAGACACTTGTTTTTCCCTACGTTTTTACACTTGTCTGTAGTGAGACATCACAATGTCATTAAAAAGGTTAATGCAACGGCCTGCTACAGCATCTGGGTGAGTTTTTTTCATCAAAACTTTGCACTTCTTTCCATACTGCACACATTTTTCTAATGAGGAATGGACATCCTCTACTGCTTCTACTCACAACTATTTTATTAGGTTGAACATGACGACTGACTTTCTTGGGACCCCATGGCGTGATATATGATAATTGCTTATATGTTCAGAAACCAAAAAAGCACAAAAACAATTAAATTCTTCACAAAGAATTCTTCACGCCTCGCCCTTGCCACCAGGAACCAGTCGCTTGGTCGACCCATACATGTATCAACAAACCTGCCAAGCGAGGCAAAGCTCGTATACCGAGTCGAATTTTACAAAGAAATTGAGCTCGTAAACCGAAAAAATCGTAAAGAAGGGCATTCATCAACCGAGGTTTCCCTATATATATATATATATATATATATATATATATATATATATATATATATATATATATATATATATATATATATATAACTGTGTAACTAGCATATTGAGACTGTAATTTGCTTAGCTAAAGGATTTTTGAGGGTCATTTTCTGTCCCAAATGTACTGTATCTCTTTAACCTTTTCCACTATCGCCCACAGGATTTGTATGGGGTCCACAACCGCACACGGGATTGGTATGGGGTACACTACTGCCCATGGGATGGGTATGGGGTCCACTACTGCCCACGTGATGGGTATGGGGGTGAGATTGTCCCTTCCTCAGCTAATCGAACTATGGGTTTCAGTTCCTGAGCCGATTATGTGCCTCTGTAACCCTCACCACCACTGCCCATGGGATGGGGTGCATAACAAAGAAATGAACTGAAAATGGGGTGCATAATAATGAAGCAAATCAGTCACCTGGGAAGGGGTGTAGTTATCGAGGAGGTTGAGTATGGTGTAGCTGGGAGGGAGGGAGGCGACGGTGACGGCGGAGTGAGTCTTGCGGCAGGCGGGGCAGGCCACACCGTTGGTCTTCTCCAGGGTGTGGAGGCAGGGGCGGCAGAAGGTGTGGCCGCAGGGCAGCGTCACCGGGTCCCGGGCGCCGCCACTGTACTCCTCCGAGCACACCCCGCAACACAACACCTCCTCCATCTTCCCATCATCTATTACACTAGGGGAAACAGTGATAAACAATATTTACAACTCAGGCCGGTCTTGGGTAGTAGAAGAAGTTCCGAAACCTTCATCAGGTAAACTCCAGCGCATTAGAGGGGAATTTTAGGTCTCCATCATGTTACTGGACGATAGGTTCATCACGTTGTAATTTATTTTTGCATACCCAATATATATTTTACTATAACAATGAAGGTGAAGATCCAATCTATGTGTAAGTGTATTAAAATCCAAATTTTCGGATGTGACCTACATCCTTTTTCACGAGGTGCTGTTTACAATGTTCTGAACAAGATTATTGTTTTAGATTCAGCTACTGGGAACAAAAAGTTCCAAGGAGCACGGGCTGTGGTGAGCCCGTCGTGCTCACCTGACACAGATGTGCGATGAGTGTGACAAGGTTCTAGGAGCTGGCGTTGATATGTCTAGCAGAGCGTCCCACTTGGCGTCCATCATTGGACGCTGTGTTGTGATTTTGCTCGCCAGGGACTCCCCAATAGATGCCGAAACTAAAGATGAATGATCAAACTCCTGGTTTCTGGGAACTTTGGTCAGGGTCCCATGGTATAATCTGGTCTACTAATAGATCCAATTAACCGTAACGATATCTTTATGAAGCTAAATTTACTTATATCATTAATTCATAAAAGCACAAACCTTGTGGTGTTCGGGATTGGGGATAATATTCCCACGGAACCCTGGCAACAGTTCCCAGAAACCAGGACATTTGATCATTGACAACACTGAAGTAGACAGCTTAATTATTTCCGACTCCCTTTCCTCACTACGAGCAATTAACAGTTTGCAATCAAGTAATAACGTGCTTGTCTCAGAAGCCAGACATAGATATAAGTATACTTAGCAAGAGGGTAAATATAAAAATGTTGTGGATTCCTTCTCACATTGGCCTGCAGGAACATGATAAAGTTGACGCCCTTGCTAAGGTTGCAGTAAATAAAGACAGTATTGAACGGAATCTTGAGTTATCAAATAGGTCCCTTAAAAGTGTCATTTGATGAGAACTCCTGGATGGATTTGAAGAAAGTAAAACAGTGCAAATTGGAATTAGCAGGTCCATTGTTCATCACAATGAAATGTGTGAAGTAAAACATGTGTATGGTGCAAGTAACAAAGTCAGTAGACTAACAGATGTTGTCACAGCTCGTATAAGACTTGGCTACAAGTATCTCTGGCAGTTGGGCTTGTATAGGGATCTAGATGAAGTAAAGTGTAAAGTGTGTGGACAAAGACAGGGACACACACTCGAACACAATATCTTGGATTGTAGCAAAATTGAGCCATTTAGAGAAATCTAAGCTCACTCTGTATGATATGGCAACCTATTTTATTACCAAAGGATAAAATACCTGAAATTCTTGCACTGTATCCATATTTCGCTCCCAGTACATAAACGACATATGAAATTAAGAAACAAGTAGTGTATTGTGAAGATTAATAATAAACAGCAGCTTCCCAATGACTCTGTAATATCTCCATTGCTCAAACAATTGTGTATTAGCGATAAGACCTACCATGTACGTATAATGACTTAATGTTAATATATAGCTCTTGGAAATAGAACATTATCTGTAACTAGCTGACATTGTAATTATAAGGTGTGAAGGATAGATGAAATTGTTTATGTAATAATCCTCGTTGAGGTCTGATAAAGACCTTTTGTGCCCTCTGTAATGCTTTTTGCGCTACCGCTTACAGGATGAGTATGGGGTGCACAATAAACTAGCCGCCTCTGGCGGCAACAATCAAATAAAATATCATCTGACGTTTCGGCATCCACTGGCGAGTCCCTGGCGAGCATAATCACAAAGACGTCCAATGATGGACGCCAAGTGAGGCGCTCGGCCAGATTTATAAACTTAAGGTTATATGAAAAATAACTGAGTGTCTGGTAGTTGTCTTGGATTTGTGGTTTCGGGTTGCTGGGTAGAACTAAAGGCTTGGATTCTTTTGACTCTTTCTGAACATCGTTCGTTCCATACGTGTTTATCCCTGCAGTTTGGTCATTTTGCATTTGTTGGTTTGCCTCCTTTATGCAGGTTTTTGCATATATCAGTGTTGTGTAGCTCGCTGCATACTGATCGTTCCAGGCATCTGCAGGCATCTTTATGGTGGCTGAAGCGCTGACATCTGTAACAGCACATGGGCTCTTGAATAGCCTTAGCTTGAATTGTCCGTAGATCCCCTACGTTCAGAATGTCGATGCGAGATCCTTGTATTGTTACAAGCACCTGTCTTGTTTCAGCGTTGTCGTGCTTACACCTTTGTGCTGTTGTGACATTGGGACATTCTAAAAGCTTGTTTACATTTCAACCGGGAAATGTTGTACTATCATCTTGGTGACTTTTACCTTCGGTTTTAGTTCAACTAAGTATTCCTTATTCCTGAGGTTGGCAATTATGTCTGGGTTAGCTGTGGATATGTTATATCTGCCTCTAATGTCAGGTTTGGTTCCGAGATCTGATCCTGGGTGACCTTTTTCCAGTGTGGCAATGTAGGCGTAAGTGGGACCATCTGTTGTCATTTTGGTTTTGAAGATGGTCTTTGGTATTGGTTTAGGGGCTGTCCTTGGGTTCGGATTGGATTCTAAATTGATTTCTTTGGTTCTATTTCCTTTATTTGTTTTTCCATTTCCTGCTATTTGCCAAGGGGGCTCATTGGGAATGGGGTTATCCTCTGGTTCACTGTTCCTGTCATCTTCAGCCATTTGCCTTTCTCTTTCCACGAGATTACTGTCTCCTTCTGACCTTAATAATTTCTGAAGGATAGTCAGGAGAGTCATTTCTTAGGGGGACATAGTAGGCCAAAGTGTAGTTATTTTCGTATAGATTCCCATTTTGTAAAGTTGTAATTGCTAAACAGATTTCACTTGAATTCAATTCACTTTATTCTGCCCACTAAAAAGGCTTTGGTGTTTTCGTCACTAAACTATATAACTAAGTAGTATCACAGTTCTAGTACCTCTGAGTATATCCTGAGCGAGCTAGAGAGACGTTAACTGGAGAAAGTTCACTGGAGTCTGTGTGTGACTTAACACACACACCGAGTAACCTCTCACACATACGGCACTGAACACACACTGTGGACGTAGATTGCTACACTGAACGTAACTGCTTTTTAGCCTTACCTGACGCACTAGACCAACCTTTTAATCTGATAGAACTCAGAAGAGCTACAAAGAAACCTAAAAACACAGCTCCAGATGAGGACAAAATTACTTACAATTTGCTGGCCAAGCTAGGAGAAAAGGGTTAAGAAGCCTTCTTGAATCTCATCGACAGAGTATGGGTGACAAGAACTCGACCACTCTCTTGGAACAGAGCAATTATAGTTCCCATTCCAAAACCTAAAGACCCAGGAAATCCAAGACCCATCTCATTAACAAGCTGTCTGGCCAAAACTGCAGAAAGAATGGATCTTAATCGAATTGAATGGAAAGCCAATCCACTGCACCAAAATATATTTGCTTACAGAAAAGGTGTAGAAACCACAGAATGCCTTATCTCCCTCCAGGATCAAATCAATGACAAACCAGGAATCCTTATTTTTCTAGACCTAGAAAAAGCCTTCGAGCTAGCCAATGCTCAAGCTACATTGTGCTGCCTTGTGGATAAGGAAATCAAAGGACACGCTCTTGCCTTTGCTAAAGGAAGCCTGCTTAGCCGAGAAGCTAAAGTCAAATTCCAAGGAAAAACATCGATCTCAAAGAGGCTGGAAAATGGAACTCCACAGGGAGGAATACAAAGCCCCTTCCTCTTCAGCTGTCTCATGGAACAATTCATGAAGCTCAAGTTACCAAAAGCTAAACTGCTTAACTATGCAGACGACTTTGTGGTCATCATCAATGGCATATGCGCCAGGAACCATGCACAAAATACCTAGACATCATCAGCAGGGAAGCGGAACACATAGCATTGAAACTAAACAGTAATAAAACCAAAGCTATGGCCGTTAAAATGAGAACTCGAGACATCAGACTCGCAATACAAGGGCAAGAAATTGAGTGGGTTACCTCTTTTCAATACCTAGGAGTCATGATAGACAGCCAGTTGAAATTCACTCAAGAGATTGAGTATTTTCGGCAACGTTTTAAAGCCAGAAACTCAGCTTTGCGCTCCCTGGCAAGTCTTAAAGATGGTGCATCTCTACCAGTACTCAAAATGTACTATGTTCAAGCATTTAGGTCACTCATTGACTATGCTGCTCCTGCTCATACATCCCTCAGTGATAACCAATTGGGAGAAACTGGAAGTGTCTCAAAATGATGCTCTGAGAACAATGCTGGGAGTGCCCATGTGGACGCATCGAGAGAATCTAAGAATGGAAACCAACTTACCAACTTTCTTTAACAGGATCAAACAAAGGATAGCCACCATAACAGCAAAACTTGTTGGAACCACCGCCAGACTGTCAGTCAAAGATAGCATACATAGATAGCTTCAGAGAAACCTTCAATATAGAACAAGTGCATGGACGGATAATCTGATCAAGATTCTAGAGAAAGTGGACTTGAAATGGACCATTAAAAACAAAGGAGAAGATAGACCATATCACCACTTTCGGCAGCCTCCTCCATGGGAAGAATCGAGTCTAAAAATAATCATTGAAGGATTACCAGTTAAAAAATCAGTATGTAACTCGCAGAGGCTCAAAGCAGTCATAGAACAACAAATGGAAACCATCTCAAGACCTACAACCACTCACATCTTCACAGACGGATCAGTTGATCAAGAAAGAGGTTCTGTTGGGAAACAGTTTACACTACCAACCATGAAGCTACTGGAGCATAAATAGTGGTTGTTCAACATGGCAAACAGAATTATATCCCTGAAGGAGGCCATAAATTATACAATTGAGAATAATTTACATGATGTCATCATTCATACTGACTCTAAATCTTCGCTCCAGGCATTGTGGTCAAGCCAGCACAGAGATAATATATAACTCATCACAGAAATCCTGCATAAAGGAAAAGAAGCACACAGTTTAGGGCTGTCAATCACCCTAAATTGTATACCAAATCACATTGGCATAGATGGTAATGAAAAGGCAGACTCACTAGCAAAAACTGTCACTGCGTAATCTGTTGTACAGGTTCAAATACCTCCACGTTTTTCACAGATTAAGGATCAAATCAAGAAGAAAATCCAAACCACTTGGGCTGAACGGTAGAGCGATGCTCTCGCTTCATGCAGGTCGGCGTTCAATCCCCGACCGTCGAACTGGTTGGGCACCATTCCTTTCCCTCGTCCCCCATCCCAAATCCTTGTCCTGATCCCTTCCAAGTGCTATATAGTCGTAATGGCTTGGCGCTTTCCCCTGATAGTTCCCTTCTCTTCAAGAAGAAAATACTCCCAACTATCAAAAGTCGCCACAGAGCCAAAGTAGCGGAAGGAAGATCCACTGCAAGGTGGTACCAACAAGCCACTGGGTACTCCTCTTTGAAGCCAGGCAAAAAGATATCCGGAGATATTGCAGTAGCCATACACAGACTCAGACTTGGTTACAAGTGCTGCTGGGAGGTAATAAACCCAATAGTTAAAGAGTGTCATATCTGCGGAACAGCTAGATGCAGAGGCGCCACTATTACATTACTTACTGGAATGTGAAGTAACCGAAGCCTTGCGCATCAAACTCAACATTCATCCAATGAGAGCAGCTGCATTAGATGCAAAATACAAAGCAAATACAATGGTTAGAAAAGCAGTTGAAAAATGGGACACACACTAGTGAACACTGTGCATCTATATCCGCCAATAATGTTATTAAAACAAGACTAAAACCAGTGCGCTAAAATAGAAGCGGAAAAGAAACGGGAGAAAGGAGGAATCCCCACCTCCATTTAAAGTTTTGACCCAAATATCACAGTAACAAGGTTATCGTGAGTAACCGAACTCAATTAGGGGCTCACTATAGCTCGTGCTACATGGTCATTTCGTTGTAAGTAGCTAAATAATAAACAGCAACAACATGCAAATATATATTACAATAACGTAAGGAACCTATGGTCCAGTAACATGGTGCACACCAAAAGTTGCCCCTGCAATGCTCTGAGCCCCGTCCAGAGCATTAAGATTCTAATGTCCCTGTCTTGAGTACTGCTCGGTACTCACTTTCCATTTCAGAGCAGGAGAAATTTCTGAAAAAGAAGAATACAGAGAACATATACGGCATGCATATATACGATAAAACATCAAAATTATTGGGACCGTCTCAAAGATATGAAAATGTACTCTCTGGAAAGGAGACAAGAGAGGTATCAAATAATATATACATGGAATATACTGGAAGGCCAGGCCCCAAATTTGCACGGTAGAATAACAACACACAAAGATATGGAAGATATGGAAGGAAATATAGAATAGAACCAGTGAGGACTAAAGGTGCCATAGGCACAATCAGAGAACACTGTCTTAACATCATGGCTGTTCATGGAGGTCCATGGCTGTTCAACACCCTCCCAACAAGCATTAGAAATATTGCCGGAACAAAGGTGGAAGCCTTCAAGAAGCATTTAGAAAAGTTCTTGCAAGAAGTGCCGGACAGTCTGGTTGTAGTTGATATGTGGGCCTTCGGGCCGCTCCAAGCAACAGCCTGTTGGACCAAGGTATCACAAGAAGAGCCTGGCCTCGAGCCGGGCTTAGGAAGCAGAAGAACTCCCGGAACCCTCTCCAGGTATGGTATTCATACAGCGTCAAATATAAAAGTTATATCTTGTCAAACACCAGTGAATGATCCTAATGATGCAGGTAGCTGAGTCGAGTATGATAGTATGCGTCCCGCCGCCTGTCACTGTGCTGGGATGAAGAACTCACCTCTGGCCGCAGGGTAAACACACACACACTATAGCCAGCTAGTGAGGAGCAACTGGTGTACGGGCAGGCCCCAGCCCCTCACATCCTGGGTAACGTCACCACATCCTGATAACAGATAACAGTGCCGCAAGATAGGAATACCACTATCGCGCCACTTAGCACACGACTGTTCTTTATAGTGCGCAGTTTCTTGTTCAAGCAAATCGTGCACGTAGATTTGTTCCTCTACGATCATACGTGGTCCATAACACCTGCACTTGTGAGGTATATTCCTAGTGCAAGTCAGGTATTTGTATGGTGTTTAAGCTGGTGTAAGATGGTATTTTAGTCAAGAAAGGCCATGTTGGTGGTATCTGTCTTTTGCTTATCCTGATCCCTTTCAAGTGCTATATAGTCGTATGGCTTGGTGCGTGGACAAAATCCTTAAGAAAAAATGTCTTTTACAGGTGTTTCCTGCCTCTTATCGGTACGGCACCTCACTGTACTGGACCACCGGGTCACTGGAGGCCACGGCACCTCACTGTACTGGACCACCTGGTCACTGTAGGCCACGGCACCTCACTGTACTGGACCACCGGGGTCACTGTAGACCACGGCACCTCACTGTACTGGACCACCTGGTCACTGGAGGCCACGGTACCTCACTGTACTGGACCACCGGGGTCACTGGAGGCCACGGCACCTCACTGTACTGGACTACCGGGGTCACTGTAGGCCACGGCACCTCACTGTACTGGACCACCGGGGATCACTGTAGGCCACGGCACCTCACTGTACTGGACCACCGGGGTCACTGTAGGCCACGGCACCTCACTGTACTGGATCACCTGGTCACTGGAGGCCACGGCACCTCACTGTACTGGACCACCGGGGTCACTGTAGGCCACGGCACCTCACTGTACTGGACCACCGGGGTCACTGTAGGCCACGGCACCTCACTGTACTGGACCACCGGGGTCACTGTAGGCCACGGCACCTCACTGTACTGGACCACCGGGTCACTGTAGGCCACGGCACCTCACTGTACTGGATCACCTGGTCACTGTAGGCCACGGCACCTCACTGTACTGGACCACCGGGGTCACTGTAGGCCACGGCACCTCACTGTACTGGATCACCTGGTCACTGTAGGCCACGGCACCTCACTGTACTGGACCACCGGGGTACTGGAGGGCACGGCACCTCACTGTACTTGACCACCGGGGTACTGGAGGCCACGGCACCTCACTGTACTGGACCACCGGGTCACTGTAGGCCACGGCACCTCACTGTACTGGACCACCGGGGTACTGGAGGCCACGGCACCTCACTGTACTGGACCACCGGGGTACTGGAGGCCACGGCACCTCACTGTACTGGACCACCGGGTCACTGGAGGCCACGGCACCTCACTGTACTGGACCACCTGGTCACTGGAGGCCACGGCACCTCACTGTACTGGACCACCTTGTCACTGTAGGCCACGGCACCTCACTGTACTGGACCACCGGGTCACTGTAGGCCACGGCACCTCACTGTACTGGACCACCGGGTACTGGAGGCCACGGCACCTCACTGTACTGGACCACCGGGTCACTGTAGGCCACGGCACCTCACTGTACTGGACCACCGGGGTCACTGTAGGCCACGGCACCTCACTGTACTGGACCACCTGGTCACTGTAGGCCACGGCACCTCACTGTACTGGACCACCTGGTCACTGGAGGCCACGGCACCTCACTGTACTGGACCACCTGGTCACTGGAGGCCACGGCACCTCACTGTAGTGGACCACCTGGTCACTGGAGGCCACGGCACCTCACTGTAGTGGACCACCTGGTCACTGGAGGCCACGGCACCTCACTGTACTGGACCACCTGGTCACTGGAGGCCACGGCACCTCACTGTACTGGACCATCGGGTCACTGGAGGCCACGGCACCTCACTGTACTGGACCATCGGGTCACTGGAGGCCACGGCACCTCACTGTACTGGACCATCGGGTCACTGGAGGCCACGGCACCTCACTGTACTGGACCATCGGGTCACTGGAGGCCACGGCACCTCACTGTACTGGACCACCGGGTCACTGGAGGCCACGGCACCTCATTGTACTGGACCACCGGGTCACTGTAGGCCACGGCACCTCACTGTACTGGACCACCGGGGTACTAGAGGCCACGGCACCTCACTGTACTGGACCACCGGGTCACTGTAGGCCACGGCACCTCACTGTACTGGACCACCGGGGTACTGGAGGCCACGGCACCTCACTGTACTGGACCACCGGGGTACTGGAGGCCACGGCACCTCACTGTACTGGACCACCGGGTCACTGGAGGCCACGGCACCTCACTGTACTGGACCACCGGGGTACTGGAGGCCACGGCACCTCACTGTACTGGACAACCTGGTCACTGGAGGCCACGGCATCTCACTGTACTGGACCACCTGGTCACTGGAGGCCACGGCACCTCACTGTACTGGACCACCTGGTCACTGGAGGCCACGGCACCTCACTGTACTGGACCACCTTGTCACTGGAGGCCACGGCACCTCACTGTACTGGACCACCTGGTCACTGGAGGCCACGGCACCTCACTGTACTGGACCATCGGGTCACTGGAGGCCACGGCACCTCACTGTACTGGACCATCGGGTCACTGGAGGCCACGACACCTCACTGTACTGGACCATCGGGTCACTGGAGGCCACGGCACCTCACTGTACTGGACCATCGGGTCACTGGAGGCCACGGCACCTCACTGTACTGGACCATCGGGTCACTGGAGGCCACGGCACCTCACTGTACTGGACCATCGGGTCACTGGAGGCCACGGCACCTCACTGTACTGGACCATCGGGTCACTGGAGGCCACGGCACCTCACTGTACTGGACCATCGGGTCACTGGAGGCCACGGCACCTCACTGTACTGGACCATCGGGTCACTGGAGGCCACGGCACCTCACTGTACTGGACCATCGGGTCACTAAAGGCCACGGCACCTCACTGTACTGGACCATCGGGTCACTGGAGGCCACGGCACCTCACTGTACTGGACCATCGGGTCACTGGAGGCCACGGCACCTCACTGTACTGGACCATCGGGTCACTGGAGGCCACGGCACCTCACTGTACTGGACCATCGGGTCACTGGAGGCTATGTCTCCATATAAACAAGTGATGATTAATTGTTGATCTTGAACAGTTATATATAATCATGAGCAAGTGATGATGAACTAGTGACAATGAACTGTAGTAGTAATCATGGGCATGAAGTAGTGATGATGAACTAGTGACCATGAACTATAGTAGTAATCATGGGCATGAAGTAGTGATGATGAACTAGTGACCATGAACTATAGTAGTAATCATGGGCATGAAGTAGTGATCATGTACTAGTGACCATGAACGCCTGGAGACCACTAGTTAATCATGAACAGGTGATGATGCACTAGTGGGATATGAATTAGTGACATTGACTAGTAATCACAAACTAATACTCGCCTAGTTGTGCTTGCGGGGGTTGAGCTTTGGCTCTTTGGTCCCGCCTCTCAGCTGTCGATCACCTGCTGTACAAGTTCCTAAGACTACTGGGCTCTAGCATATCTACATTTGAAACTGTATATGGAGTCAGCCTCCACCACATTACTGCCTAATGCATTCCACCTGTTAACTACTCTGACACTAAAAAAGTTCTTTCTAATATCTCTGTGGTTCATTTGGTTACTCAGTCTCCACCTGTGTCCCCGTGTTGATTTACCCTATTATAATGGCCAGGTGGCTTTCCCTATGGTATAGCAGTGAGGTCGATTTCCCCTGGTATAAAGGAGAGGTAGATTGCCGTGATATAAAATTATCCTATATTTTTTTATCATGTCCCCTTTAGGTGTCTTCTAAGTTTTGATGATGTCCCTGTGAGTCATTATTTCTCCAGTATTATGAGATTTTGCTCCTTGAACCAGTTCTCAAGGACTACTAGCCTGGTGTTGAACTACAAATCAAGAATCACTTCATCGGCCTTAATCTTGTAGGTCTGAGTTCGATCCCCGATGGCCCAATTGGCTGGGCACTGATACTTCACTCCTTCTATCCCAGATCCTTTCCTTATGCCCCTTTCAAGTGCCATATAGTCAGACTGGCTTAGCGCTTTCTCCTCACAATGACATGGACATTCATATGATATGCGAAGATGAACAATGAAATCACAGTGCACAGTGTACACAGTGCACAGTGCACAGTACACAGTGCACAGTGCACAGTACACAGTGCACAGTGCACAGTGCACAGTGTATCTGTTAAAAAATTCTTGGGGCCAGGGATGGGTGTTCGATGCCATGGTATGGCCTCGGTAGTACAGCTGTGCTCCCTCTCCACTCAAATTAGGCAATTCCGGGTTCAAATTCCGAGCGAGACAGAAGTGGTGGGCACGTTTCGTATCACCTAATGCCGCTGTTCACCTAGCAGTACGTAGGTACCCAGGAGTTGGTCAGCTTGTTGTGGGCTTCCATCCTGGGCAGGGTCATTTTTGTGTTTAATTATCAGGGGAAAGCGCCAAGCCATTACGACTTTATGGCACTTTGGAAGGGGTCAGGATAAGGATTAGGGATGGGACAGGGGGGGGGGGAGGCAATGGTGCCCAACCACTTGGACGGTCGGGGATTGAACGCCGACTGCATGTAGCGGGACCATCGCTCTACCGTCCAGCCAAGTGGTTGGAAGGGTCAGTAGTTCGACCTTGTGGGTGGGGTGGGGGGGACCCCTCAGTATAAACTAAAGTACATACAGAACAGCTGCCTGTCCTCGACAAATGAATTAAAAAGAATATATTAACATTTTGTGATGAGAGAGAGTAGGTGGTACAGAGGTGGGTGGTGGACAGAGGTGGGTGGCGGTTACCTGGTGATACCTGGTTGATGGGGTTCTGGAGTCTTCTACTCCCAAGCCCGGCCCGAGGCCAGGCTCGACTGTGAGAGTTTGACCACCAGGCTGTTGCTTGGAGCGGCCCGCAGAGCCACATACCCACCACAGCCGGCTGATCCGGGACTTCTCTTAGGAAACAGTCCAGTTTCTCTTGAAGATGTCCACGGTTGTTCCGGCAATATTTCTTATAGTCGCTGGGAGGACGTTGAACAAACGCGGACCCTGATGTTTATACAGTGTTCTCTGATTGTGCTATGGCACCTCTGCTCTTCACGGATCAATCTTGCATTTTCTTCCATATCGTTCACTCAGTACGTTGTTATTTTACTGTGTAGATTTGGGACCTGGCCCTCCAGTATTTTCCACGTGTATATTATTTGGTATCTCTCTCGTCTCCTTTCTAGAGAGTACATTTGGAGAGCTTGAGACGATCCCAATAATTAGGTGTTTTATCTCGTCTATGCGTGCCGTATATGTTTCTGTATTCCCTCTATTTCAGCAATCTCTCCTGCTCTGAAGGGGGAAGTGAGTACTGAGCAGTATTCGAGACGGGACAACACAAGTGACTTGAAGAGTACAACCATTGGATGGGATCCCTGGATTTGAAAGTTCTCGTAATCCATCCGATCATTTTTCGGCTGATGCGATATTTGCTTGGTTATGCTCCTACAAAAGTTAGATCGTCGACGGACATCATTATTCCCAAATCCTTGACATGCTGTTTTTCTACTTGGAAGATTGATTGTGTTTGTACCCTGTATTATGTTTCAGATCCTCATTTTTGCCGTACCTGAGTACCTGAAATTTATCACTGTTAAACATCATATTATTTTTGCTGCCCAATCGAAAACTTGTTGACATCTGTTTGTAGTTTTTCATGTCTTCAGCAGAGGTAATTTTCATGCTGATTTTTGTGTCATCTGCGAAGGATGACACGAAGCTGTGACGTGTATTTTGTCTATATCAGATATGAGAATAAGGAACAGTAGCGGTGCAAGGACTGTGTATTATTACAAGGAATTTTCTGCTTAAATTCCGTCTTGCAGTGGTATTCATTCACTCTATTACTAATTCCTAGATCCACACTTCCATATTACACTTATATTTGTGATGTGTGTGTGTGTGGTGTGGTGTGGTGGTGGTGTGTGGGTGGTGGTGTGTGTGGTGGTGTGGTGGTGTGTGGTGGTGGTGTGTGTGTGGTTGTTGGACGCCAGTTCACCCACACACATAGGGTGACCTATACCCTCTTAAGCTAAACAACTTAATAAGTATCAACAACGTGGTCAGCGTGATCAGCAGATTTTAATGCAATCTGCTCTACCCTGCAGAGCTCAGACCAGACGCAGCCTGGGCATCGGAGCGGGCACACGCGCTCCCCTTCACACCCTAGCTAGCCCCTGGCCCGGTGTACAGATATAAATAGTTTTATAATAAAACTAAGGAAAAGCAGCGGATGTTTGGTACTCCAATTCCTGACCACAACTAAGCATTCTACAACAACATCGTCGGATGAAACACTGGTGGCAGCAGTGGGATTCACCCCTATCCTCCAGCAGCACAGCAGCGCACAGCAGTGCACAGCAAGCAACACAGCAGCTCACAGCAGCACAGCACCAGCTCACAGCAACACAGCAGCTCACAGCAACACAGCAGCACAGCAGCAACACAGCAGCGCACAGCAACTCACAGCAGAGCACAGCGCACAGCAACACAGCAGGGCACAGCAGCCAGCATCACAATAGTTCAGCGTGGCTGACTCACCCAGCGCCCGCCCGTACTCGTTCACCCAGCGCGCGTCCCTGACTCACTCACCCAGTGCCCAGCGCGCGCCTGTCCTTGACTCACCGCGCGCCACCAGCTGACTCGCCGTGACTCACCGTGACTCAACGAGCCTTGGTGCCTGCCTGACGTCACCTTACCACCTCTCGCTGTCTGGCCTGACGACTTCTGCCGCCTGACGTCTCCTGCCGCCTCCCGACGCCGACGACGCCACAGCACGACGCCGGACCTGTGACGACCAGATCATCTCTGCCCCTGTTGAACGGATTGCAGCCCCAGCAGCCTTCAGCTCTAGTTAAGTACACTTTGTTATTTGTGTAGTAGAGTAAACTGTAGACTTTCGTGGGCACAATGTAAACTTACTTTATGGATAACCGATACTCGC
>WNGS01006872.1:0-31451 GCA_020271785.1 Procambarus virginalis
TCCTCTTTATCGTCTTTGTGCCTTAATTCAATAATTTACTATATATACTGATGCTAAACACGGATCTAATGGGAACGATAATCTCTTACGAAATTAACCTATTATTTACAAGATTTTCAATCAGCTCTTTTGACTATTAATGTGAGCTTAGGAGTTGAAATTCTGTTTTACGGCATATTTCTTTCGTTTTACAGCCGGATAAGCGTTTTCCTCTTCCTACAGTAATATAAACGAAATTCACGATCATTTTTAGTTAATTTCTAAAAGAACAATTTCATTTTTATCGTTCGAATTGGAACACGTTTTCACATCCCTTATTAATATGAAAATAAGCAAGCCAGAACCGATCATATCAGCACCTCCACGAAATGCAGTGACAATTGCAGTCACTGCATGCACTCCGAGCAATTAAATAATAGACACAATTTGTGATAAAATCACAGATGGGTAGCTGCTGGGGGGGGGTGGTGGGTTTAGGGGCCAAGTGTGGTCAAGAAAAATAAGAATCGCAAAACAGCCATCAATCCTGAGCCTTACAACTTATCCCATAAAGAGGAACGCATCACGTCCCTGCTTACAATACCTAGTGACCCGCAATCACAAAAAATCAGGAAGGAAGGAGACACCACATGCATCCTAGACCCCACACAAGCACCCCTCCTGACCGCCGCTCACAACCACCCCTCCTGATCCTCCTCAACACAACCCCTCCGGAACCCTCACACAATCCCCCCTTCCCTGACCCCCTCATCACAACACCACCTCACCTGAACCCCTCACAAAACAACCCCTACCTGTAAACCCCTCACACTACCCCCTTTTGAGGAACCCCGTCACCATCGACACCCCTCCACAACTCCTCTCGCCCTGTGAAGCCCATCACACACACATCTGACATTACCCTGTGCACAACAACCCCTCCCTGAAACCGCTCACAACAACCAGCTCCTGGAGAACCACCCTCACACACCCCGCCTGACATTATCAGTGTTCACACATCCGCCTCTCCTGATAAGCCGCACTCACACACATATATCACCCCCTCCTTGAAACCCTCAATCAACACGCCTCCCTGACCCGACCCCTGCTAGCACACCCCCGCGGCTTCACCTGTAACCCCTCGCACTACAACCACTCGCACTGACACAACCACCCGCACCCATCTACAACACCACGACCTCCTGATCCTGAGACTCCAACACCACGACACCCCCGCCTGTCCTCTCATGCAGCAGGGCGCGGCTCTTGACCCTCACTAACACAGGCAAAACAACACCCTCCCCTGCGTGCACCCAAAAACACACAGACCACACCCCATCACTGACCCTTTCAGTCCACAAACCGCCGTTTTGTCCAACACAACCACAGCACCTCCCTGAAAACCCCCTCACACACCCCCCATATTACCGCTGGACAACCTCACACAACCCTGGACGTCCTGAAAGAGAAAAACTCCCGCCCAGCAAGAATAAGTGCAATAGTGTTCCTTCTGGTCCGCCACCACGGAGGGGGGGGGGGGGGTGGGGGTGTTTTTTTTCGGGGGGGGGGGGGGGGGGGTATAAAAAATAGAGTAGGGCGGAGAAGTAGATGAAGTTGGATTTTAGAGTGTAATGAGTGCACGTTTCTGGATTTTAAGGTAAAAAAACCTCGAAAATTGATCGTAATTTGGTGTAACGTTTAACCTATTAACTCACTGTAGATTAAATTGTTAAGTAACAAAAATGTTCTAAATTACTAATATTCAATCAACCAATCGTTCCTCGTTAAAATAGCGCGTAAAATATTGAATCATGAGAGAAACCCTGTTTTTATTGCATGTTCGACGTTTCGCCGCATTAGAGCTGATGCGGATGAGGGCAATGGCAACCGTTGTCTGATTAGCGCCTAAACCGCTCTATCCGGCTGAAACGTCAATAATATGCAATAAAACAGGGTTGTCATCCTAATCTTACTCGTTAATTTAACGAGGTACGAATGGATTGAATTGAAAATAAGGTATTTAATGTGAAATTTGCAATTATTACGCGCATGCATCAGATTGTCGCATATGTAATGAATTAATAACAATTAACTGGCAATCCTTAAAAAACGTGAGAAAAAACGACGAGATAGTCCATTATTGTTCAAATCACACAAATCAATGTGCTTTTCATTAGAATTAACTAAAATGTTCCAGATTTTCCGGTTATGTTATAGAAAGAAGATATACTGAAAAACAGCTATAATGCGGCTGAAACGTCGAAATATGCAATAAAATCAGGGTTTCCTCTCCTTGGATACGATTGTCAGGTTTATTGTTATTAATTCATTACATATAGGCGGCAAATCTGATGTATACGCGTAATTAATTGCCGCTTTCCATCGCCGCTTTCAGTAATTTGGCATATTTTCGGATTAAAACGTCGTTATTTCAAACTGCGAACACATGCATGAGCCAGAATTTGGCTCCAAAATATTGCTCAAGCGTCGAATTTTGGATGTTTGGGATATTTTGAAAATTGCATGGGGGTTTGGGCAAAATGTGCCCCATCGCCGCCATTCGTAATTGGCATATTTTCGGTATAAAAAGTCGTAATTTCAAACTGCAAATACTTGCAGAGATCCAGAATTTGGCTCTAAAATGTGGCTCAAGCGTCTGAATTGGGATGTTTGGGATCCTTGAAATCTGCAGGGTGTGTTTGGCAAAAGTGACCCATCACCGCCTTTAAGTAATTGGCATATTTTCGGGTATAAGAATTCGTAATTTCAAACTACGAATACGTGCTTAGAGCAGAATTTGGCTCCCAATATATGACTCAAGGGTCGAATTTGGGACTGTTTGGGATATTTTAAAAAACTGCAGAGGGTTTTGGGCAAAATGTGACCCATCGCCGCTCTCCAGTAATTGGCATCTTTTTCGTTAGAAAGAGTCGTATTTTAAACTGCGAATACGGGTGTCAGAGTGCCAGAAGATTTGACTCTCTAATATGCTCAAGTGTCGAATTTAGAGTGTTTGGATATTGTGAAAACTGCAGGAGGGGGTGTGGGCAAAATGTGACCCATCGCTGCTGGTCAGTAATTTACATATTTTCGGTATAAAATTCGTAATTCAAACAGCGAATAGTGCATTGAGCCAAAATTTAGCTTCTAAATAAGTTCTATACGTCGATTGGGATGTTTGGGATATTTTGAAACTGCAGGGGGGGTTTGGGGCAAATATGTCCCATCGCCGCCCTCAGTAATTGCCATAGTTTTCGTATTAAAATTCGTAATTTTAAACTGCGGAATACGTGCAGGGAGCCAGAATTTGGCTCCAAAAATATGGCTCAAGCATCGAATTTGAAATGCTTGGGATATTTTGAAAACTGCAGGATGGGTTTGGGGAAAAAGTGATCCATCGCTGCTTTCAGCAATTGAGCATATTTTCGGTATACAATATCTGAATTAAACTGCGAACCCGTGCAGAGCGCCAGAATTCCGCCCAAAATATTGCTAAGCGGCGAATTTGTGCATGTTTGAGATATGTTGATACTGCAGGGAAGGGTTTGAGCAAATGTGATCCATCGCCGCATTCAGTAATTGCTTATTTCGGTATAAAAAATCAATTTCAAACTGCGAATACGTAGCAGAGAGACAGAATATGGCTCCAAATATGGCTCATGAGCGTCGAATGTTTGATGTTTGAATATTTTGAAACTGCAGGGAGGGATTGGGCAAATGTCATCCTTCGCTTGCTTTCAAGTAATTTACCTATTTTCGGTATTAAAAATCTGTAATTTCAAACTTTTAATACTTGCAGAGAGCAAGAATTTGGCTCCAACATATGGCTCAGCGGCGAATTTTGATGTGGTGGGGATGTTTTGAAAACTGCAGGGGGGGTTTGCTCAAAAGTGACTATCGCCGCTCTCAGTATTTGGCCATATAATTGGTATAAAAAGTCGTAACTTTAAACTGCGAACACGTGCAGAGAGCCAGAATTTGGCTTCCCAAAATATGGCTCAGCGTCGAATTTGTGATGTTCGGATATTTTGAAAACTACAGGTGGGATTTAGGCAAAATAGGACCATCGCGCTCTCAGGTAATTTACATATGTTCGCGTATTAGCAAAGTCGTAACTTCCACCTGCGGAATACGTGCAGAGAGCTGTAATTTGGTTAAAAATATGGCTCTAGCGTGGAATTTGTGATGTTCGGATATTTTGAGAAATTGCAAGGGGTGGGGGTTTTGGGCAAAATGTGACCCATCGCTGCTATCAGTAATTAACAAATTTTTGGGTATAAAAAGTATAATTTCAAACTGCGAATACGTGCAGGAGAGCAATAATTTGGCTCCAAAATATGGCTCAAACGTCGAATTTGTGATGTTCGGGATATTTTGAAAATTGCAGGAAGGGATTGGGCAAAATGTCATTCCTCGCCGCTTTCAGTAATTGACATTTTTCGGTGTTAAAACATCGTACAACTTCAAAGTGCGAATACGTGCAGAGACCAGAATTTGGCTCCAAAAATGGTTCAAGCGTCGAATTTTGGAATGTTTTGGATATTTTCAAAACTGCAGGGGGGGGTGGGGGGTAAAAATGTGACCCACGCCGCTCTCATTAATTGGAAAATTTTCGGTATAAGAAGTCGTATATTCAACAGCGAAATACGTGCAGAGAGCCAGAAATTGGCTCCAAAATATGGCTCAAACGTCGAATTTGGAACGTTTGGAATATTTTGAAACAGCAGGGGGGTTTGGGCAAATGTGACTGATCGCCGCTCTCACTAATTAACATATTTCCGGTATGTAATTCTAATTTCTAACTGCGAATACTTGCTGAGGGCCAGATTTTGGCTCCCAATTATGGCTCAAGCGTCGATTTGCAGGGGTTTGGTCAAAGTGTGTCCCATCGCCGCTCTTTGTAATTGCATATTTTCGATAAAGTCTAATTTCAAATTCGAATGCGTTGCAGAGAGCCAAATTTGGCCCAAATTAGCTCAGCGGTCGAATGCTGATGTTCGGATATTTGAAAACTGCAGAGGGGGTTTTGGGCAAAGTGTCACCATCTGTGACGGCTCATTCAGTATTAGCCATATTTTTTTAGTATTACAATTACGTATTTCAACTCGAACACGTGCGAGAGCCATATTTGCTCCAAATATGCTCAGCGTCGAATTGTGATAGTTTGGGCATTTTGAAAGCGGCATGGGGGGGGGGTGGGGCAAAATGTGACCCATCGCTCTCTTAGTAATTGGCATAATATCAGTATAAAAAATCGTAAACTGCGAATAAGTGCAGAAAACTAGAATTTGACTCCAAAAAAAAGCTCAGGTATCGAATTTGTGATGTTCGGATATTTTGAAAACTGCAGGGGAGTGGTTTTGGGCAAAATGTCATACTTCGCCGCTATCATTAATTGAAGAGTAATTTTCGGTATAAAAATCGTACATTTCAAACTGCGAACACGTGTAGAGAGCCGGAATTGGGCTCCAAAATATTGGCTCAAGCGTTCGTGATTTTGGAGATGTTTGGTATGAGTTATAAGGAAAAGCTGGAGGGGGGGTTATGTGCAAAATGGTGACCCATCGCCGCTTTCCGTAACTCGCATAGCTTCGCTCATAAAATTCGTGCAATGTCAACTGGCGAATACGTGCAGAGAGCGAGTAAATTTGGCTCAACAATATGGATCAAGCGCCGAAATTTGGGATAAGTTGGGATATTTGTGATACACTGCAGGATAGTAAGAGAGGGTTGAGCAAGAACTAGTGATGCCATCGCCAGTGCATTCAGGAATTGGCTTTTTTCGGTATGAAAATCGTAATTTCAAAAGGCTAACGATAACGTAGCCAGGAGAAGCCAGAGATTTGGCTCCAAGAAATAGGGGCTCAAGCGTCCGAATTTGGGGTCGTTGGGATATTTTGAAAACTGCATGGAGGGTTTGGGCAAAATGTCAGTCATCGCCGCTTCAGTAATTTGCAAATTTTCGTAATAAAAAATCGTAATTTCAAACGTGCGAATACTGCAGAGAGCCAGAATTTGTGCTCCAAAACATGGATCAATGCGTCGATTTTTGGATGTTTGGGATATTTTGAAAACTGCAGGGGGGGGTTGAGGCAAAATGTGTCCCAGCGCCACTTGTCAATTATTGGCAAATTTTCGGTATAAAAATTCGTAATTTCAAAACTGCGAATATGTGCAGGAGGAGCCAAAATTTGGCTCCAAAATATGGGCGCCAAGGAGGCGAATTTGGATGGCTTCGGATATTTTAGAAAAATGCGGGTGGGTTGTGGGCAAAACGTGATCCCCGTCGCTGTTCAGTAATGGCATATTACGGTATTATAGAAATCTGTAATTTCAAACAGCCGAAAGACGTGCAGCAGAGCCATAATTTGGGCTCACAAATATGGCTCAAGCTTCGAATGTTGTGACGTTCGGGATATTTTGAAAAATTGCAGGAATTGTCGGGCAAAATGTCATCCGTTTGGCCGCTTTCCAGTTCAGTAGCAGTGTTTCGGTATAAAAAATCGTAATTTCCAGACTGCGAATACGTGCAACAGAGCACAGAAATTTGGCTCCAAAATAAAAATATGGCTCAAGCGTCGAATTTGGACCGTTATTGGGATATTTTGAAACTGCAGGGGGCATTTAGGCAAAATATGATCCATCGCCGCCCTCGAGTAATTGGCATATTTCGGTATAAAAAATCGTATTTTCAAACTGTCGGAATACGTGCAAAGAGACAGAATTTGGCTCCAATATGGGGCTCAAGAGTCCGAATTATGGTGATGTTGGGAATATTTTAAAAACGGCAGGGGGGGGGTTTGAGGCAAAATTGGGACCCATCGGCCGCTTCTCAGTAAGTGGCATACTTTCGGTATAAAATTCGCAATTTCCAAACATGTGATACGTGCCAGAGAGCCAGAATTTGGCTCTTAAACTTGGCTCAAATAGCCGAATTCGGATGTTAGGATATTTTGAATACTTAAGGGAGGGTTTTGAGCGAAATGTGACCCATCCGCCGCTTTCAGTAATTGGCCTTATTTCGGTATAAAAATCGTATTTCAAGCTGCGAAATGATGCAGAGAGCCAGAATTTGGCTGCCAAACATGGCTTCCTAAGGGGTCGAATTTGGGATGTTTGGGTAGAATTTGAGTAACTTGCAGTAGGGAATTTGGGCAAAATGTGATCCATTCGCCGTCGGAGTCAGTAATTGGCATATATTTCGGTATAAGAATGTCGTAATTATCAAAACTGCGGATACGTGTAGAGAGCCAGAATTTGGCTTCAGAAATATGGTGTCAAGTGTCGAATTGCTTGCATGTTTGGGTATTTTGAAAACTGCAGGGGGGTGTGGGGGTTTGGGCAAAATGTGAACCCATCGCCGCTCTCATTAATTGGCAAATTTTCGGTATACAGTCGTAATTTCAAACTGAGAATATGTGAAGAAAGCCAGAACTTGGCTCAAAACACTACCACGCGTTCGGAATATTGTGGCATGCTTGGATATTTTGAATAAACCTCCGAGGGGGGTTTTGGGCAATTTATGACCCACCGCCGTTTTTCAGTAATTGCATATTTAGCGGTAATACCGAAAGTCGTAATTTCAAACAGACGAGCCAGAAAAAAAACTTTGGCTCCTACATATTCGCAGCGTCGAATTTGGGATGTTTGGGATATCGTTTGAGAATGCAGGGAGAGTTTGGTCTAAATGGGGATCCAGCGCCGCTTATCAGTAATTGGCATATTTTGGTATAAAACATCCCCCTTAATATAAACTGCGAATATGTTCTGAGAGCCAGAATTTGGCATCGAAATAGGGTTCAATGATCGAATTTTTTGGGATTGCTAGTGATAATAACTTTTAAAACTGGCAGGGGGGTCTTAGGGGCAAAATGTGACCCGATCACCGCTCGCAAGTAATTGGCCATATTTTCGGTATTAAAAAATCGTAATTTCAGAACTGCGAAAAAAAATAATAGTTGCAGAGAGCCGAGAATCTGGCTCCAAAATAATGGTTCAAGCTTCGAATTTGGGAGTGTTGGGATATTTTGAAAACTAAGAGGTGTGGGGTTGTGGGCAAAATGTGACCCATTCGCTGCTCTCATATTGGCAATATTTCGGTAATAAGAAATTGTAATTTCAAACTTGCGAATACGTGCAGGAGAGCCAGAATTTGGCTCCAAAATATGGTTCAAGCGGTCAGAAATGTTATGGTTGTTTGGGATATTTGAAACGTGAGAGAGGAGGTTTGGGCAAAATTGCAGATTCGCACGTCTGCTTTCAGTAATTGGCAATTATTCGGTATAAAAGTCGTAATTTCTGACTACGAATACGTGCAGACAACCAAAACTTGGCTCCAAAATAGTGCTTGCAAGGGTCGAATAGGTGGGCGTTTGGGATAGTTCTTGAAAACTGTCCGGGTGTTTGGGCAAAATGTGACCGATGCGCCGCTCTCCGTCATTGGCAGATTTCGGTATAAAAAGTCGAAATTTAAAACTGTCGAATACGTGCATAGGCGACCACGAATTGGCACCAAAACATGGATCAAGCGTCGAATTGGAGATGTTTGGAAAATTTTGAACAAAGCAGGGGGGTTTTGGGGCTAAATGTGATCCATCGGGCCGCATTTTAGTAATTGTCAGATTTTCGGTATAAGAAATCGTAATATCAAACACAAATACGTGCAGAAGCCAGAATTTCGCTCCAAAATCAGGCTCAAGCGTCGAATTTAAGATGTGTTTGGGATATTTTGAAAACTGCGTGGGGGTTGGGGCAAAATGTGCTCCATCGTCTCTCTCTTAATTTGCATATTTTCGGTTTCAAAATTCGTAATTTCCAACTGCGAATACGTGCAGAGCGCCAGATCTTGGCTCCAAAATATGGATCAGGTCGGTTTGGGAGTGTTTCGGCTTTTTGAAAACTTCCGAGGGTTTGGGCAAAATGTGACCCATCGCCGCTCTCAGGAAGGGGCAAGTTGCGGTATAAATTCGAATTTCAACCGCGAATACGTGCTGAGCCAGAATTTGGCTCCAATTGCTAAGCGTCGAATTTGGATGTTTTTGAATATTTTGACAACTGAGGTAGGGTTTTGGCTAAATATGATCCATCGCCGCTTTCTCTATTGGGATATTTTTTGGTATAAAAAGTAGTGATTTCAATTTGTGAATACGGGCAGAGGCTAGAATTTGCTCCAAAATATGGCTCAGGGTCAAATTTGGGGAATTTTTGATATATTTTAAACTAGCAGGGGGGTTTGGGCAATAATGTCGCTCGCAGAAATTGTCCTATTTTCTGTATAAAAAGTCGTAATTTCAAAATAGCAATACGTCATAAGCCAGAATTTGCCCAAATGATGCTGAAGCGTCTAATTTGGGATATTTGGGATATTTTGAAACTGCAGGGAGGTTTGTAAAAATGTTGATCCATCGCCGCTTTCATGAAATTGGCATATTTTTCGGTATAAAAAGTCGTAATTTCAAATTGCGAATACGTGCAAAAGCCGGATTTCTCCTAAATATTGTTCAGCGTCGCATTTGGGATGGTTTGGGTATTTTGATAAAGTAGGGAGGTTGGAGCTAATGTGATGCCATCGCCGTGCTATCAGTATTGGCTCATTTCGGTAATAAACTCTTAATATAAAACTGCGAATCCGTCGAGAGAGCAACAATTTGGCTCCTAAATATGCCTCAAATGTCGAATTTGGGAAGTTTTGATGTATTTTGCAACTGCGGTGGATTTGGGCAAATTGACCCATCACGCTCTCATAATTGCATATTTCGGTTTTTAAAAATTCGTAATTTCAAACAGCGAATACGTGCAGACGGCCAGAACTTGGCTCCAAAATCTGTTCAAGGGTCCGAATTTGGGATGTTTCGGATTTTGAAAATTTCGGGAGGTTTGGTACAAATTGACGCTCGCCGCACTCAGTAATTGGCAATTTCTGGTATCAATTTCATAATTGTTTGCACTGGAATACGTTCTGATACCAGAATTTGGCTCCAAAATATGGCTTAGCTCGAATTTTGGGGTGTTTGGGATGGTTGAACTGAAGGAAGGTTTGGGCTACATATGATCCATCGCCAGTTCTCTTGGGTATTTTTGGTATAAAAAGGCTATACCTTTCAAACTGGATACGTGCGAGAGAGCCAATTTTGGCTCCCAGTAAAACAATGGCTCCGGGGGCAAATTTGGGAAAGTTGTGATATATTTTAAACTGCAGTGGGCTTTGGGCATGTCGCTCTACTAATTGTGCATATTTTCGGTATAAAAAGTCGTAATTTCAATCTGTGCATACGTCGTAGAGCTCCATATTTTGTCTCCATCAACTATTGTCTGGAAGCTCGCGAATTTGGGATTTTTGTAGTATTTTGAAAACTGCAGGGAGTTGGGAAATGTGATCCATCGCCGTGTTCCCAGAAATTGGCAGATTTTCGGTATAAACTTGTAGTTTCAAACTGCGATACATATGTGCAAGGAGCCCGAATTTGGCTCCAAATATATGGTTCAAGCGTCGCCTTTGGTATGTTTGGGATATTTTTGTAGACTGTAGGGAGGGTTTGGGCTAAATGAAATCCATCCGCAGCTATCATATTGGCATATTTCGTATAAAAAGTCTGTATTTTCAACTGCGAATACGTGCAGAAGCTAAATTTTGGCTCCAAAATGTGGTACAATCGTCGAATTTGGATGCTTGTGTATATTTTAAAGCGGCGGGGGGGTTTGGACAACATTGAGCCAAAGGGATGTGATTCAAAATCGTCGCTCTCATTATTGGCATATTTTCGTAGAAAAATCGCAATTTCAAACTGCGACTATGTGCAGACGGCCAAATTTGGGTCCCAAATATGGCTCAGCTATCGAAATTGGGATGTATCTGGATTTTTGAAAACCGATTTGGGTTTGGGCAAAAGGTGACCCATCGCTGATCTCAATAATGGCATATTTTCGGTGATAAAATTCGTAATTTCAACTGCCAATACGTGAAGAAGAGCTAGACATTTGGCTACCAAATATGTTTCAAGCGTCGAATTTTAGGATGTTTAGTTGATATTGTGAAAAATGAGGGAGGTTTGGGCAAAATGCATCCATCGCTGCTTTTCAGTAATTGGCTATATTCGGTATAAAATAGTAATTCTCAACTGCGATACGTTCGGAGAGCCGACATTTGGCTCCAAAATATTGCTCAAGGTCGATTTGGATATTTGGATATTTTGCATACTTCAGGGGTGTTTGGGCAAAATGGACCCATCGCCGCTCTTAATTATTGGCACATTTTGTTATAAAATGTGTAATTTCAAAATGCGAATACGTGCAAGCAGAATGTCTCAATATGGTTTACTCCAACGGGTAAACGGACTGGAGTATCCCCACTCTCTCATGTAGTGGACGAATTCACGACATATACGACATATATGATGCAACCTCGTATTTCATTTGCAATGCACATTAATACATATATCAAAATTAATGTATTTTCAATAATAATTGAGATTTCTCTGTGCCAGAAGATTGACGGAGACTGGAGAGGTCCCAGGTAAACGGGAGAGTAAGCCTCCGCTCTGGGATGTAGTGAACGAATTAAATAAATATATTACAATTTAACCATCGTACCTCGTTAAGATAGCGGGTAATATATTGATCACGAGAGAACCCTGTTTTTATTGCATGTTTTGACGTTTCACCCGCATTAACTGATGCTTATGAGGCAACGGCAACTTGCTGCTTAGAGTTAAAACCGCTCTTATCCGGCCGAAATGTCGAAATATTCAATAAAAATCGGGTTTCTCTCTAATAAATATCTTACTCATAATTTACACGAGGTTCGATTGGTTGATTGAGAATAGTGTCTTTAATGTGAATTTACAAATAATTACGCCTATACATCAGATTTGTCGCATATGTAAAGAATTATAACAAAACTGACAATCGGATACAAGGAGACGAACCTTGAATTTTTATTACATATTTCGGCGTTTTCAGTCTCATTAGAGCTGTTTTTGCGACTTTCTATCTAGTACCAATACACGAAATCTGGAACATTTTAGTTAATTTAATTGAAAACACATTGATTTGTGTGATTTGAAGAATAATGGACTATCTCGTCGTTTTTCCAACTGTTTTAAGGATTGCCAGTTTATTTTTTATTCATTACATATGCGACATAATGGATGTTTCGCGTTTAATTGCAAATTCACATTAATACAGTATTTTCAATCAACCTTCGTACCTCGTTACCATAGCGACTAAGATATATGATTAGGAGAAACCCTTATTTTATTGATATTTCGACGTGTCAGCCGCATTAGAGCTGATGCGGAGGAGGAAACGGCAACTTGTCTGATTAAGCTAAAACCGCTCTAATCGGCGGAAATGTCGAAATATTCAATAAAAACAGATTTTCTCTCCTATTCATACTCGTCTCGCTAATTTACGAGGTACGAATGGTTGATTGAAATAATGTATTTATGTGAATTTGTCAATTAATTACGCGTATACATCGATTATGTCGCATATGTAATATAACATCAACTACATCCTGTACCAGGAGAGAAACCCTGAGTTTATTGGCATATTTCGACGTCTCATCCGCATTAGAGCTTTTTTGGCAGTACATCTTCTTTCTGTACATACCTGAAAATCTGGAACATTTTGTTAATTCTAGAGAACCACGTAATTGTGTGATTGAACGATAAATGACTATCTTCGTCGTATTTCCCCGTTTTAAGATTTGCCATTTTCTTGTTATTATTCTTATATATGCGACAAATCTGATATTAATACGCGTAATAATTGCCAATTCACATTAATACATTATTTTCATCACATTCGTACCTCGTTAAAATAGCGCATAATATATTAAGGAGAGAACCTGTTTTTATTGAATGTTTCGATGTTTCAGCCGATTAGAGCTGATGCGGAGGAGGTCCTCATTAGAGATGTTTTAGCTCTAATTCAGACAGTTACATTGCCTATTCGCATCCGCTCTATGCGGCTGAAACTAGAAATATGCAGTATAAACAGGGTTTCTCTCCGAATCATTATCTTACTAGCTAATTAACGAGGTACGAATGGCTTTATTGAAATATGTATTTATTGTGAATTTGCATTAATTACTCGATACATCAATTTGTCGCATATGTAATAATTAAGACTAAAACTGCATCCGTATCCAAGGTTAGAAACCCTGATTTTATTGCATATTTCGACGTTTCAGCCGCATTAGAGCAGTTTTTGCAGTACATCTTCTTTTGGTAACTCACGTAACACCTGGAACATTTCAGTTAATTCTAATGAACACACTGATGTGTGTGATTGTGAACGAATAATGGACGACATAGTCGTATTTCTCACGTTATTAAGGATTGACCAATTCTTATTGTATTAATTCATTACATATGCAACAATCTGAATGTATTCTCGTAATATTGCAAATTCACATTAAATAAACTATTTAAATCAACCATTCATACCTCACAATAACTATAAAGCTATTGATAAGGAGAGAAAACCCTGTTTTTATTGAGAACATATATGTTCGACGTTTTATCCACATTAGAGCTGATGCGGAGTCTGATTAGAGCTAAAACGCTCTATGCGATTGAAACTTCGAAATATGCAAACAAAACAAGGTTTCTCCCCTAATCTATGTCCTACGCGCTACTTTACCTAGATACAAAATGTTGATGGAAATCATGTTTTTAATGTGCATTTGGAATTAACTACGAGTTTGCATAAATTATCGTATAAGTAGTGATGTTCATTACATGCGAGTGGGGGCTTACTCCGCCGTTTACCCGTTAGAACTCCTCCAGTCTCCGGCCATCTTCTGGCACAGAGAATCTCCAACGGGTAAACGGAGGGAGTAAGCCCCCGATCTCGGATGTAGTGAACGAATTTCACTACATATATTCAATTCACCAATTCGTACCTCGTTAAAATAGCGAGCAACATATTCATCATGAGAGAAACCCAGGTTTTTATCATGTTCCGGTCGACTTTTTTCGTCATCCCTTAGTGCGAAGCGTGGAGGCAACGGTCAATTGTCTGATTAAGCAACACCGCTCTAAATCCGGCTGAAACGTCGATATATGCATAAAACAGGGGTTCGCTCCCAATCAATCTCTTACTCGCTACTTTAACGATGTACATGTTGATTGAAAAAAATGTATTTAATGTGAATTTGCATAAATTAAGCCTATACATTAGATTTTTCCGCTCTGTAATGATTAATACAATAACTGACAATCCGGGTATACAAGGAGGCCTTGAATTCCATACCACTGCCATCAATCAATCAATAGAGAATCAATAACTTGATTTTATTGACATATTTACGCGTTTCAGTCGCATTAGAGCTGTTTTTGCATACATGTTCTTTCTTTACATACACGGAAAATCAGGAAATGTTTAGTTAATTCTAATGAACACATTGATTTGTGTGATGTGAGGAATAATGTACTATCTCTTCGTGTTTCCCAACGTTTTAAGGTTGCCAGTTTTTGTTAGTAATTCCTTACAGATGCGACATATCTAGTAATACGCGTATTATTGCAAATTCACTTATATACATATTTTCATCAAACCTTCGAACTTGGTTACATGCGACTAATATATTGATTAGAATAAACCCTGATATTATTGCATATTGTCGACGTGTCAGCCGCATTAGAGCTGTGCGAGAGGCAACGTAAACTTTCTGTAGAGCTAACCGCTCTTATCCGTCTTAAACGTCGATATATGCAATTTAAACAGAATTTCGCTCCTAATCAATATCATACTAGCTAATTTAACAAGGAACGAATGGATGATTGAAAAAAAAATGTATTTAATTGTTCTCATAATCGCGTATACATCCGTTTGTTGCCATATGTAATGAATAATAGGCAATAATCTGACAATCCGTATACAAGGAGGCTTGAATCCATACCAATTCCTCAATCAATCAATAGAGAATCAATACATTGATTTTATTGCATATTTACACGTTTCAGTCGCATTAGACTGTATTTTGGCAGTACATGTTCTTTCTGTAACATACAAGGAAACTCTGGAACATTTGTTAATTCATGAAACACTTGATTTGTGTGATTTTTATATATATATATATCTCGTCGTTTTTCCAACGTTTTTTTAAGGATTGCAAGTTTAATTGTTTTAAATTTAATTCTTACTAGCGACATTTCTGATTTATACGCGTAATTAGATGCAAATTCACAGTAATATACATTATTTTTCAATCAATCCTTCGTACCTCGTTAAAATCGCGCGTAGGATACTGATTAGGAGAGTAACCTTGTTATTATTGCATAATTTCGACGTGTTCAGCCGCTAAGAGCTGAATGCTGAGGGCAACGCAACTTTGTCTGATTAGAGCTAAAACCGCTTCAATCCGGCTGAAAATGTCGACATAGCAATAAAACAGGATTTCGCTCCTATCAATATCATTACCTCGCTAATTTAACGAGTACGAATGGTGATGAAATAATGTATTTATGTGATTTTGCAATTAATTACGCGTAAGAATCAGATTTGTCGCATATAAAAAGAATTAATAACAAAACTATGACAATCCGTATCCAAAGGAGGAACCCTAGATTTTAGTGCATATTTCGACGTCTCACCGCATTAGAGCTGTTTTTGCGTTACATCTTCTTTCTGTAACAAAAACGGAAAATCTGGAACATTTTAGTTAATTCTAATAAAGACACGTTGAGTTGTGTGATTTGAACGATTATTTGACTATCTCGTCGTAATTTCCACGTTTTTAAGGATTGCAGTTTATCGTTATCATTCATTACATATGCATCAAATCGATGTATACGCGTAATTAATTGCAAATTCACATTAAATACATTATTTCATCAACCATTCGTACCTCGGTTAAATAGCGACTATGATATTGATTAGGAAGAAACCCTGTTTTTATTCAAAATTTCGACGTTAGCAGCCGCATTAGAGCTTATGCGGGAGGTACGCTTAGGTGTTGTTTAAAGCTCTATTAGACAATTACAGTTGCTACTCGCATGCACTCCTAATGCGGCTGAAACTCGGAAGTATGCATAAACTGGTTTCTCTCCTAATCATAGCCTTACTCGCTAATTTAACGAGTACGAGGTTGTTGCAAATAATGCTTTATTGTAAGTTTGCAATTAATTATTCGAATACATCAGATTTGTCGCGAGAATTAGATTATACTATAATCTGACAATACGTATCCATGGAGAGAAAACCTGATTTTTATTGCATATTTATTGCATATTTATACGTTTTAGCCGCATTAGACCTGTTTTTTCAGTACATCTTCTTACTGTAATATACACTTAAAACGTTTGTGGAACTTTCAGTTAACTTCTATTACAACACATTGATTTTGTGTGTTTGAACGAATAATGGACTATCTCGTCGTATTTACCACGTTTTTTAAGGATTCCAGTTTATTGTTATTAATTCATTAGATATGCGACCAATCTGTTTATACGCGTAATTAATTTGCAAATTCACATTAATACCTTATTAAATCAACCATTCTACCCATTTACAATAGCTGTAGATATTATTGATAGAAACAATGTTTTTAAATTGCATATTTTCGACGTTCTCCCACTTAAGCTGATGCGGATCTGCTTAGACTAAAAATCTCAAATGCATCTGAACGTCGAAATATTCAAACAAAACAAGTTTCTCCCATAATCTATGTCCTACTCGCTACTTTACAGAGATACAAATGGTTGAATTGATAAAGTATTTAATGTGCATTTTGGCATGAAATCCGTTGTGCTTATAATATATCGTATTGTAGTGAATTCGATCACTTCATGCGAGAGTGGGGTTTAGTTCCGCCGTTTACCCGTTGGACCTCCTCCAGTCTCCGTCCATGTTCTTGCACAGAGAAACAGCTCCAACGGGTAAACGACAGGAGTAAGCCCCCGCTCTCGATGTGTGAACGAATTCAACTACATATATTCAATATCCAATCGTCCATCGTTAAAATAGCGAGTATTTTATTGATCATGAGAGAAACCCTGTTTTTATTGCATGTCGTTTCTACTTTTCATCCGCCTACGGCCTGAAGCGTAGAGGCAACGGAACTTGTCTGATTAAGCTAAAACGCTCTAATCCGGCTGACACGTCGATAAATGCAATAAAGAGGTTGTCGCTCCTAATCACTTATCTTACTCAATAATTTAACGAGGTTTGAATGGTTGATTGAAAAAACATGTATTGAAATGTGAATTTGCAATTAATTACGCACATACATCAAATTTGCTCCGCATATGTAATGCATTAATACAATAAACTGACAACTCCGTATACAAATAGCCTTGAATCCATACCAAATGCCATCAATCATCCATTCAGTCAATACCTGATTTTATTGCATATTTCGACGTTCAGTCGCATTAGAGCTGTTTTTTGCAGTACTGTTTTTCTTTAACTACACTGAAATCTCGAACATTTTAGTTAATTCTAATGAAACACATTGATTTGTGTGATTTTGAAGAATAATGGACATCTCGTCGTATTTCACGTTTTTAAGGTTGCCAGTTTATTGTTGTTAATTCATTACATATGCACATATCTGATGTATACGCGTAATCATTTTCAAATTCACATTATATAACATTATTTCAATCAACACATTCGTCATTGTTACAATAGCGACTAATAATTGATTAGGAAGAAACCCTTTATTTTATTGCATATTTCGACGTGTCAGCCGCATTAGAGCTGATGCGGAGAAGGACTGGCACTTGTCTGATTAGAGCTAAACCGCTCTAATCCGGCTGAATTCGAAATATGCAATAAAACAGGATTTCTCTCCTAATCATTATCTTACTCGCTGATTTAACGAGGTTGCAATGTTGATTGAAAATATGTTATTTAATGTGACTTTGCATTAATTACGCGTATACATAACATTTGTCGCATATGTAAGAAATAATAACTAACTGACAATCCGTATCCAAGGAGAGCCCTTATTTTATTGCATATTTTCGACGTCCTCACACGCAATAGCGCTGTTTTTGCAGTACTCTTCTTTCTGTACATACCCTGAAAATCTGGAACATTTTAGTTAATTCTAATTACACCGTTAATTTGTGGTTTGAACGAATAAATGACTATCTCGGTATTTCCCACGGTTTTAAGGTGCCGTTTCTTGTTCATTAGTTCATTACATGTGCGACATATTTGATGTATACTCGTAATTAACTTGCAAATTCACATTAAATACATTATTTTCAATCAACCATTCGTACCTCTGTTAATTAGCACCTACAAGATATTGATTAGTCGAGAAACCCTGTTTTTATGCACATTTGCGATGTTTCAGCCGCATTGAGCTGATGCGGAGTAGGTACGCGTTAGAGATGTTTTAGCTCTAAACGACAAGTTGTCGTTGCCTACTCCGCATCAGCTCTACTGCGGCTGAACGTAGAAATATGCAATAAAACAGGGTTTCTCGCCATCAATTATCTTACTCGCTATTTTAACGGGTACGAATGGTTGATTGAAAATAATTGTATTTATTGTGAATTAGCAATTTTCTTCGAATACATCGTATTTGGTCGCATATGTAATGAAATAATACAAATAAACTGGGGACAATCCATATCTAAGGTGAGAAACCCTGATTTCTTGCATATTTCGACGTTCAAGCAGACCGCATTAGAGCTGTTTTTGCAGTACATCTTCTTCTGTAACATTCACGAAAATCTGGAACATTTCAGTTAATTCTAATGAAAACACATTGATTTGTGTGATTTGAACGAATAATGGACTATCTCGTCGTATTTACCACGTTTTTAAGGATTGCCAGTTTATTGTTATTAATTCATTACATATGCGACAAATCTGATGTATATGCGTAATTAATTGCAAATTCACATTAAATACATTATTAAAATCAACCATTCGTACCTTATTACAATAGCGAGTAAGATATTGATTAGGAAAAAAACCTGTTTTTATTGCATATTTCGACGTTTCAGCCGCATTAGATCTGATGCGGAGTCTGATTAGAGCTAAAACAGCTCAAATGCGGCTGAAACGTCGAAATATGCAAACAAAACAAGGTTTCTCCACTAATCTATGTCCTACTCGCTACTTACAGAGATACAAATGGTTGATTGAAAATAATGTATTTAATGTGCATTTGGAATTAAATACGAGTTTGCATCATATATATCGTATATGTAGTGAATTCGTTCACTACATGCGAGTGGGGGCTTACTCCCACCGTTTACCCGTTGGACCTCCTCCAATCTCCGGCCGTGTTCTGGCACAGAGAAATCTCCAACGGGTAAACGGCAGGAGTAAGCCCTCGCTCTCGGATGTAGTGAACGAATTCACTAAATATATTGAATTAACCAATCGTACCTCGTTAACATAGCGAGCAATATATTGATCATGAGTGAAACCCTGTTTTTATTGCATGTTTCGACGTTTCACCCGCATTAGAGCTGATGCGTAGGGGGCAACGGCAACTTGTCTGATTAGAGCTAAAAACCGCTGTAATCCGACTGAAACGTCGAAATATGCAATAAAAACAGGGTTTCTCTCCTAATCAATATGTTACTCGCTAATTTAACGAGGTACGAATGGTTGATTGAAAATATTGTATTAATATGAATTTGCAATTAATTACGCGTATACATCAGATTTGTCGAATATGTAATGAATTAATAACAATAAACTGACAATCCGTATCCAAGGAGAGAAACCCTGATTTTATTGCATATTTCGACGTTTCAGCCGCATTAGACCTGTTTTTGCAGTACATATTCTTTCTGTAACATACACGGAAAATCTGGAACATTTTAGTTAATTCTAATGAAAACACATTGATTTGTGTGATTTGAACGAATAATGGACTATCTCGTCGTATTTCCCACGTTTTAAGGATTGCCAGTTTATTGTTATTAATTCATTACATATGCGACAAATCTGATGTATACGCGTAATTAATTGCAAATTCACATTAAATACATTATAAAAATCAACCATTCGTACCTCATTACAATAGCGAGTAAGATATTGGCAATGGCAACTTGTCTGATTAGAGCAAAAACCGCTCTAATCCGGCTGAAATGTCGAAATATGCAATAAAAACAGGGTTTCTCTCCTAATCAATATCTTGCTCGCTAATTTAACGAGGTACGAATGGTTGATTGAAAATAATGTATTTATTGTGAATTTGCAATTAATTACGCGAATACATCAGATTTGTCGCATATGTAATAAATTAATAACTATAAACTGACAATCCATATCCAAGGAGAGAAACCCTGATTTATTACATATTTCGACGTTTCAGCCGCATTAGAGCTGTTTTTGCAGTACATCTTCTTTCTGTAACATACACGGAAAATCTGGAACATTTCAGTTAATTCTAATGAAAACACATTGATTTGTGTGAATTGAACGAATAATGGACTATCTCGTCGTATTTACCACGTTTTTAATGATTGCCAGTTTATTGTTATTAATTCATTACATATGCGACAAATCTGATGTATATGCGTAATTAATTGCAAATTCACATTAAATACATTATTAAAATCAACCATTCGTACCTCATTACAATAGCGAGTAAGATATTGATTAGGAAAGAAACCCTGTTTTTATTGCATATTTCGATGTTTATTGCGTCGTAATTTGAACGTGGGAAGACTATCTCGTCGTATTTCCCACGTTTTTAAGGATTGCCAGTTTATTGTTATTAATTCATTACATATGCGACAAATCTGATGTGTACGCGTAATTAATTGCAAATTCACATTAAATACATTATTTTCAATCAACCATTCGTACCTCGTTACAATGCGACTGAGATAATGATTAGGAGAGAAACCCTATTTTTATTGCATATTTCGACGTGTCAGCCGCATTAGAGCTAATGCGGAGGAGGCAACGGCAACTTGTCTGATTAGAGCTAAAACCGCTCTAATCCGGCTGAAATGTCGAAATATGCAATAAAAACAGGGTTTCTCTCCTAATCAATATCTTACTCGCTAATTTAACGAGGTACGAATGGTTGATTGAAAATAATGTATTTATTGTGAATTTGCAATTAATTACGCGAATACATCAGATTTGTCGCATATGTAATAAATTAATAACTATAAACTGACAATCCATATCCAAGGAGAGAAACCCTGATTTTATTACATATTTCGACGTTTCAGCCGCATTAGAGCTATTTTTGCAGTACATCTTCTTTCTGTAACATACACGGAAAATCTGGAACATTTCAGTTAATTCTAATGAAAACACATTGATTTGTGTGATTTGAACGAATAATGGACTATCTCGTCGTATTTACCACGTTTTTAAGGATTGCCAGTTTATTGTTATTAATTCATTACATATGCGACAAATCTGATGTATATGCGTAATTAATTGCAAATTCACATTAAATACATTATTAAAATCAACCATTCGTACCTCATTTTAATAGCGAGTAAGATATTGATTAGGAAAAAAACCCTGTTTTTATTGCATATTTCGACGTTTCAGCCGCATTAGATCTGATGCGGAGTCTGATTAGAGCTAAAACAGCTCAAATGCGGCTGAAACGTCGAAATATGCAAACAAAACAAGGTTTCTCCACTAATCTATGTCCTACTCGCTACTTTACAGAGATACAAATGGTTGATTGAAAATAATGTATTTAATGTGCATTTGGAATTAAATACGAGTTTGCATCATATATATCGTATATGTAGTGAATTCGTTCACTACATGCGAGTGGGGGGCTTACTCCCACCGTTTACCCGTTGGACCTCCTCCAATCTCCGGCCGTGTTCTGGCACAGAGAAATCTCCAACGGGTAAACGGCAGGAGTAAGCCCCCGCTCTCGGATGTAGTGAACGAATTCACTACATATGTTGAATTAACCAATCGTACCTCGTTAAAATAGCGAGCAATATATTGATCATGAGTGAAACCCTGTTTTTATTGCATGTTTCGACGTTTCAGCCGCATTAGAGCTGATGCGTAGGAGGCAACGGCAACTTGTCTTATTAGAGCTAAAACCGCTGTAATCCGACTGAAACGTCGAAATATGCAATAAAAACAGGGTTTCTCTCCTAATCAATATCTTACTCGCTAATTTAACGAGATACGAATGGTTGATTGAAAATAATGTATTTAATGTGAATTTGCAATTATTTACGCGTATACATCAGATTTGTCGAATATGTAATGAATTAATAACAATAAACTGACAATCCGTATCCAAGGAGAGAAACCCTGATTTTATTGCATATTTCGACGTTTCAGCCGCATTAGACCTGTTTTGCAGTACATATTCTTTCTGTAACATACACGGAAAATCTGGAACATTTTAGTTAATTCTAATGAAAACACATTGATTTGTGTGATTTGAACGAATAATGGACTATCTCGTCGTATTTCCCACGTTTTTAAGGATTGCCAGTTTATTGTTATTAATTCATTACATATGCGACAAATCTGATGTATACGCGTAATTAATTGCAAATTCACATTAAATACATTATTTTCAATCAACCATTCGTACCTCGTTACAAAGCGACTGAGATAATGATTAGGAGAGAAACCCTGTTTTTATTGCATATTTCGACGTGTCAGCCGCATTAGAGCTGATGCGGAGGAGGCAATGGCAACTTGCCTGATTAGAGCTAAAACCGCTCTAATCCGGCTGAAATGTCGAAATATGCAATAAAAACAGGGTTTCTCTCCTAATCAATATCTTACTCGCTAATTTAACGAGGTACGAATTGTTGATTGAAAATAATATATTTATTGTGAATTTGCAATTAATTACGCGAATACATCAGATTTGTCGCATATGTAATAAATTAATAACTAAAAAACTGACAATCCGTATCCAAAGAGAGAAACCCTGATTTTATTACATATTTCGACGTTTCAGCCGCATTAGAGCTGTTTTTGCAGTACACCTTCTTTCTGTAACATACACCGAAAATCTGGAACATTTCAGTTAATTCTAATGAAATCACATTGATTTGTGTGATTTGCACGAATAATGGACTATCTCGTCGTATTTACCACGTTTTTAAGGATTGCCAGTTTATTGTTATTAATTCATTACATATGCGACAAATCTGATGTATACGCGTAATTAATTGCAAATTCACATTAAATACATTATTTTCAATCAACCATTCGTATCTCGTTAAATTAGCGAGTAAGATATTGATTAGGAGAGAAACCCTGTTTTTATTGCATATTTCGACATTTCAGCCGGATTAGAGCGGTTTTAGCTCTAATCAGGCAAGTTGCCATTGCCTCCTCCGCATCAGCTCTAATGCGGCTGACACGTCGAAATATGCAATAAAAACAGGGTTTCTCTCCTAATCATTATCTCAGTCGCTTTGTAACGAGGTACGAATGGTTGATTGAAAATAATGTATTTAATGTGAATTTGCAATTATTTACGCGTATACATCAGATTTGTCGAATATGTAATGAATTAATAACAATAAACTGACAATCCGTATCCAAGGAGAGAAACCCTGATTTTATTGCATATTTCGACGTTTCAGCCGCATTAGAGCTGTTTTTGCAGTACATCTTTTTTGTAACATACACGGAAATCTGGAACATTTCAGTTAATTCTAATGAAACACATTGATTTGTGTGATTTGAACGAATAATGGACTATCTCGTCGTATTTACCACGTTTTTAAGGATTGCCAGTTTATTGTTATTAATTCATTACATATGCGACAAATCTGATGTATGTGCGTAATTAATTGCAAATTCACATTAAATACATTATTAAAATCAACCATTCGTACCTATTACAATCGAGTAGATATTGATTAGGAAAAAAAACCCTGTTTTTATTGCATATTTCGACGTTTCAGCCGCATTAGAGATCTGATGCGGAGTCTGATTAGAGCTAAAACAGCTCAAATGCGGCTGAAACGTCGAAATATGCAAACAAAACAGGTTTCTCCCCTAATCTATGTCCTACTCGCTACTTTACCGAGATACAAATGGTTGATTGAAAATAAGTATTTAATGTGCATTTGGAATTAAATACGAGTTTGCATCATATATATCGTATATGTAGTGAATTCGTTCACTACATGCGAGTGGGGGCTTACTCCCCGCCGTTTACCCTTGGACCTCCTCCAGTCTCCGGCCATGTTCTGGCACAGAAAATCTCCAACGGGTAAACGGCGGGAGTAAGCCCCCGCTCTCGGATTAGTGAACGAATTCACTACATATGTTGAATTAACCAATCGTACCTCGTTAAAATAGCGAGCATATATTGATCATGAGTGAAACCCTGTTTTTTATTGCATGTTTCGACGTTTCAGCCGCATTAGAGCTGATGCGTAGGAGGCAACGGCAACTTGTCTGATTAGAGCTAAAACCGCTGTAATCGACTGAAACGTCGAAATATGCAATAAAAACAGGGTTTCTCTCCTAATCAATATCTTACTCGCTAATTTAACGAGGTACGAATGGTTGATTGAAAATATGTATTTAATGTGAATTTGCAATTATTTACGCGTATACATCAGATTTGTCGAATATGTAATGATTAATAACATAAACTGACAATCCGTATCCAAGGAGAGAAACCCTGATTTTAATGCATATTTCGACGTTTCAGCCGCATTAGACCTGTTTTTGCAGTACATATTCTTTCTGTAACATACACGGAAAATCTGGAACATTTTAGTTAATTCTAATGAAAACACATTGATTTGTGTGATTTGAACGAATAATGGACTATCTCGTCGTATTTCCCACGTTTTTAAGGATTGCCAGTTATTGTTATTATTCATTACATATGCGACAAATCTGATGTATACGCGTAATTAATTGCAAATTCACATAAATACATTATTTTCAATCAACCATTCGTACCTCGTTACAAAGCGACTGAGATAATGATTAGGAGAGAACCCCTGTTTTTTATTGCATATTTCGACGTGTGAGCCGCATTAGAGCTGATGCGGAGGAGCAATGGCAACTTGTCTGATTAGAGCTAAAACCGCTCTAATCCGGCTGAAATGTNTACAATGCGACAAATCTGATGTATATGCGTAATTAATTGCAAATTCACATTAAATACACTATTAAAATCAACCATTCGTACCTCGTTACAAAGCGATGAGATAATGATTAGGAGAGAAACCCTGTTTTTATTGCATATTTCGACGTGTCAGCCGCATTAGAGCTGATGCGGAGGAGGCAACGGCAACTTGTCTGATTAGAGCTAAAACCGCTGTAATCCGACTGAAACGTCGAAATATGCAATAAAAACAGGGTTTCTCTCCTAATCAATATGTTACTCGCTAATTTAACGAGGTACGAATGGTTGATTGAAAATAATGTATTTATGTGAATTTGCAATTAATTACGCGAATACATCAGATTTGTCGCATATGTAATAAATTAATAACTATAAACTGATAATCCATATCCAAGGAGAGAAACCCTGATTTTATTACATATTTCGACGTTTCAGCCGCATTAGAGCTGTTTTTGCAGTACATCTTCTTTCTGTAACATACACGGAAAATCTGGAACATTTCAGTTAATTCTAATGAAAACACATTGATTTGTGTGATTTGAACGAATAATGGACTATCTCGTCGTATTTACCACGTTTTTAAGGATTGCCAGTTATTGTTATTAATTCATTACATATGCGACAAATCTGATGTATATTCGTAATTAATTGCAAATTCACATTAAATACATTATTAAAATCAACCATTCGTACCTCATTACAATAGCGAGTAAGATATTGATTAGGAAAGAAACCCTGTTTTTATTGCATATTTCGACGTTTCAGCCGCATTAGAGCTGATGTGGAGTCTGATTAGAGCTAAAACAGCTCAATTGCGGCTGAAACGTCGAAATATGCAAACAAAACAAGGTGTTGGAAATTTCCAACACTTATCATCTATTATTATATTATAATAAATTATCATCACCTTACTAATTGCAGTAGTTCTTAACACCACTAACAGTAGTGTTAATATAATTTAATCTGAGCATATTGCTGATAATATGACTCCTGATAATGTAAATCGAGAGTTATTAATTGAAATTATTTAGTAACAGTTTTTATTCTGTTACGATCGAATGCTCTGGAGAAGTATAAATAACATCTCCATTTCTCGCTAGAGATCATTTATCGAGAATATTATAATTATTAAATCCCTATAATTCCAACCCAGTTCATATTATCGCATTTCATCCATAATTGCGCGGAAAAGAATAATTCGTGTTTAATAATTTCCGTGGTGAATGCGAGAGCGGGAAGGGAGGAAGGCGGCGTCGCCATTACTCAAGAAGGCTTGGTCACGAGGCAGCGTGGGTGAGGCACATAGCAGTTGCTGGGAATCCTTATCGACAAGAATTACGTTGATACCCAGTTAATAAGTGAAATTTACTTGCCTATGTGTTCTCTAGTGCCTCGTCAGTTAATAACGCGTCAACAATTAGAACCAGGACTCGTAATTAAGTGTGCACAGCAGTGAACATTGAGACTGGCAGACGCGAATTTCGGCAGACCTCAGTACTCTGTTACGCTCACATAAGTATTTTCCTAGTTTTGGTGCATCAAAGTAGGTAGTACATTTGTGAGTAGTTTGTCGTCAGGAAGGATACCTTGAGGATACCTTGAGGTGCTTCCGGGGCTTATCGTCCCCGCGGCCCGGTCATCGACCAGGCCTCCTGGTTGCTGGACTGATCAACCAGGCTGTTGGACGCGGCTGCTCGCAGCCTGACGTATGAGTCACAGCCTGGTTGATCAGGTATATATTCCTGGTTGAAGGAAGAATGAACATCAAAAATAACATCGTGTATTTGAGCTGCCAGCCAGATTCTCATCAATCGTGTTATTTACCTCGAGTTCTTTCTCTATGGGGATTCCGTGACCACGAGGACGAATGATGAACTGGCGCTAGAAATCGTCTTACAGCTAAGACACATTTTTCGTATAAATTTATTCAATTTGATTATTGATTCTATATAATTCATACAATTTTCTATTGAATAATTATTGCCAGATTTGGTAATTAATGTTATGCTCTAACTGTGCTCAGTATTTATGCTCAGTGATTAATGATGATTAATGATCATAATGATTATAATTTGATTACCATATATTTGAATATATTGTAGTTAGATTTACCATGTTATTGATACCACAATGAACTAGTGACGAACCACACTGGTTCCTAGATATATATGAACTTCTAGAAATAACCCCCCAATGTTGATATTTGAGGCTTTGGCTTTAATTAATAATTACAGTCTTCATTTATTTCAAGTGATTATTCATTAAATGAGTTTCCATAGACACTGGTTCTCTAGTGTCATTCAAATGATCACTTTTATTTGTTTTCCCTCTTTTCTCAAAAGTGGGTGTTCCTTCGATTTATTTCAATACAATAATTAAATAATTTAATTTCTGAGTTCAAGCCCCAGATACCCAACACAAGGTTTCTCCCCTAATCTATGTCCTACTCGCTACTTTACCGAGATACAAATGGTTGATTGAAAATAATGTATTTAATGTGCATTTGGAATTAAATACGAGTTTGCATCATATATATCGTATATGTAGTGAATTCGTTCACTACATGCGAGTGGGGGCTTACTCCCGCCGTTTACCCGTTGGACCTCCTCCAGTCTCCGGCCATGTTCTGGCACAGAGAAATCTCCAACGGGTAAACGGCGGGAGTAAGCCCCCGCTCTCGGATGTAGTGAACGAATTCACTACATATATTGAATTAACCAATCGTACCTCGTTAAAATAGCGAGCAATATATTGATCATGAGTGAAACCCTGTTTTTATTGCATGTTTCGACGTTTCAGCCGCATTAGAGCTGATGCGTAGGAGGCAACGGCAACTTGTCTGATTAGAGCTAAAACCGCTGTAATCCGACTGAAACGTCGAAATATGCAATAAAAACAGGGTTTCTCTCCTAATCAATATCTTACTCGCTAATTTAACGAGGTACGAATGGTTGATTGAAAATAATGTATTTAATGTGAATTTGCAATTAATTACGCGTATACATCAGATTTGTCGAATATGTAATGAATTAATAACAATAAACTGACAATCCGTATCCAAGGAGAGAAACCCTGATTTTATTGCATATTTCGACGTTTCAGCCGCATTAGACCTGTTTTTGCAGTACATATTCTTTCTGTAACATACACGGAAAATCTGGAACATTTTAGTTAATTCTAATGAAAACACATTGATTTGTGTGATTTGAACGAATAATGGACTATCTCGTCGTATTTCCCACGTTTTTAAGGATTGCCAGTTTATTGTTATTAATTCATTACATATGCGACAAATCTGATGTATACGCGTAATTAATTGCAAATTCACATTAAATACATTATTTTCAATCAACCATTCGTACCTCGTTACAAAGCGACTGAGATAATGATTAGGAGAGAAACCCTGTTTTTATTGCATATTTCGACGTGTCAGCCGCATTAGAGCTGATGCGGAGGAGGCAATGGCAACTTGTCTGATTAGAGCTAAAACCGCTCTAATCCGGCTGAAATGTCGAAATATGCAATAAAAACAGGGTTTCTCTCCTAATCAATATCTTACTCGCTTATTTAACGAGGTACGAATGTTGATTGAAAATAATATATTTATTGTGAATTTGCAATTAATTACGCGAATACATCAGATTTGTCGCATATGTAATAAATTAATAACTAAAAACTGACAATCCGTATCCAAGGAGAGAAACCCTGATTTTATTACATATTTCGACGTTTCAGCCGCATTAGAGCTGTTTTTGCAGTACATCTTCTTTCTGTAACATACACCGAAAATCTGGAACATTTCAGTTAATTCTAATGAAATCACATTGATTTGTGTGATTTGCACGAATAATGGACTATCTCGTCGTATTTACCACGTTTTTAAGGATTGCCAGTTTATTGTTATTAATTCATTACATATGCGACAAATCTGATGTATGTGCGTAATTAATTGCAAATTCACATTAAATACATTATTAAAATCAACCATTCGTACCTTATTACAATAGCGAGTAAGATATTGATTAGGAAAAAAACCCTGTTTTTATTGCATATTTCGACGTTTCAGCCGCATTAGATCTGATGCGGAGTCTGATTAGAGCTAAAACAGCTCAAATGCGGCTGAAACGTCGAAATATGCAAACAAAACAAGGTTTCTCCCCTAATCTATGTCCTACTCGCTACTTTACCGAGATACAAATGGTTGATTGAAAATAATGTATTTAATGTGCATTTGGAATTAAATACGAGTTTGCATCATATATATCGTATATGTAGTGAATTCGTTCACTACAGGCGAGTGGGGGCTTACTCCCGCCGTTTACCCGTTGGACCTCCTCCAGTCTCCGGCCATGTTGTGGCACAGAGAAATCTCCAACGGGTAAACGGCGGGAGTAAGCACCCGCTCTCGGATGTAGTGAACGAATTCACTAAATATATTGAATTAACCAATCGTACCTCGTTAAAATAGCGAGCAATATATTGATCATGAGTGAAACCCTGTTTTTATTGCATGTTTCGACGTTTCAGCCGCATTAGAGCTGATGCGTAGGAGGCAACGGCAACTTGTCTGATTAGAGCTAAAACCGCTGTAATCCGACTGAAACGTCGAAATATGTAATAAAAACAGGGTTTCTCTCCTAATCAAAATCTTACTCGCTAATTTAACGAGGTACGAATGGTTGATTGAAAATAATATATTTATTGTGAATTTGCAATTAATTACGCGAATACATCAGATTTGTCGCATATGTAATAAATTAATAACTATAAACTGACAATCCGTATCCAAGGAGAGAAACCCTGATTTTATTACATATTTCGACGTTTCAGCCGCATTAGAGCTGTTTTTGCAGTACATCTTCTTTCTGTAACATACACCGAAAATCTGGAACATTTCAGTTAATTCTAATGAAATCACATTGATTTGTGTGATTTGCACGAATAATGGACTATCTCGTCGTATTTACCACGTTTTTAAGGATTGCCAGTTTATTGTTATTAATTCATTACATATGCGACAAATCTGATGTATGTGCGTAATTAATTGCAAATTCACATTAAATACATTATTAAAATCAACCATTCGTACCTCATTACAATAGCGAGTAAGATATTGATTAGGAAAGAAACCCTGTTTTTATTGCATATTTCGACGTGTCAGCCGCATTAGAGCTGATGCGGAGGAGGCAATGGCAACTTGTCTGATTAGAGCTAAAAACCGCTCTAATCCGGCTGAAATGTCGAAATATGCAATAAAAACAGGGTTTCTCTCCTAATCAATATCTTACTCGCTAATTTAACGAGGTACGAATGGGGTATTGAAAATAATATATTTATTGTGAATTTGCAATTAATTACGCGAATACATCAGATTTGTCGCATATGTAATAAATTAATAACTATAAACTGACAATCCGTATCCAAGGAGAGAAACCCTGATTTTATTACATATTTCGACGTAATATGTAATATGTTTCAGCCGCATTAGAGCTGTTTTTGCAGTACATCTTCTTTATGTAACATACACGGAAAATCTGGAACATTTCTGTTAATTCTAATGAAAACACATTGATTTGTGTGATTTGAACGAATAATGGACTATCTCGTCGTATTTACCACGTTTTTAAGGATTGCCAGTTTATTGTTATTAATTCATTACATATGCGACAAATCTGATGTATATGCGTAATTAATTGCAAATTCACATTAAATACATTATTAAAATCAACCATTCGTACCTTATTACAATAGCGAGTAAGATATTGATTAGGAAAAAAACCCTGTTTTTATTGCATATTTCGACGTTTCAGCCGCATTAGATCTGATGCGGAGTCTGATTAGAGCTAAACAGCTCAAATGCGGCTGAAACGTCGAAATATGCAAACAAAACAAGGTTTCTCCCCTAATCTATGTCCTACTCGCTACTTTACCGAGATACAAATGGTTGATTGAAAATAATGTATTTAATGTGCATTTGGAATTAAATACGAGTTTGCATCATATATATCGTATATGTAGTGAATTCGTTCACTACATGCGAGTGGGGGGCTTACTCCCACCGTTTACCCGTTGGACCTCCTCCAATCTCCGGCCGTGTTCTGGCACAGAGAAATCTCCAACGGTAAACGGCAGGAGTAAGCCCTCGCTCTCGGATGTAGTGAACGAATTCACTAAATATATTGAATTAACCAATCGTACCTCGTTAACATAGCGAGCAATATATTGATCATGAGTGAAACCCTGTTTTTATTGCATGTTTCGACGTTTCAGCCGCATTAGAGCTGATGCGTAGGAGGCAACGGCAACTTGTCTGATTAGAGCTAAAACCGCTGTAATCCGACTGAAACGTCGAAATATGCAATAAAAACAGGGTTTCTCTCCTAATCAATATCTTACTCGCTAATTTAACGAGGTACGAATGGTTGATTGAAAAATA
>WNGS01006872.1:31476-42461 GCA_020271785.1 Procambarus virginalis
GCATACTTTCGGTATAAAAATCTCAATTTAAAACTGCGAATACGCACAGAGAGAAAGAATTTGGCTCCAAATATGGCTCAATGGTAGAATTTGGGATGTTTGAGATATATTTTAAAACTGCAGGGAGGTTTGGGCAAAATGTGACCCTTCGTCGCTCTCAGTAATTGGCATATTTTCGGTATAAAAATTCGTCGAATTTGGGATGTTTGGAATATTTAAAAACTGCAGGGGGGTGTTTGTGCAAAATTTGACCCATCACCGCATTCAGAAATTGGCATATTTTCGGTATAAAATTCGTATTTTCAAACTACGAATACGTTCAGAGAGCCAGAATTTTGCTCCTAAATATGTCTCAAGCGTCGAATTTGGGATGTCTGGGATATTTTGAAAACTGCAGGGGGGGTTTGGGCAAAATGTGACCCATCGCCGCTTTCAGCAATTGGCATATTTTCGGTATAAAAAGTCGTAAATTAAAACTGCGAACACGTGCAGAGAGGCAGAATTTGGCTCCAAAATGGTGCTCAAGCGTCAAGTACATATTCTTTCTTAACATACACGAAAATCTGGAACATTTTAGTTAATTCTAATGAAAACAATTGATTTGTGTGATTTGAACGAATAATGGACTATCTCGTGTTTTTCCCACGTTTTTAAGGATTGCCAGTTTATTGTTATTAATTCATTACATATGCGACAAATCTGATGTATACGGTAATTAATTGCAAATTCACATTAAATCATATTTTAATCAACCATTCGTACTCTTACAATAGCGATAGAATTGATTAGGATGGAAACCCTGTTTTTATTGCATATTTCGACGTTTCAGCCGCATTAGACTGATGCGAGGGACGGCAACTTGTCTGGTTATGAGCTAAAACAGCTTCTAATGCGGCTTGAAACGTCTGATGTATACGCGTAATTAATTGCAAATTCACATTAAATACATTATTTTCAATCAACCATTCGTACCTCGTTACAAAGCGACTGAGATATTGATTAGGAGAGAAACCCTGTTTTTATTGCATATTTCGACGTGTCAGCCGCATTAGAGCTGATGCGGAGGAGGCAAGGCAACTTGTCTGATTAGAGCTAAAACCGCTCTAATCCGGCTGAAATGTCGAAATATGCAATAAAACAGGGTTTCTCTCCTAATCAATATCTTACTCGCTAATTTAACGAGGTACGAATGGTTGATTGAAAATAATATATTTATTGTGAATTTGCAATTAATTACGCGAATACATCAGATTTTTTGCATATGTAATAATTAATAACATAAACTGACAATCCGTATCCAAGGAGAGAAACCCTGATTTTATTCATATTTCGACGTTTCAGCCGCATTAGAGCTGTTTTGCAGTACATCTTCTTTCTGTAACACAACACGGAAAATCTGGAACATTTCAGTTAATTCTAATGAAAACACATTGATTTGTGTGATTTGCAACGAATAATGGACTATCTCGTCGTATTTCCCACGTTTTTAAGGATTGCCAGTTATTGTTATTAATTCATTACATATGCGACAAATCTGATGTATACGCGTAATTAATTGCAAATTCACATTAAATACATTATAAATCAACCATTCGTACCTCTTACAATAGCGAGTAAGATATTGATTAGGAAAGAAACCCTGTTTTTATTGCATATTTCGACGTTCAGCCGCATTAGAGCTGATGCGGAGGAGGCAATGGCAACTTGTCTGATTAGAGCTAAAACCGCTCTAATCCGGCTGAAATGCGAAATATGCAATAAAAACAGGGTTCTCTCCTAATCAATATCTTACTCGCTAATTTAACGAGGTACGAATGGTTGATTGAAAATAATATATTTATGTGAATTTGCAATTAATTACGCGAATACATCAGATTTGTCGCATATGTAATAATTAATAACTATAAACTGACAATCCGTATCCAAGGAGAGAAACCCTGATTTTATTCATATTTCGACATTTTCAGCCGCATTAGAGCTGTTTTTTGCAGTACATCTTCTTTCTGTAACATACACGGAAAATCTGGAACATTTCAGTTAATTCTAATGAAAACACATTGATTTGTGTGTGATTTGAACGAATAATGGACTATCTCGTCGTATTTACCACGTTTTTAAGGATTGCCAGTTTATTGTTATTAATTCATTACATATGCGACAAATCTGATGTATATGCGTAATTAATTGCAAATTCACATTAAATACATTATTAAAATCAACCATTCGTACCTTATTACAATAGCGAGTAAGATATTGATTAGGAAAAAAACCCTGTTTTTATTGCATATTTCGACGTTTCAGCCGCATTAGATCTGATGCGGAGTCTGATTAGAGCTAAAACAGCTCAAATGCGGCTGAAACGTCGAAATATGCAAACAAAACAAGGTTTCTCCCCTAATCTATGTCCTACTCGCTACTTTACCGAGATACAAATGGTTGATTGAAAATAATGTATTTAATGTGCATTTGGAATTAAATACGAGTTTGCATCATATATATCGTATATGTAGTGAATTCGTTCACTACATGCGAGTGGGGGGCTTACTCCCCCGTTTACCGTTGGACCTCCTCCAATCTCCGGCCTGTTCTGGCACAGAGAAATCTCCAACGGGTAAACGGCGGAGTAAGCCCCGCTCTCGGATGTAGTGAACGAATTCACTAAATATATTGAATTAACCCATCGTACCTCGTTAACATAGCGAGCAATATATTGATCATGAGTGAAACCCTGTTTTTATTGCATGTTTCGACGTTTCAGCCGCATTAGAGCTGATGCGTAGGAGGCAACGGCAACTTGTCTGATTAGAGCTAAAACCGCTGTAATCCGACTGAAACGTCGAAATATGCAATAAAAACAGGGTTTCTCTCCTAATCAATATCTTACTCGCTAATTTAACGAGGTACGAATGGTGATTGAAAATAATGTATTTAATATGAATTTGCAAATAATTACGCGTATACATCAGATTTGTCGAATATGTAATGAATTAATAACAATAAACTGACAATCCGTATCCAAGGAGAGAAACCCTGATTTTATTGCATATTTCGACGTTTCAGCCGCATTAGACTGTTTTTGCAGTACATTTCTTTCTGTAACATACACGGAAAATCTGGAACATTTTAATAATTCTAATGAAAACACATTGATTTGTGTGTGATTTGAACGAATAATGGACTATCTCGTCGTTTTCCCACGTTTTTAAGGATTGCCAGTTTATTGTTATTAATTCATTACATATGCGACAAATCTGATGTATACGCGTAATTAATTGCAAATTCACATTAAATACATTATTTTCAATCAACCATTCGTACTCGTTACAAAGCGATAAGATATGATTAGGAGAGAAACCCTGTTTTTATTGCATATTTCGCGATTCAGCCGCATTAGAGCTGATGCGGAGGAGGCAATGCAACTTGCTGATTAGAGCTAAAACCGCTTAATCCGGCTGAAATGTCGAAATATGCAATAAAAACAAGGGTTCTCTCCTTAATCATTATCTTACTCTCTAATTTAACGAGAGGTACGAATGTTGATTGAAATAATGTATTTATGTGACTTTGCATTAATTACGCGCTTACATCATCAGATTTGTCGCATATGTAATGAATAATAACAATAAACTGACAATCCGTATACAAGGAGCCTTGAATCCATACCAATACCATCAATCAAATCAATAGAGAACAATACTTGATTTCATTGCATATTCGACGTTTCAGTCGCAATAGAGCTGTTTTTGCAGTACATGTTCTTCTGTAACATACACGGAAAATCTGGAACATTTTAGTTAATTCTAATGAAAACACATTGATTTGTGTGATTTGAAGGAATAATGGACTATCTCGTCGTTTTGCACGTTTTTAAGGATTGCCAGTTTATTGTTATTAATTCATTACATATGCGACAAATCTGATGTATACGCGTAATAATTGCAAATTCACATAAATACATTATTAAAATCAACCATTCGTACCTCATTACAATAGCGAGTAAGATATTGATTAGGAAAGAAACCCTGTTTTTATTGCATATTTCGACGTTTCAGCCGCATTAGAGCTGATGCGGAGTCTGATTAGAGCTAAACCAGCTCAAATGCGGCTGAAACGTCGAAATATGCAAACAAAACAAGGTTCTCCCCTAATCTATGTCCTACTCGCTACTTTACCGAGATACAAAGTTGATTGAAAATAATGTATTTAATGTGCATTTGGAATTAAATACGAGTTTGCATCATATATATCGTATATGTAGTGAATTCGTTCACTACATGCGAGTGGGGGCTTACTCCCGCCGTTTACCCGTTGGACCTCCTCCAGTCTCCGGCCATGTTCTGGCACAGAGAAATCTCAACGGGTAACGGCGAGAGTAAGCCCCGCTCTCGGATGTAGTGAACGAATTCACTACATATTGAATTAACCAATCATACCTCGTTAAAAAAGCGAGCAATATATTGATCATGAGTGAAACCCTGTTTTATTGCATGTTTCGACGTTTCAGCCACATTAGAGCTGATGCGTAGGAGGCAACGGCAACTTGTCTGATTAGAGCTAAAACCGCTGTAATCCGACTGAAACGTCGAAATATGCAATAAAAACAGGGTTTCTCTCCTAATCAATATCTTACTCGCTAATTTAACGAGGTACGAATGGTGGTTGAAAATAATGTATTTGATGTGAATTTGCAATAATTACGCGTATACATCAGATTTGTCGAATATGTAATGAATTAATAACAATAACTGACAACCCGTATCCAAGGAGAGAAACCCTGATTTTATTGCATATTTCGACGTTTCAGCCGCATTAGACTGTTTTTGCAGTACATATTCTTTCTGTAACATACACGGAAAATCGGAAAATCTGGAACATTTTAGTTAATTCTAATGAAAACACATTGATTTGTGTGATTTGAACGAATAATGGACTATCTCGTCGTATTTCCCACGTTTTTAAGGATTGCCAGTTTATTGTTATTAATTCATTACATATGCGACAAATCTGATGTATACGCGTAATTAATTGCAAATTCACATTAAATACATTATTTCAATCAACCATTCGTACTTCGTTACAAAGCGACTGAGATAAGGAGAGAAAACCTGTTTTTATTGCATATTTCGACGTGTCAGCCGCATTAGAGCTGATGCGGAGGAGGCAATGGCAACTTGTATGATTAGAGCTAAAACCGCTTTAATCCGGCTGAAATGTCGAAATATGCAATAAAACAGGGTTTCTCTCCTAATCAATATCTTACTCGCTAATTTAACGAGGTACGAATGGTTGATTGAAAATAATATATTTATTGTGAATTTGCAATTAATTACGCGAATACATTAGATTTGTCGCATATGTAATAAATTAATAACTATAAACTGACAATCCGTATCCAAGGAGAGAAACCCTGATTTTATTACATATTTCGACGTTTCAGCCGCATTAGAGCTGTTTTTGCAGTACATCTTCTTTCTGTAACATACACGGAAAATCTGGAACATTTCAGTTAATTCTAATGAAAACACATTGATTTGTGTGATTTGAACGAATAATGGACTATCTCGTCGTATTTCCCACGTTTTTAAGGATTGCCAGTTTATTGTTATTAATTCATTACATATGCGACAAATCTGATGTGTACGCGTAATTAATTGCAAATTCACATTAAATACATTATTTTCAATCAACCATTCGTACCTCGTTACAATGCGACTGAGATAATGATTAGGAGAGAAACCCTATTTTTATTGCATATTTCGACGTGTCAGCCGCATTAGAGCTGATGCGGAGGAGGCAACGGCAACTTGTCTGATTAGAGCTAAAACCGCTGTAATCCGACTGAAACGTCGAAATATGTAATAAAAACAGGGTTTCTCTCCTAATCAAAATCTTACTCGCTAATTTAACGAGGTACGAATGGTTGATTGAAAATAATGTATTTTTGTGAATTTGCAATTAATTACGCGAATACATCAGATTTGTCGCATATGTAATAAATTAATAACTATAAACTGACAATCCGTATCCAAGGAGAGAAACCCTGATTTTATTACATATTTCGACGTTTCAGCCGCATTAGAGCTGTTTTTGCAGTACATCTTCTTTCTGTAACATACACGAAAAATCTGGAACATTTCAGTTAATTCTAATTAAAACACATTGATTTGTGTGATTTGAACGAATAATGGACTATCTCGTCGTATTTACCACGTTTTTAAGGATTGCCAGTTTATTGTTATTAATTCATTACATATGCGACAAATCTGATGTATATGCGTAATTAATTGCAAATTCACATTAAATACATTGCAAAAATCAACCATTCGTACCTCATTACAATAGCGAGTAAGATATTGATTAGGAAAGAAACCCTGTTTTTATTGCATATTTCGACGTTTCAGCCGCATTAGAGCTGATGCGGAGTCTGATTAGAGCTAAAACAGCTCAAATGCGGCTGAAACGTCGAAATATGCAAACAAAACAAGGTTTCTCCCCTAATCTATGTCCTACTCGCTACTTTACCGAGATACAAATGGTTGATTGAAAATAATGTATTTAATGTGCATTTGGAATTAAATACGAGTTTGCATCATATATATCGTATATGTAGTGAATTCGTTCACTACATGCGAGTGGGGGCTTACTCCCGCCGTTTACCCGTTGGACCTCCTCCAGTCTCCGGCCATGTTCTGGCACAGAGAAATCTCCAACGGGTAAACGGCGGGAGTAAGCCCCCGCTCTCGGATGTAGTGAACGAATTCACTACATATATTCAATTATCCAATCGTACCTCGTTAAAATAGCGAGCAATATATTGATCATGAGAGAAACCCTGTTTTTATTGCATGTTTCGACGTTTCAGCCGCATTAGAGCTGATGCGTAGGAGGCAACGGCAACTTGTCTGATTAGAGCTAAAACCGCTCTAATCCGGCTGAAACGTCGAAATATGCAATAAAAACAGGGTTTCGCTCCTAATCAATATCTTACTCACTAATTTAACGAGGTACGAATGGTTGATTGAAAATAATGTATTTAATGTGAATTTGCAATTAATTACGCCTGTACATCAGATTTGTCGCATATGTAATGAATTAATAACAATAAACTGACAATCCGTATACAAGGAGCCTTGAATCCATACCAATACCATCAATCAATCAATAGAGAATCAATACCTTGATTTTATTGCATATTTCGACGTTTCAGTCGCATTAGAGCTGTTTTTGCAGTACATGTTCTTTCTGTAACATACACGGAAAATCTGGAACATTTTAGTTAATTCTAATGAAAACACATTGATTTGTGTGATTTGAAGGAATAATGGACTATCTCGTCGTTTTTCCCACGTTTTTAAGGATTGCCAGTTTATTGTTATTAATTCATTACATATGCGACAAATCTGATGTATACGCGTAATTAATTGCAAATTCACATTATATACATTATTTTCAATCAACCATTCGTACCTCGTTACAATAGCGACTAAGATATTGATTAGGAGAGAAACCCTGTTTTTATTGCATATTTCGACGTGTCAGCCGCATTAGAGCTGATGCGGAGGAGGCAATGGCAACTTGTCTGATTAGAGCTAAAACCGCTTTAATCCGGCTGAAATGTCGAAATATGCAATAAAAACAGGGTTTCTCTCCTAATCAATATCTTACTCGCTAATTTAACGAGGTACGAATGGTTGATTGAAAATAATATATTTATTGTGAATTTGCAATTAATTACGCGAATACATCAGATTTGTCGCATATGTAATAAATTAATAACTATAAACTGACAATCCGTATCCAAGGAGAGAAACCCTGATTTTATTACATATTTCGACGTTTCAGCCGCATTAGAGCTGTTTTTGCAGTACATCTTCTTTCTGTAACATACACGGAAAATCTGGAACATTTCAGTTAATTCTAATGAAAACACATTGATTTGTGTGATTTGAACGAATAATGGACTATCTCGTCGTATTTCCCACGTTTTTAAGGATTGCCAGTTTATTGTTATTAATTCATTACATATGCGACAAATCTGATGTATACGCGTAATTAATTGCAAATTCACATTAAATACATTATTTTCAATCAACCATTCGTACCTCGTTACAATGCGACTGAGATAATGATTAGGAGAGAAACCCTATTTTTATTGCATATTTCGACGTGTCAGCCGCATTAGAGCTGATGCGGAGGAGGCAACGGCAACTTGTCTGATTAGAGCTAAAACCGCTCTAATCCGACTGAAACGTCGAAATATGCAATAAAAACAGGGTTTCTCTCCTAATCAATATCTTACTCGCTAATTTAACGAGGTACGAATGGTTGATTGAAAATAATGTATTTATTGTGAATTTGCAATTAATTACGCGAATACATCAGATTTGTCGCATATGTAATAAATTAATAACTATAAACTGACAATCCGTATCCAAGGAGAGAAACCCTGATTTTATTACATATTTCGACGTTTCAGCCGCATTAGAGCTGTTTTTGCAGTACATCTTCTTTCTGTAACATACACGGAAAATCTGGAACATTTCAGTTAATTCTAATGAAAACACATTGATTTGTGTGATTTGAACGAATAATGGACTATCTCGTCGTATTTACCACGTTTTTAAGGATTGCCAGTTTATTGTTATTAATTCATTACATATGCGACAAATCTGATGTATATGCGTAATTAATTGCAAATTCACATTAAATACATTATTAAAATCAACCATTCGTACCTCATTACAATAGCGAGTAAGATATTGATTAGGAAAGAAACCCTGTTTTTATTGCATATTTCGACGTTTCAGCCGCATTAGAGCTGATGCGGAGTCTGATTAGAGCTAAAACAGCTCAAATGCGGCTGAAACGTCGAAATATGCAAACAAAACAAGGTTTCTCCCCTAATCTATGTCCTACTCGCTACTTTACCGAGATACAAATGGTTGATTGAAAATAATGTATTTAATGTGCATTTGGAATTAAATACGAGTTTGCATCATATATATCGTATATGTAGTGAATTCGTTCACTACATGCGAGTGGGGGCTTACTCCCGCCGTTTACCCGTTGGACCTCCTCCAGTCTCCGGCCATGTTCTGGCACAGAGAAATCTCCAACGGGTAAACGGCGGGAGTAAGCCCCCGCTCTCGGATGTAGTGAACGAATTCACTACATATATTCAATTATCCAATCGTACCTCGTTAAAATAGCGAGCAATATATTGATCATGAGAGAAACCCTGTTTTTATTGCATGTTTCGACGTTTCAGCCGCATTAGAGCTGATGCGTAGGAGGCAACGGCAACTTGTCTGATTAGAGCTAAAACCGCTCTAATCCGGCTGAAACGTCGAAATATGCAATAAAAACAGGGTTTCTCTCCTAATCAATATCTTACTCGCTAATTTAACGAGGTACGAATGGTTGATTGAAAATAATGTATTTATTGTGAATTTGCAATTAATTACGCGAATACATCAGATTTGTCGCATATGTAATAAATTAATAACTATAAACTGACAATCCGTATCCAAGGAGAGAAACCCTGATTTTATTACATATTTCGACGTTTCAGCCGCATTAGAGCTGTTTTTGCAGTACATCTTCTTTCTGTAACATACACGGAAAATCTGGAACATTTCAGTTAATTCTAATGAAAACACATTGATTTGTGTGATTTGAACGAATAATGGACTATCTCGTCGTATTTCCCACGTTTTTAAGGATTGCCAGTTTATTGTTATTAATTCATTACATATGCGACAAATCTGATGTATACGCGTAATTAATTGCAAATTCACATTAAATACATTATTTTCAATCAACCATTCGTACCTCGTTACAATGCGACTGAGATAATGATTAGGAGAGAAACCCTATTTTTAATGCATATTTCGACGTGTCAGCCGCATTAGAGCTGATGCGGAGGAGGCAATGGCAACTTGTCTGATTAGAGCTAAAACCGCTCTAATCCGGCTGAAATGTCGAAATATGCAATAAAAACAGGGTTTCTCTCCTAATCAATATCTTACTCGCTAATTTAACGAGGTACGAATGGTTGATTGAAAATAATGTATTTATTGTGAATTTGCAATTAATTACGCGAATACATCAGATTTGTCGCATATGTAATAAATTAATAACTATAAACTGACAATCCGTATCCAAGGAGAGAAACCCTCATTTTATTATATATTTCGACGTTTCAGCCGCATTAGAGCTGAGTACATCTTCTTTCTGTAACATACACGAAAAATCTGGAACATTTCAGTTAATTCTAATTAAAACACATTGATTTGTGTGATTTGAACGAAAATGGACTATCTCGTCGTATTTACCATGTTTTTAAGGATTGCCAGTTTATTGGTATTATTTCATTATATTGCGACAAATCTGATGTATATGCGTAATTAATTGCAAATTCACATTAAATACATTGCAAAAATCAACAATTCGTACCTCATTACAATAGCGAGTAAGATATTGATTAGGAAAGACACCCGTTTTATTGCATATTTCGACGTTTCAGCCGCATTAGAGCTGATGCGGAGTCTTATTAGAGCTAAAACAGCTCAAATGCGGCTGAAACGTCGAAATATGCAAACAAAACAAGGTTTCTCCCCTAATCTATGTCCTACTCGCTACTTTACCGAGATACAAATGGTTGATTGAAAATAATGTATTTAATGTGCATTTGGAATTAATACAAGTTTGCATCATATTATATCGTATATATTCGTTCACTACATGCGAGTGGGGGCTTACTCCCGCCGTTTAACCGTTGGACCTCCTCCAGTCTCCGGCCATGTTCTGGCACAGAGAAAATCTCCAACGGGTAAACGGCGGGAGTAAGCCCCCGCTCTCGGTGTAGTGAACGAATTCACTAACATATATTCAATTATCAATCGTACCTCGTTAAATAGCGAGCAATATATTGATCATGAGAGAAACCTGTTTTTATTGCATGTTTCGACATTTCAGCTGCATAA